>JASSRZ010000016.1:16011866-16050094 GCA_032164315.1 Malacoctenus gilli
AAACTTTCTTAGTTATCCTGTAAAAGAACAAGACGAACAAATGAATGCTTCCGGGAACATAATCTCCCTTTTGGAGGTAATCAAGTATTCATGCAACTCACACCGTGTGTATTCATGTGTTCATGTGAGGAAACTAAAAGAGAAAGTGTCAAGCTTGGATCGCGTTGAGACATGAACTATAATCCACACCAACATAAGAAACAAGAGTGAAAACGTCTCTGTTTACGGGACAAACTGGCTGAATTAAGTGAGATTTATACGTAAATACTTTGCAGCTTTGCAGCTTGTGTGCAGGTGATTGATTCCCTCCACGCTGTGCGTGAAGTGATGTCGTGAATCCCATTTTTCACATCGCAACAACTCCCAGCTTTATGCATTGACTCCCCCCCCCTCCCCTCCACTCCCCTCCCCTCACCCCCACCCACCCCACTCACTGAGGTTTTTCTCATTGAAATTTCATAGTTTTATGCTTTTCAGGTTTCATGCATTCTGGCTCATAAAAATTTCATCGGGGCTCCAGAGGTCTTTCTTCTTCTTGGGCAAAATATGCAAAAGGGGGAGAAAAAAATGTGGGAAGGGGGGGGGGGAAGAGAGAAGATGAAGCTTAGGAAAGAAGAAATGATGCCGCAATCCTAATAGCAGGGAGATAAGCCGGTGGGGATTGTTGGTGGTGTTGCTCATATAGAAGTCTTTATAGTCGCACATCCTATGCTGCCTTTATTTTCCTTGTTGTTCGTTTTCTTTCGCCAAGTTTTAATTTTAACCGTCCGTCGCCTCGCCGCCGTCAAGACGACGGCGAGGCGACGCCCAGAAGAAAATGAGATTCTGTGAGTCTCCTTCTTATCTGTGTTTACCTTTTGTGATGACTGAGCTCTGGTCAAAAAAAAAAAAAAAAAAAAAAGCCCCAACAAAACAACATGCCCACCGTCGTGCGTCGCGCTGTCAGCGGTGCCGGCTGGGTGCCGGAGATGCGGCGCAGATACAAGCGGCACACCTGGCATTTTTTGACTCGTCCACTAAATATCCCCCTGCTATCAGTGACAGGTATCAACAGGAGAGTGTGTGTGCGGGTGTGTGTGTCTTTTTGAGAGCCGCAGAGAGAGAGACGTGCGCCCCCCCCCTTCCCCCCCGAGGACTTCCCAAAGAGGTGACATGGGGAGCGCCGTGGGTGGCTTCAGAGCGTGCTGTCTTTTTGGTAGCGCTCACTGCTTATACAGATTTCCTGTCCAAAGTGGGGCTTTTTATCACACACAACGCCGCTCCCGAGGTGGTCCCGTGTTTCTCCGAGTCACACATCCGATCCCCCCGTGAATCAAAATTCAATTAACGTCAATTTCTGCAAATCTGCCTCCAAACTTGCGAGATCGGCCCTGAACGCGCCCTGAACTCTTCCTCCGCGTTGCTGTTGCTTAATAGATCCATTAGGCTGCTGCTGTGCGGCGCGCGGGCTCCCCGCGTTAATTCTGGGTAATTTATTACCCTGGGTGTCGCCGGGCGAGGCGCCTCCGACAGCCCGCGTCTCCCCGGGACCGCCGCCGCCGCAGCCAGGCTTCCATGGGCACTGCCCGCCTGGCGGTGTCTCGCGTCCGCTGATGCAAGTATGATGCAAAAAGCGGGAGGAGGAGGAGGAGGAGGAGGAGGAAGGGGAGGGGGGGAAACAACAACAAACAAGGGCTGCGGATAAACGTCGTGTCCGAGGTGGAGAGCTTGAAAGCTCACCTGCGGACGAGCGAGAGGGGTAATCGAATCGACCCCCCCCCCCACCTCACCCCCCCCTCGCCGTTAAAGGCACTTGCTGGCTCTCATATGGTTTTTATTTATAGAAGTATCCTTTTCTGTCTCGGCCCGGGCGCTGATTAGATCACGGATGCTGATTGTGGCCCAGAGCTTTGGTGATCAATCCTAATTTACTTGGAGAATTAAATTTATATATAAAGGGGGTGGGGGGAGGGATGGGAGGGGGGGGGGTGTAGTGTCTTGCCCTGATAGATGAAAGGGCATTTCCCTCTCCTGCAGAACGATCAAGCTACCATTAAAAGGAGGGAAATAAACGGTACATGTTTATGTTGCTTGATTTTGTTTTGTTGCAGGTTCAGAGGGGGGAGGGGGGAGGAGGCGGGGGGGGGGTTCTCATTGGGGGGAGTAAAAGCTGCATTAAAAGCCGATTGTAGATAAGCCAAAAAAAAAAAAAAAGAGCGAGTGCTCAGGCATTTGTTCATGAGAGGGTCCTGGTTTTGATTTTTTTTTGCCAGCCTCAGCACTGTGTAACGCTCAGCCGCTGGGATCACAGAGTGCAGACCTCTGGAGCCTCGGAGGCAGAGGCAAGTGGGGGGGAGAGGGGGTGGGGGGTGCAGGTCAACGCAGCGCCGCCAAGCTGCCCGTCAGCCATTTCATGTCATAATCAGTTAGGGGGCAAATCAGCATACACCAACTCCCAGTGCCCCCCGGGAAAATCCTCTTAGGATTTTTGTCGGCGCTGTACGGCGAGCAAAATGGACGTCTTTCTCGGTGCTACTTTTTTTTGAAAGAAAAAGGCCCGGTCTGCTCCCTCCCTCCTTCCTCCTCAGCCTCCTCTTTCCTCCTCCTCCTCCTCGCTGCTACTTTATTTGCATGCAGCGGTCGCGACGCTCGGGTGTTTTTTTTTTTTCGACTCCGGGAGGCGAGCACTTTGTGTTTACAGCCGGCCACTGCAGCAGCGGCCACGCCTTCTGAAACATTGCGTCTTTATAGCCGGAGCTGTCATCCGGTCGATGATGAAGCTACAGAGTGATTAGCCCCACCCAGAGGCTGCTGAGACGGGAGATGTGGGAGGTGTGTGGTTGTCAAAGCAGGGCTCGCCGAGATGACTCAGTTAAGCACTTAGAGCGAGATCATTACCATGCAGGAACCCCTTCGTCTGGCTTTGCTGCGTGTGCTGATTTTTTACTGTTGATATTGAACAGCCGCTGGTTTTTATAGTCTCTGCACAGTCGCGCTCGCCGCTCGGCGTGCAGCAGGTTCGTCACGTTGCCTCTCGCGCTCGTATCTTCCGAGGCCTCCGAAAGAGAGAGAGAGAGAGAGAGAGAGAAAAAAAAAGTGAGCTGATTCATTTCTGCGGAGCGCATCTCGGATCCATATTATCGCCGCTGCGAGCAAACCTAATTACTCCGCTTTATGTGATTGATTGAAGCTTTTACTGTATAAAGTGTTCCCGCACTGTTCGGTACTCTGCTTCAATCACGGGTGGGGGGGGATTTGATTAGGGCATTTATTCATGTGTTTGTGTGTACACTGTAGCTCAGGCGCGTCCACAAAGCGCGGCTCTTCGGGCCAGTCGCGGCTCGGGGGCTCCGATGTTCAATGACCCGACAACCTAAAACGTCTCACCTGATCGCCGGACGGTGCGTTTGGAGGTCGGCGAGCATCGACAACCTCTGCAGATAGTTTACCTGCACATTGGTGCTATTTAGAGGAGGAAGCAGATCACTGTTTTTTGAGTTTGGTTGTTTATTCTTTGAATATTTGGCTTATTATGTATATCTGAGAAGAAATTTATCAAGCTAATGAGCTAATTTTTTCTGGCTGTCACAATTTAGCATGTGTTAGCCGTTAGCCGACGATGTTTTCTCTCACCTGTGAAGGTAAGAAACAGGAATTTACCAGCGTTGTCCAGGAAAAGCAGGAAATGACAGTGTTTGTCAACAAAAAGTGAACCATGATGAGTGTGCGTGATTTGAAACCGGTCGACTGTAAGATAGCAATCGGTGACGACGTAACAGAAGGTATAGCTAACGTTCATCTTCTTCGAGGTTTTCAGAGGTATTTTTAAACGCTTTCTACCTGAGAAATGGTCCAAAGCTTTTATTTTGAAGGCGCCTCCTCTTATATGTTATGGGTGTGTATTTTTAGTTTATTCACAGCCTTTCTTAGAGGCTTTTCAGGACCCCTCGGGAACAAAAAAAAAGGGTCAGGAGCTGCCGTTCTATTCGATGTGATATTTCACAGAAGCAAAAAGGGGGGGAGGGAGGGGAGGGGGGTCGGAGTGAGGGGACGACTTGTACCCAGAGGTGGAAAC
The DNA here is from genome assembly GCA_032164315.1 of Malacoctenus gilli. NCBI lineage: Eukaryota > Metazoa > Chordata > Actinopteri > Blenniiformes > Labrisomidae > Malacoctenus > Malacoctenus gilli. The sequence goes on from JASSRZ010000016.1 coordinate 16,015,921, forward strand.
CTCGCCGGTGACAGTGGTGCTCGCCGCCTGGAAGACCTTTTTAACTCAGCCTGTGATCTTTGCAGTGCACTTCCTCACTCCGAGCCGACACGAGTTATCGCGGGGAAATCTCCGGACCCCCGTCGCGAGAGGATTGTAATTGGTATCCAGTCGTACGAAGGGCCGCTATCTGGCCGTCGCTTTGAAGCGGGAGCCCTTCCAGTTGGAGCTGCTCCTTAATAGCAACGTGCCGGCCTGTTTATAAGTCTTGTCTTCCTAACCTGTCACCGAGAGAGACGGGTGGGGGGTGTGGGGGGCAGCGCCTGGGATTTCCAAAGGGCAGCCTGACAGAGGGGATCACAGTTTGAGGAGAAGCACGGATTAGATGATCTGATTACATCTGGTAATTACTGCATTCAGAGCCGCGACGCTGGAACCACTTGTGCAGTGAGGTTTTGGGGGGCTGCATGTGACGGCGCGCCGCCGGCGGGCTCCATCTGCAAGCCGCTCCTCGCCGGCCTTCAGAGACGGAGGAGATTTTTCTTGGTTTGTTTGTATTTCGGACGGGATTTCGAAGCTCCAAACAGAAGCGGGAACTCGCAACGGATTTCGGGGGAGGGGGGGCGATTCTGGAGCCACGATTAAACTGACGGATTTATGGTCTGTGCGTCCCCAAAGCGGACAGAGCGCAGATGAAGGAGCCGAGATTGCTTTCAGACCGACTTTTTTCATACCCTAATGCAGTGGAGCATCATGTTTCCATGGCAACGAAATAGGGAATGGTTTCAATGGCGGCTCCCGATTTTTTCTTTCATATCGTTTGAGTGTTTCTTTTGATTCTTCGCCGAGTTTCTCCACTTGAGCTTAATTTTTTTTGCCTTCGTGTTTTTATGTAGCCGGACGAAAACACCGAAACGATGATTCCTGCGTGCGTCGCATTACAGCGCCACTTACAGGTATGGCGTAGGTACTACAGCGTGTGACGTGTTTTCAGGTAAACAGGTAAAAACGAGTCATTTTCATCTCACTTTAGTCATGATTTACCTCGTTCCTGAAGGTTGTTTTTTTTAATGTCTGTCTCTCGCTGTGACACCTTTCAAAAAAGATTTGCCGGATTTACGACTATGAATTGCAAATCGGTGTATTTTTTCTCCCCTCGGTGGGATTTTACACTTAAGTCCTCGTGATGTACCATCAAACATTATATATGCATTGTTTTGGGGTGCCGTGCATACAGCATCATTAGTGGCACCAAGGTGTGATCGCATCTGTGAGTCATTTTGTAAATATTGATTTTTTCCAGAAGAAATCGGAGACCTTTTGCCGTTTGCTTGTAACAGTGATGACACTAAAGTCACCTGCTTTAATTTTTGTACCTTTAGCGCTCTTCAGACTCTTTTCAAATTACCTCGGCAGCCCACTTTCAGGGTTGAATAGGAAACTAATAAAGTGCTGGGAGGGGGGGGGGACCAGAGGAAAAAAAAACAATAAACATTAGCTTTCACCTCATTTTCTGTCCTCTGTTAAGTGGCAACATCAATTGCATGATTACTTCTGAGGCCGGTAAAAAAAACAGGTCGGCACAGTGCAGTCATTTATTTTGATAACAAGACCAAGGAGAGTCACATTTGATGAAATTGTTGGGGGATGACTGGCGAGGCAAAGGTCCTTTTGGAGAGGCTAATACCAGCATTCAGACATGTTTATCAAGCCGAGGCGGCGCCGGGTTTCAGCCATCCGACGTGCCTGCAGGTGATGCATAAATTGGGTATTATTGGAGCATATCAGCCCCTCCCCTCCTCCCCCCCTCCCTTTGTAATAAGCCAATTAACCACGTCGGCTGAAATCTGGTCGGACGGCGGAAGATGCACGCTCAGAATTGCACTCGGCTGATAGCAGCCAGTGTTGCCAAACAGCCGAGGGACCCCTGACACAGCTGCCTGAGCTCATAACGTCACCCCAAAGTTGCCCGTTGAAGGCGATGCTTCCGTCAGTTGCTGCCGAAGTCTCGAGTCGTCCGTGTCGCGACGGTTTCCTCGCGGTACCTTCTCCGTCGTCTGTTCACGACACGATCAGTCGGTTATTAGATTATTAGGGAGGCACCAGATGTCGCCGATCATTCCTCAGATGGAAAAATTTTCAGAGCTCCGAGCAACAAATCTTTAATTATTGTTCCCTTTTTTTTTCTCCCTTCAACGTTTAAGATGGCGTCTTAGATCTCAGAGGGGATCTCGCTCAAGCTGCCGTATGAAGCCGACACGTTCCCGTGCAGCGAAAACAGGTGTTTCTGCGATTCTGGTGCGCCACTGAAAAGCCCGGCGGCGTGGAGGCAGCGCTTGAAATATATATTTTTTCTTTCCAGCGCGTCATTTATTTGCAGGTCCTCCTCAGGCCGCAGCTGCAGACCTCAAATATCCGCGAGCAGCGCCGAGTTTGACAGTAGCAAGTTTACACTAAGTTGATTATTCCTCCGTGGGTATCGGGTTCGCTTCTCACTTGCGGGCCGCGCGATAAATCACATTCAGGTAAAGCCTGTGCGGGATAATGAGCAGACTAATGAGAGGCAGGTCACCACTGGAGGACTTCACCCGAGCGGCGGGGTCGCCTCCGCTTTCCCGGTCCTTCTCCGGGTACGCGGCGCGTCCCACGCGCAGGCGTGACTCCGTCCCATTAATTCCAGCTTTGAGAACGCAACCGTGGATCAATCTGCGCATGCTGGTTTTTTCGCCAAGGTCAGCGGCGTACATCAGCGCCCAAAGTGAACGAATGGACTGCTCGGCGCGGTTATTTACCGGCCGGGTTTAAAAGCATTATTCCTCCGCCTGCTCCCCCCTGTCAGGAGCAGACCCTGAATTGCTCGGAGTGATTAGTAGCGGGGGCCGCGCGCTGCGGCGGCGGTCCCAGGCTACCTTTGTTTATGTTAAGGCTTTTACACATTGGGTTTTATGCGCAGGCGGGGGCTCGCTTTTGATCCCGGAAGGAGGCGGCTGCTGCGATACCCCGCCGACGCAGCGACACCCCCCCTACCTCCTCCTCCTCCTCTCGCTCCCAAATCTTTTTGGCAATCCATTCAGGCCCCCCCCCCCCACCGCGTCCACCCAAGTCTTTTCCCTCCCATCTATTGAAAACACACCTTTCTGTTGACTGAGGGAGTGGGCGGGGGGAGATGGGGGGGTTTCTTTAGAGGCCAGGCATGTGAAAACTGTCCAGAAAAGAAGTAAGTGGTGCCTGTGTGGAGCCTTCCTGCCTCTGAATGGCCCCCGCCAGACAATGTTGTTGATATCGGCCCAGATTTCCACTCGGCGGCGGCGGCGTGCGCTGCCCGCGTGCGTCGGAGGTCGTCTGCGGCGTCGCGGGCTTAGTGTCACTAATCCTTCGACTATCTGCCGAGCTGCGATCATTATATTTCCGATGTATCAAATGCTGTAAACCCTCCTTACACGGCTGCCTGCAGCTTTTTTATCTCAAATCACGTCAACAGAATTTGCTCTCACGGGTTGATTTTTATGTTTCTCAAAAATGGCTAAAAAGCTAGCACGCAAAATGCAAAATAAAAGCGGGCGTTTCTGTAAAAACGCCACCGCTCATTAGTTACACATTATGTCTCATTGTTCCTTATTAATTAAGTGATTTCACAGACAAGTAATCTGTAATCATTTTAGATTATCCCCAAGGGTTTTGGCAGACGTTATGGATGTGTGCTGCTTCGTCTTTTTCTCACCGTTTTTTTTTCCAGGGAGGGGGGGGACGCAGGAAGTTCTGGATCCCGCACGAAAACAATCCACAACACGTAAAAGAGCAGCAAGCAGTTAATTATAATGGAAAACAGGGCTGTGCGGGGACAGAGAAGGCCAGATTTATATGCACTGGCTCTGAATAGCGATTCTCAGCACAGTGCTAATTGTTTGATGGATAGTACAGAGCCATTTGCATTTATATTGTACCCCAAATGCCTCCCACCTATTTAGATCCCATTTTTAACTCCTGACACCGGCGCAATGGTCACAGTAACTGCCCGGTTAAATAAAAAAAAAGGAGAGCCCTCAACAAGTGTTTTCAAACAACGGCTCCTGAAACCCGCTGTGCACACTGCAGGTGGCTCATTTTATGGGGTGGATGGAAAGATTCAGGAGGTTGTAAGAGACGACCGTTAAATAGGAGAGCAAAGAGTGAGGAGGGTGGGTTTTTTTTTTCCTTCCGTCAAGTAATTGAAAGTAAAGTAAGTATACGTACAAAATAAGACAGTGAGAATCTTTCCTGTTTGATTAAGCGAAATTGAGTGTTTTAAAAAGTGCTATGCAAATAAAATATATTCTTCTTCTTCTTCTTCTTCTTCTTCTTCTTCTTCTTCTTCTTCTTCTTAGTATTATTTATTCCATCATTGTCATTATTTTTTATCATCATGATTATTATTTATAAAAATAACTCCGATTTATATTGTGTTTTATTAGTACAGAGTAAGTATAATTTGCAAATAATGAGAAATGGGTCTTATGGGAGTGATTTAAAGGTGCAGTACGTAATCAAAGCGATGACATGTTCTCACATTAGGTGGCAGAAGTGAGTCACTTGGACAGTTTGCTGTATTTATTGTATAATTCGGCGATGAAACAGGATCTCCATGTTTTCTTTCCCTGCTGACCTTTTCTGGTTGGGGTCAGATGGACTGGACGCTTTCCAAGACTGGACGGACCTCAGTGCAGCCCGACCCATAGACAAAGTCAGTTTGAACTTAAACACGGCCTCTATGCAGCTGGAACCTACAGGAGGTGCTCAAGATTCAGACTCGTACTGGGTTTGGCTTCACTGTGATGTTCTGACACAGCAGTAATTGGAGCTGTGATTCGCAGCCACTCTGACAGCTGGCTGTTAAAAAACTGGAGGTTTTATCTGAACGCAGCTTGAGTGAGACCTCGCTTAATGGGCCGCTTGCTTTTCCTCTGAAACCAGAAGCACTTTAGGTTCCTCTGCTGCCGCTGCTGCCGCCGCCGCCTTCAGTACAGCGGATTAAACCGGTTTTAATCTTCGCTCACGAGCAGTGAAATCTTGACCACGGCTCGAAAAAGCAATTGTCGACACCGGCCGGGCTGCGAGGCTTCCCCGACTGTAACGACTGAACATTTGTATGCTTCTCTTCCTGCTTCGTGCTGCTGCGCATCTTCTTTTCTTTTTTCCATCGTGTCAATTAAAGTCATTCAAAGTTTAACTTTTCCTCGTGCTCCTGAAAAGAACCTGATTTAACCCGCGATGACCTATTGACGACGTTTATCGATCGCGATCTTGGACGCACCGTCGGAACCTTGAAGCACAGAATAGGTCAGATGATCTCGGGTTCGATTTCGGTGATTCTTCATAATGTCTCCTCCTCCTCCTCCTCCTCCACACACACACACACACACACACACACACACGCGCGCGCGCGCGCACCCACAGAGGCCTGTTTTCTCCAACTGTCTCACTGTATCTGAAGCTTTCGATTGGAAGGACATTGTCTAACACTTTCTCCATAGGAACGCATTATCACAGCTGCTGACAGCTGCTATGCGTTTGCTTGTACTGCCGCAGACGAACCGCGATTCTCCCCGCGGCCAATTGCAGACAATGTAATTGAAAAATGTGGAGTCTGCAATTGCTTTAAAGAGAAAAACAGACCATCCATCATTTCTTTTGTCTCTCTGCAGGGACCTCGATTGATTTTTGGATCATTGCGTGGATATCCAGTTAGCATCTTTTTGGCACCACGCGGGCTTTGCAGCCCAACTTGGTCTCAGGAATAAAAGCGGGATTCTTATCGCCGTTTGCCTCCAGATTTTTCTTATTTTTGCATCGCGCTTTGTAAATAACTTCTCCGACGGAGTCTTTGTCAGCGTGACCTCATTAACCTTCTCCTTGAGTGCTTCAAGGCACTTCTTCCAGTCCCTCGTGTCCCGCCGTAAGATGATAATAGCGCTTTAAAAATAGTCGTCCCACCAGTTATTGCTTGGGTGTTTTTCAGTGAATGATGAGACGTTGTGGTGAAATGAAATGTTCTCTTCGCCGGCGTATTGAATTAATGCGTTTCTGCCGGCTCGTCTGCCGCGGACTCGTCCTCGTCGGGATTTGGACTGGAGCTGATGCTGAGACGACAGCTTTGCCCTCTCCCCGCGTCGCGCCAACACAATGCGGATGTCACATGTCGCTGTTTAGATTCGCCGCTCTCTGGCGGCGCACTTGAGAGCGGGCGCTCGCCGCGGATGTGATCCCGGGACACGAGAACATTTGCATCGCGTATCGGCCCGCCGCCGAGGCCTCTTTGAAGAGCTCCGCTGGGTTTTCCCATGGTCTCCGAAGTACACGTCGAGCCGGTGAATAATAAGGGGGAAGGTGCTCCGCGCGGGGAAGGAGACGTGTCCAAAAGCAGCGAGCCGGGCTCCCTTTTGCAAACGCAACAAACAATGCGCTCGGCTGGGCCTTCTGGAAAACTCTCCAAAGCCGCCTGTTGTCCCCCGCACTCACATTTGCATAGCATCGAGGAGCTCGAGTGGAAAGGTAAAAAAGAAAAAGAAAAATTAGCAACTTACACAAGCTGCGTCTGAAATCTTGGGAGCGGTCTGGAGTGCTCTTGTGCCTGCAGAGTAGAAGAACCCCCCGTCACTCCACCACCGCACCCCCAACTCTCTCTCTACCTCCCCATGAGCCGGAGGTCCTGGTATTGAGGCCTCAAGTCATTAATCACCAGGATCTTTTCAACTGTCAATACATACAAAGAAAGAACCCCCCCCCCCAAGCAAAACCTGACAATGGGGACTTAAATGAAACATTTCTTTCAAAGCAAGAAGGGGGGGAGTGCGATTTTGTGCACTAAGGATTATTGTTTACTGTTCTGTCCGGTACAAATCTCATACAGTATTCATAAAGAGCTTATCTCGTGGAAAAATCCTTGTCTGAACAGCTCGGGCATATTGTCGGTAAAAACTCTCTGATTTGCCCGGAGTAGTTCTTATCTCCGCTTTCTTTTTTTTCCCCGATTCCCTCGTCTGTGTTCTCTTATCCAGCGAATCGGCGCTCGATTTTTTCGCTCGGAAGATTTTCCAAATGTGAGGGGATGAACGGCGGCCGAACGCCGTCGCGTCTCACAACGGACGCGTAATCGCGCGGCCGCGTTCGGAAGAAGAGGGCATAATATGTTAAATTGCTTGGTCTAATTTCCCGTGTTGAGCTCTTGAGCTGTAAAGTAAACAGTGGCCAAGCTTTCAATAAAGTTCGCGTGCGCATTGACATTTGTTAATCCAGCTCGATCGCTCTGGCACCACGTGGCCGCCCTCAATGAGCTCGCCTGAAAGGCATCATCAGCGAGCGACTGTAAAATGAGTCATTGATCCGCGGCTTCTTTCACCGACGCAGCAAAAGACGCCTGGTCTTGTTTTTATTCCTATATTTTCCTCTTTTCTTCTCTCTCTCTCTACTCTGTCTTTATATTCGCTTTAATATTTTGTCCTTGGAGGCGAAAGAAATGAAATGCGGCCGAATGCTAAAAGTTCCCCTTCTCTATTGATCTTATAGCCGGTGAGCTTCTGCGGTTTTATGATGCGGATTTTAATCATCTCTGCTGGTTCGGAGCGGTCCCGGATTTGTTTGGCCCCATCAGTTTTCAACTGGCGATGATTTGTTACTTATAAACAACACAATTCAGGGAAGGACACCTGCCACTTTTACAGACGCCCGAGACCCGGGGTTTCTGTGCGACACATAAAATGGAATATTTGTGGGAGACCTGCACCGTAAACTTTATAGGTGCAAGATTTGTTGTGCCGTATTTTATTAAATCTAATCCAGGAGGCGCTCCGTGCTCTCGCAGCGGGTGCTGAGCCATGCATATGCCGGCCGAGAACATGCATTTGCATTTTATGTATTTTTACAGCGGCTCGGCCGAGTGTGTGTGGGTACAGCACTTTCAATATGAAGGATTTTTAGTCGGAAACGCTGAACTACATAAATAATAAACTTTAATTATATTTCCCACACTTGACATTGTTCGTGGCCTCACTTGAGTTCTATATTTAGTAAAAACAGACGATTAATTCACCTGAAAAGTAATAAAAAAAAGCTGTCGAAACATATTTTTGAACAAAGAGCCTCTGTTATACTTAAGGTTGCACTTGTAAAAACGTGCATGAACTTGATATCTGACTAAAACATCACAGAAAGCTGCTCTTCTCACACTGAGGATTGCATCTGTAAGATGAAGAATCTCAATTTAGCACATTTGATATGAAAATATCAATCTTATTATATATTATTGAGCCTCTCTGCTGATTAATTGAAATACTAAGCGGAGCTCAAGCTATTTGATTTTTTAGCAAGCGCTTTTCTGCATTTTCTGCATCGAAAAAGTTGTGAACTGGCTCAGCCTTTACAGGAGACGCTGCTTTCCTCAATATCTGTTGCTCACGCTCACAAAAATGAGCCTCGAGCCTAAGTATCTTTTCTCCTTGTTTCGTTCTGCCTACAGAATCACTCGAGCTAAGCTGGACCTGTACGCCACCTTCGATTTTGAAAGCAGTGTGGAGGCAGCAGCCATGGAAGTGAAGGAACGCAGACCCTACCGCTCGCTCACCGCCGCCCGGCAGGACACGGAGCGCCGCTACACCAGCTCCTCGGCCGACAGCGAGGACGGCAAGCCCAACACCAAGTCCTACAGCTCCAGCGAGACGCTCAAGGCCTTCGACCACGACTCCAGGATGGCCTACGGCAGCCGCGTCAAGGAAATGGTTCATCACGAAGTGGACGAGTTCAGCCGGCAAGGTCAGACCAGTCGAGGGGGATGCCGCAATTAAAATCATTAGACGTGCCCGCTGCTACAATAATAAATTGGCAATTGGTGAAGATGAGTGAAAGGTCACATTCTAGCCTGCGCTTAAAAATATATGTATATCTCTGTCTTTTTAATGAGAGGTCTCTTGGTTATTCACATCAGTCACATTCTCCATAACCTGACTATGAAGGGGGGACCGAGGCCAAGGATCGAACGTACCATGACTGTGTTAAAAACTGCATGGAAAACACGCGCCCTTTCACCCGTTCCCCACGTATACGTATGTATTATTGATCCTCGGAGTTCAAACGGAACGTGGCGGTGCGGCGGAGGCGCCTTAACGTCCGTGTGAAGCCCAGGTGTTGGATTTTTTTTTTTTGCTGAAGAATTCATTTTTTATCACGCAGACGTTCCCCTGAAGTGCACCCAAGGAAGGAAACATCAACCTCTGTGAATTATTTCTCATATATTTTCCACTGCATTTTGGATTCCCTGAGTCTTTTTTTTCCCCCAAGCCGTTATTCTCAAGTCCCTCAACTTGTGGTTTTAAATTCGTATTTCCCCGTCTGTGTTTTTCAAATGTGACATTTAAAGACACTAAATTTGTGTGTGGAAACTGCCCGCATTGTTAGGAATGAGAATAGTGGGTTAGTTTTTGCACTTTGCTACCTTTTCAGGTAATTATTAGATGTTTTTGGACTATTTTTGTTGAAAAATTGTGATTCATCGATCTTTTTTCCCAGAATTTGACATTCGTTGACGCTTAATAGATAAAGTGTGTACTTCTACTCTATAAAACCCTAGAACCTGTTTTCAAGATAACACGTATTTCCTCAGCATGATTACTTAAAAAAAAAAAGAAAGAAAAAGTAAATTTGACGTTAACATTAATTTGAAGAATTTGCAAGATATTCAACTATTGTGGAATTTTGGTAAATCTACCTAAATTTGCGTTTCCTTTACTGGCTGAAAAACACAGGAACACTTCAGCCGTACATTTACCTTGAACCTCTTCAGCGAGGGCTTGCTGACATTCAGTTTTACTTAACGTTCCATATAAAATAGTAAGAAATTGTGCTCTTTTCGAAGAACACGTTGCTGTTACGCTACTTCAACAGCAAATCATCAAGTAACTTGTATCTTATTATAACAAGTGACGCAGCTACAACCACTGAAGTTCAAGTTTACATGGTGCTTTTTTGTCACGTAATTGAAAGGAGCTGCGAAGCCCTTCAATTTCCACCAGCCTCTTCAATGTTAAGTTGCAGTACTACCATGAGCAGGAGCCACACGCTCTCCCGAGGTAGAGCAGCGTCGGTGCTCACCGACGGGAAGATCATTTTCGAGCCGAACAAAAGCGCAAACGTGCAGAGAGGAAGCTGCCGCGGACACGGCCCGTGCTTCTGCCCCCAAAACGGACCGATCTAATTTGGGCTGACCTTAATGAGTGAGTCAGTCGTTAGGCCGGGATCGCGGCGCGCTGACAGCTCGGCTGATGTGTCACAGCGTCGGCACAATAACGCTGCTGCATGAGCAGTATTATTAGAGTCAAGAGAGACCGCGGAAAGTCGTTCGAAATGTATTTTCCTGTCTCGCCGACACGTCTACTGTTCCAAGAAATAACCAGTAGTTGCAATCAACTTCTAACTACCAGTAAATTGCACAGCACAGCTCGCAGAGTGTTGCAATGCTGGATAAAAGAAGCACAGTGGTTCATGTAATGATTGGACAAGCACTTCCAAGACAAAATGTATTAATATTAAAGGTTTGTGCATGCCAGTCTTTTTGTTGGCAAAGGCCACTGTGGTGTCCGAACGAAAACGCAGCGAAACGTGACGATAATGTCAAGAAAAAGTAAAGAAACGTTGTGTGTTTTGCTGGTTTCAGGGGCCGACTTCTCCCTGCGGGACCTCGGCTTCGGAGACGGCCTCCCCTCGCACGTGGCCACGTACCGGAGCGACCTGGGGATGCCGCACCGCGACTACTCGGTCAGCGTGGGCTCGGACGCCGACACGGAGACGGACGGCATCATGTCGCCGGAGCACGCGGTGCGGCTGTGGGGCCGCAGCAACACCAAGTCGGGCCGCAGCTCGTGCCTCTCCAGCCGGGCCAACTCCAACCTGACGCTGACGGACACCGAGCACGAGAACACGGAAAACGGTGAGGCGCTGCTGCTCTTCCTTTCACTCTGGACTCTGTCGCTCTTCCGTTTGGCTGAAGTGTCAGAACTGAACAGATTCCTGCCTCTTATTTCTGTTTCACACTTAAAGACATGCTGTGTCTCAGAAAAAAAATCCAGGGGACTCTAAAACGTAAATTAATACTCATCATTTTGTATGTTTTTTTTTGCATATTTGGCTCAGAGACATGAACATTTCATGCAACTGATTTCTGTAAGAAAAGAGAAGGGGGGTAAAAAAAAAAAGGACAGTTTTCCAGCACAACCAGTGTTTTGGCAGCTTCCCCCTGCAGTTCATTTCTGGAACATTTCACCGCCGCCTCTCCCTTTGTGTGGCAGTGGATGAATCACCACGTTTCTGATGGAAAACGGTGTGGCAGTCACCTTTCATCGACCTGAGTGCACCGAAGTCGGCCGCTGTGTGCGCAGCGGCTCTGTCGCTCGCTCCCCCCCACTTCCGCGGGCACGACAGGTCTCTGTGCTTTTACTTAACCTGTAACAAGAAAAAAAAAAGATGCCAGGCGACAATAACGGTGTTTCCGGAGACGCTTGTCAGATTGGAGATTATCGGTCCTCTGGAGTCGCAATCTTGTCAATTTGGTTGGACGATTGCAAGAAATTGAGTCAGATCTCCACCGAAAAGCAACAGGAGAGTTTCCAGCATCTGAAAAAACACACATAAGAACAGACCAAACAGTAAAATAACGACAATCAAACAGATTACAGGTCTAACTGCACTGTTTGTCCACAGACCTTGTTGCATTGAACGTCAGCAAAGACTCCACTTTTGTTCCCATCAGTCACACGCAAAACTGTCGTATTCACTTGTTTGTATAGATTGATCGATCTGTCAACAGCTATGAAAGCATTATGATCACAGTAAATAAGAACAATGATGAATCGGTTTGGACGTGGAGAAATTATATCAAGCAAACATCTGAGGGGCAATTTTAGATGAAAAACTTCTCGGAAATGCAGATTCACGGACATATTTTCGCCACGATGTCAAGATCTTTTGATCTGTGTCTGCTCTTAAAACAAACATCCGATTGACACGAGAGATCTGACTTGATAGAAGGAAGCAGCTCGAGGTTTGAGGCTAAAACCAGTCGACAGGTTTTCCCTTTTACGCCCGTGACCCTGTTTTTATGCCGTCCCCTCCCTGCGTTTGTTTACCTCGCTCTCTGCCAAACTTGAGTGATTTAGGTCCCGCGATGCAGAGGTGCGATGTGGCTGGAGAGCCGGGCTGCTTCGCGTGGCACCGAATCAAACCGAAATCCTCGCACTCCGCTTCGGCAGATTTATGAGACTGTTCCCGGGATACTTTACAGATTGAGGAACTCATCAAGGGCCTGGGGGCAAAAATTCTAATTGCCCCTTGCACGGCCCCGCGCAGAAACCCTGTGAATAGTTTTGCATTTCAGAGTGTGTCACATTATGTATTAGCTTCTTATTATAACTGACAGAAATGACTCTTGGAAGTGGAATCCATTTGCCCGAATGACTCAGGGAGAGAACGTGGCTTCCCCCTGCGCTTGATCATCTCGCATGCCAGGGGACTCGAATTTGGCTGTATTGTACATAATTAAAGAGAATCTCCTTGGATGGCTGTTCTAGAGGGGGGGCGGCGGGGGCGGCGAGGAGGGGCGGCCGTGTCGGTGTTGGTATGCTGGAATGCATTCAGAGCACCCGTAGCTGCAGCATCATGCATCTGCGAGGCCCAATCGAGATTCTAAGTAGCTTTTTATTCCACTCACCCAAGCAGAAAGAGCACTTGTATTCAGCATTTAATTCAGTAATGCCTGATAACATACAATTTATATATGGCAAGTTAATTAAAATCCATCGAGCAGGCCCTGCTTGTGTGTGCTTTAATCTCTTTAAATCAACAAACCATTTACTCCGCTTTAATGTATTCAAGCCGCTGGGCAGTAGCCCCCCCCCCACCCCCCCCTCCCCTGCCTCCCTTCACATGTGACTTGCTTGACCCTGGTTTTAATGCATGCAAATAAGCGATAAGCAATTTTGAAACAATTTTCTTGATGCTGGCGACTCCAAGTCGTCACTCCGGCACTGTGATGCCAATACTAATCATCACACCTTACCTGGGAGGAGACGGTCGCTCTGCAGACAAATTCTTTTGGAGGGGTCCGGTACCTTCCAGGACAAGTAACTTGAGTACAGTACCGATTCTGGCCTTCGTATTTGTCTCGCATGTTCTCATCGTTGTGATACTGTTACCTTCTTATTCAGCTCTGTAAAAGTACTTGAGGTAAATATATACTCAAAGTGTATAAATGTGCAAAACAGCAGGCGTACCGATATGACTCTGCAAAAATATCTAACTTCAGAGCACATTTTTGAGGGTTATCGGTAAAGTATCTAAAGCTTACACTACTTCCATTAGTGTTGACATTTAGATAAGGAATTTTAAAGTAAGAGACTAGACTTATCAGCCAGCAAAACACTGATTAAAGATCTAACATTTTTTGAAATTGTGGTTAAAAATAAAGCGTGAAAAATGTCATGCTTTTATTTTGACAGCCTCCGTTGCATGTTCGCGACAATTTGGCTTCCCTGTAATGTTTATTAGGGGTCTGAAATAGGCTCACAGACGGCCTTTTTAAAGGACCCCTGACAAAAACTGTGCACGAGTCCAAGAAAATACACGTCAAAGAAAATAAAAGCATAAAGATGTCGACAGACCACGCAGTCGTAATTCGTTGCTTCCATCCGTCATCAGCTTGCAGATGCTTCTGCTTCCGCGGTGCGTTCGGTGAGGCGTGTGCACTGTGCACCGGTACGTGTGTTCATCCCACGCTCGCCGCCGCTGCTCCCCGGGGAGCCCCTCGAGGGATACTTCCTGCCGCCAGCGACTGCTGAGTCACCGCACATCCTGCCGAGTCTTGAGCGGCGTGGAGGCCGGCCGCGCCGCCGGGTTCGGGGGAAGGTTGCTGTTCTTGGTTTTTACCCAATAACGGCTTATCCAGATGCGAGCTCTAATCCCAACACCCCCCCTCCACGCCCCCCCACCACCCCCCCCCACTCCTTCCTCTCCGACTGTCATGCCGAGGCTATTACATTTCTGTAACCATGAGAACCGGCGGCTGGGATGACCACAGGAGCCGTGTTGCGGGCAGCGTCGTCCGTGTGTTTCGTAACCTGTGGAGGACAATACGGTGGCGAAAGGTTCATGTGCTCTTCGCCACTGGGGGTGGGGAGCGGGTGGGGGGGGGGGGCGCATGCTCATGTGAATGATGGTGTATTTTTCTAAGGGCAAAAAGTAATTAGTTCCAGTGGGTGGTTGGCGCTGTACTGATTGTGCTCGCGCCGTCTCCCTCCTGGGAGATCTCTGGAGTATCGATTCAGAAAAATATATAAATACAACCCAGCCTTGATCTGTCTTTAAAGCGCGATGTTGTGACACGGTTTGTTCTTCTGCATTGTACTTTCACCCGCAACAAAGCTATTTTTTGTGATTAATGTTGTCTAATCAATAATTAACGCCCGCAAAAAGCTATAGCGCGCGGGCCCCGTCTCTGTATTTCCTCCGTTCATTATCATTATTTTTCATCATTATTACTCGGTCGTTGGTAGCTGCTGGCATCGCTTCAGGGCAAAGCCTCAAGGAGCCCAGGCTTCCGGCGAAGGCGCCTCCACAGCATCCCCGCCGCACTCTTCCTGTTGATATGATTCCTACAAACATTTGAAACCACTAAATCATTCGGGAGTTTTTCTTAGATCAAGTTGAATCTCATCTCCTCCAACGTGAGTTATCACAGCAGCATTCACACGCCGACAGGATTACCACTCATGTCTTCTGTCAGCGCGAACGCTGTAATTCGGGCTGTCAAATGTTGTTTCAAGTTTTATCACAGGGTAGATATGGATTATTTGCGATTGAGGCGCCACTAGCTATTAATCGCAATTAATCATGATTTTCAAAGTTTATAAATATGAAGAAAAACACTTATAATAAACACAAATTGTCCCAATTTATGCTTTTGACTTTTATATTTGTGAGAGAAATTACTTTTATATTTGGTGATTAATTGCGATTAATTCTGACCCAACATAATTATCAGGAGTGGATCATTTGCAGCTTGTGAAAAACCCTTGCAATAAATTTTGAATAACAATAATTTATTAAAAAAAGATGAGCATTAATGAAGACCATAAATTTAAAAAAAAGTCAAGATTAATCAGGATTAATTCAGATTTATATGCTTGAATAAAATAATTAGCTGCAACTTTTTAAAAAAAAATCACATTTCTTTGGCTTAAATGTTATTGATTCGCACGTTAATTTCGATGAACACAATTTATGATGATTTTGAGATTTTTTGGCAAATCAGAATTTTTATCAGAGATTCAAACGTCTCGTTTGAAAGCCGGCAGTTTGACGGGCACGTCTGTGATGTAAGAGTAGCTGCTGAACCTTCAGCGGTCTCACAGGATCCCCCCCAAAAATGATGCAAGGTCCCGCTTTCGGTCCGATCTCTGGACGAACACTCCTCACAAGAGCTGAAGAGAGATGTTGTTTGGGTTTTTTTTCTCCTCAATCAAAGAGAATTTCATCCAGTTGCACAGAAGACAATGAAGCTTCAAACGGAGGAGAGATCTCATCTGATCTTGACGAATTCCCCTCAAATTCTCTGAGAGTTGTTTGTTGAAAACACATTAATAGGACGGTTTTCAAACATAATTCAGAGCAGTATTTGTAACTGAGAAGTGACGGGCTGAACGATGCTTGAAAATAAATGGTTTTTCTCATTCAGTGATTAATTTTCAGTCATTAATCACCTTTTTTTGGGAAGCTCATGTACAGATGTGATCATGCGCTCAGCTGGAGTAAAAGCAATCTTTACTGGCATCGAGTTGGCTGAATATATGTAGCCAGTCACGGCGATCTATCAAGTCTCTGCATTCTCTTTTTATTTGTCACTTTTATTACATTTTTTGGGGCCCCTATTTTGTATCCCCCCCAAAAAAACAATGACAGAGTGATAAAATACTGTAAGTTTATGTGTTTTTGGGTGGAAACACTTCAAAGCACAGAGAAAGGAGGGTCAGAAAGACCCTCCAGTGCTTCAGACACTGTGCACAGGAGAAGAAAAGTATGTCGGTATGTGTTATTACTTGTAGATTTCTTTCAAAGTACAACAATACACAACAAGTAAGATTCAACACATTTAATCGAACATTTTTTCCACCAATATTTAACTCACATCTTTAATTACAACTGAAATTTTGCCTAAAAACAAAGAAAAAAACACAATTACCGTATTTTCTGCACTATAAGGTGCACTGGATTAAAAGGCGCACCTTCAATTAAAAGCCAGTTCTAAAACTGTTTTCATATGTAGGGTGCACCGGATTATAAGGCGCACAGAATAAAAGCTAGTCGTGGCTGGGGTTTTCTTCATGTATCCAATGACTACGGTAGCCATAAGTGACCAAAATTGATCCAGATCCAAGGTGCACTGGACTAAAAGGCGCACTGTTGGTTTTTGAGAAAATTAAAGGCTTCTAGGTGCACCTTTTATGGTGGAAAATACTGTACATCGTGAATCTTTTGATGTGATCCTGATTCGTTTCTATTCCTAATTTCCATTAGGATTTTATTTTATTGTTTTATTATTGTGCTGTTGTTTGCTTCACTTTGCGCTGCCGGCTTTTAGAGGCTACAAGACCAACTCTGTTTCCCCTTTAGGCTCTTTAAAGATAGAACGAGGCTACACAAGTGAATAAAGTATGTGTACTTATAGGTGTTGTAGGAATTATCTAATGATTTTGTCTTTAGCTACACTTTATCACACTAATATGGGAAATTAGGACTCGAACGTATGAATAATCGCCAGCAAAACGCCCCTTTAAACCGACGCTGTTCCGGTAAAGATCAGCACTTCTGTCACCGACTTCTAAAACAAACTACGAGAGGCAAAACTCCCGCAGTCAGCACAAACTCCACGATGACAACGATTCACTCCCCTCGCTCCCCTCGTCAGGCGCTTTGTTGGAGGGTTCAAGGCTCCGAGAGGAACTTTGAACCGCTGAAAGATTGAGGTTAAGAGCTCCGGGGCGGCGCTCAGTCACGGAGTCTTTGAACGCGGCACAACTGTCTGCGAGGGACAGGTGTTCCTGGTGGAAACGCGTCACCGCCCCGGAAAAAGCAAATTTCTCACCAGATTCAAAACTTCAGCAGGGAGAAGAAGAAAAAAAAAAACACGTCGGCCCGTCTCTTATCCGGAAAGGAGCTTTGCTGGGTTATTATTTTTGGATATTTTACCGTGAGGAGAGAAAGCGTCCCGTGAATTCCTCAAGGTTGGGTTTCTTTGTGAAACGCAGCATCTTGAAAAACCTTCTTTCTTCCTGTCCTGTTCCCCACCTGCGAGCTGTGAAATCGCGTGCAATCGTAACTTGTCTGCTGGGAGAAGTAACCAATTTCCTCTGAATAACAGCTGCTAAAATATATAGTCAGAAACAGTTGCATCGAGAGACTCCTCTGGTCCTCCTGCAGCAAAAACGGCTGCTCATAACTTCCACATTAAAGAGCGAGACTCTGGTTTTCCCACTTTTGTGCGGCGTTCAACGCACACCGGCTTTATTTCCCGCACTGCTGCCGAGGATGACTAATGCTCACGCTAATGTCTCAGATATTGTGATGCACTGGACCCCTGATTCAACACTGCGGATGACAGAAAACGAGGGAACCACCTCCCACCGGCCCTGCGAAGAGCTTCCTTTGCACCTCGTAGATCGTGCACGCCTGAGCGCCCGGCGGCCACGCCCCCTTTCGTCACATTTAGGACGCGCCGTAGCGTTGGAGCTTCGACTGTTTCCTCCACTTTTAGAGCTTGTGGGGACAAAGTGACATCAGACTTTCAATTAGACGCTGTGTTTTTTTCCTCTAATTCTGCGCTACAGAGCTGGAGTCATTAGAGCTGCTTTTACAGCTCTGCACGATGGCGGCGATGCAGTTTTTTTTCCCCTTCCCTCGCTGTGACCTTGTGGAGCCAACTCGCGCATCAACACAGATGTGCATGTGAAATAAAGAAACAGATTAAACAGATGCAATTGAGAGAGATTATTAGCCGGGATTTGTTAAAGGGAAAAAAAATGGGATAAAAACTGCTAATCCGTGCAAATTGAGCATATAATTACCCTTTTTATTTTAATGAAGCATTTAATATGGGCCTTAAATCATTCCTGCTTTTAATTTTTTGGGGGGGTTTATCCCAAAGCTTCGTTTGGTTATTTGTTACTCTTGAGTCGGGATTTTTTCCCCCGAACGAAGCGATCCCGAGTCGTTTCCGTCAGACGGCGTCGACGCCCACAGTGACACTGAGTGATTAGAGAGTCAAACGGCACGTTTTGATGGCTCACCTTGAATGTTTGAACAGACTATATGGAGTGATTCTTTTCTAGCGGCGGCTGCTTCGCCCCTGCAGGCCTTTTCGCTGTTAATCACGCCGACGTCCCGGCTTCCTTCCTTCCTTCCTTTTTTTTTTTTTTAATTCCACGTTAACTCCAGAATCCTCTGCGAGTTCAGTCATTTAAATTTTTAGTGCTTAATGTTAGGCCATAAACTCTGATCCATATTACTCCGCCGACTGCGTCATAAATCTGACACCAAACATAAAAAGGCTCCGAAACAGAATTTATACACGGAATACGCCCAATCCATACTCTATTATTTTCTGGGCGAACTGTAAACAGCTGCTTTACTTCCTTGTTTTTAAAACGTCATCATTTGTTTACTTGTTTACCTCGCGTTATTTGCCTTTTTTATGGAGGGACTGAAACTGGAAGTTATACGTTCATTCAGAAGAGCTAGAAAACAAAAGAGCGTGAGAATACTCATTAAATTAATGATAAATATTATTAATTTGATCTTTGTTGCATTTTTTAAAATCAGCTTAAGTAAAAATATACGATATAAAAAAGACAATAAATAAACTACAATATATACTGATATTTGTGTCACTCACTCAGTTTAAAATATTTACATTAACTCAATTTTTTATGCGTTAAGAAAATAAACTTTGAGATTATGATAAATTTCTTGATTTTGAACCACTATAAATGTAAAAACAGTAAAAATTGAGTAAAAATACCATCTTTTTTAAATAACAAACTCTGGTCCTTCAGTAGCACTTTTTCAACTATTTCAACTATAATTACTATAATTGTCCCAACTCACAGTTCTTCTCTTTGATGCCACAGGAAGGAAAGTGGAAGTTTTTCCAAATTTGGTCACTGCCTGGTTGGCTAGTTGCTAATGCTTCCAGCTGTCCCGCACACATGCACGAAATCACTTCTGTCGAACGATAGCGTTCTGGTGCGTCGCCGTCTTTTGGAGCCTGTGATCTCTTGCTGTCGGGGGTCGTCCTGTCAGACCCTGAGGTGCGACGACGCTCGCCGCGTTCGCCTTCAAACGCGACGCAAAGGCTTCTCTCCTCGTCGGTCGCAGCGATCTCGGCCAGTCGAATACCCGGCGAAGTGATGCTTCAAAGAAATCGCTGGTGGAGTTTTTTTTCTTTTTTCCAGTCCGTGGTTATTTCCTCCCCCAGTATTTTCTTGTGAAGTTATTTATTTGTTTACTTTTTTGGCAGCGTCTCCCGCTCAGATCATGGATTAGCAGAGATATTCTCTGGCTCATTTGCGGGCTAATTTGCTGGGTTTTAGAGGCCCTTGTGGACAGTTTTGGGCCGTTATCTGCGGCGTTGCATACCCCGCTCCCCGCCACTGCCTCTGACAGCGTAAACCAACAGCACATGGGGGCCCATCTCGCCACCGAGGCTCTGGGACCCCCGCTGCAGCTCGGAGCGCGCCGCCGAGCGGGATGAGCCCTTTTCTGCGGGGGGATCGTCGCGGCCCCAGCCGCACGGCTTCCGTCCCGCTCTTCGCAGCATCCCATTTAACACAGTCAATTATCTGCGCTCATGTTATATTTATACTGGCCTCGTGGTAAAGCCTGCTTAAAATGGGATGCAAGTCGCAGCGAGCGCTCGGTATTCTGGATGTGTGTGAGCACGCATGCTGACCTTATTAAACACACCAGCCAGACTCCACCAGCCTCCACCGAACGTAGCTTCTTATTAGCTCGCTGGAGAGCATCCAAAAATTGTATATGGAGCAACGTAATGAATCGATGCAATATAAAGGCAATTAAAGCAACCCGGCGCTCCGCATATCTTAGCCTCCTTTTTTGGGGGGGGGGGGGGCAAACGTTGTTGACGAGTCTCGCAGAAGTACCCGCAGTAGCTCCGAACCGCCGATTATCAGCGAGAGCAATTAGCCGTTGTTAGCGAGGAAGCCGGGATCATAACACCGCCGCCGTTGCCGCCTCGCGAGATAAAAATAATTAAAACCTCCTCGCTGAGCTCTCTCTCATTAGCAGTCACCTTTGCGGTGCGTGAGTCTATGATACGGATCCAGGTACCAAACTTTGGTGAGGCGGCTCATCTGCAAAAGATCCATCAGCCGGCGACGTGAAAATGTGACTTCCACCTCGTCTCGCGGCTCTCAGAAGTGAGTTGGGTTCTTTTTTTTTTTCTTAGATGCTTCAGTGCAGATTACCATCTTATGTAAGGTATGAGAAGCCTCCGCAGAAAAATGAGGAGCTAACAAAAAAAACAGGAGCTGCAGGTGCAGAGAAAAAAGGCGCAGCTTAGTCGTGAACACATGAACATGTGTGATGAGTCATCCTGTGAGGAGAAATGTTGCATTTATGTCGGTAATGCAGCCTGGAGGAGCCACACATGGGTGGAGGCTCATTGTTTCCCTGCTGTGTGTTTTCAGGAGCGTTTTTTGGTCCTTCTGCTCACAGAAAAAACCCTAAATTATCCGAAAACATTTTTCACTGAAATGTGCAGGATGAGCGAAGGGAGCATGTGACTCCAAATGATGACAAATGAAGTTTCTGTGGCGTGTCGTAAGCATGTTTGACCCTTTTGGAGATTCTAGTGTGTAAGCGGTCGAAGCAGGAGACGTCTCGACGGAGGTTTGCGCTCTACGAGTTTGTCTTTTTTTTTGTACATAAGTTAAAACCGTGCGTGAGCTGCGTCTTTGTATCTACGTTAGCTACAGAAATCTACGTTCATGCGTGTAAACACAGGATGACTGCTCAATCGCTCCTTTGCAATCCTCCCAGTTTGGACTAAGTTTCGAGAGGATTTAAGGAGTTATTTCATCGTACAGCCTTCGGCAAACACCAGTCGTGGCAGTTGAATGTGTAACACCTCCTCACCTGCATTTCTTGTCATCACGCAGATTAAAAACCTCAAAGGTCTGCAGATATAAACACATGTATCGCGTCTTAAAAGACAAAAATTTAGAGTACCGACAGCTGCAGGTTTGAGCTGTGTGGAATCCAACATCGTGTCGCGTGTAAAAATCCAATCTGTGCGGATGACTGTACTATTAATTAGTTTCAACTCCCCCCCTACCCCTCCTCTTTTTTTTTCTTCTTGCTGCCGGTGTTTATCAATACGATGTGATTCGAAATGAGATTAAGCGAGTGAAATACAAGCGCCTCGCTGGGGTTTTTCCACGCATGGCGACGCCGCCTCGTGCTGGTCAGCTGCGGCTCTTCCTGGATTATGTGTCTCCTCGCCGGGCAGAAATAGCGAGGCGCAGTGAAAATTTCACAGCCTGTGAATTTAGAAGAAAAATACCTTGGGATATGAGCCTGACAGTCTTTTTTTTCCCGTTGTTGTTTTTTCTTTTTTTTCACCTCCTGCCTTCAGAGGTTCCCCTAAAGTACTGCTGTCACATTGGAAACACTAGTCTTATCGCAGCTGTATGAATTACCAGCCTCTGCCGCAGGTCACACCAGGGCTGCCTTTGCTCTCTCCAACCGTCAGCGCCTGCAGAGAGTGGATTGCCAAATTTTTTAGGGGTGGGGGGGGTAGTTACCGAGGCACTTTTGGAGGATTTAAGCTCCCTTATTACCAAACCCGAGCTCTAACAGTTGTTTACAGTAGGAGGGGATGTAATAGTTTTAGTATTTCACTTTTAGTGCCAAAAGGGAAATGCAGCGCGGGACAGACGGAGACGTTCCCCCAGCGAGCGCCGGGGTTTTGGACGGCACCCCGAGGCGCTTGTTTTCCGAAATGCCAAAGCCGGACAGCTTAATTCAGGGAGGAGGAAACAAATTGTCTAATGTCAGTCAGCAGCCTGATAAACAGTTGCATTAAAAAACACGTCGGCGACGTGACCTCACGGTGCAGACGGCGCTCCGGAGAGCGAAGACAGCGGAGCGCGATGCGCTTGGCTTTGTTTCGTTGGAGATTTGTTTTCGCATGTGGGAGACGACCGCGATGACCCTCTCTCCACTCGATGTATGTGCGACTTTCCAACAGCTGCCGGCGTCGGTTATTAGATACTTGACATCGAAGTTTCTGGGTCAGATTTTGATCGTCGGTGTTATAATTAGATTTGTTTGCCGTTGTTGTCACGGATCACTCCGACAGTTTGACGCTGATAGAAAGACGGCGAAGCTGAAGAACATCGTGTGGATGTTCCACAGACGATAGCGCCGCAGTTTCGGTGCGGTCCGTTGTTGTCGAATGAAGGTTTCTTGCGTCGACGTTTCAGAAACGCGGAGCCGCCGTTTGTGTTGCAGTTTTTGGAAACCGTGTCCTAGAGAGAACAAGTCCCAGAATGCAACACTGTTTACAGTCTTCGTATCCATTTTGGTGGAGGTGTTACAGCGCCACATAGAGGTCTGGCATGTCAACTACAGCATTTGTGAAGCAACTCATATTTGTTTTGGTGCGATGCTGCAAATTTGGACAAAAGTGGGACACAAACACATCGATTGTTCTTACGGTAGTTCGCGATGTCGAGTTTTCACTTTCTCGCAGTGAAAACATGAGGTTTTCCTTGGTTGTCTCAAACACATACTAGTTAGCATCTCTGGGGCGACTGGGGCTCAGCTGGTGTAGCGAGTCGTCTTTTTTCCCCCAGTCCAATTCCCCAGATTCGTCAAAGTGTCCACGAGCTCTGCGCCGAACCCCAAATTGCTCCCAGTGGTGTGTGTGAGAGTGTGTGTTGCACTGGTGAACGTCCGACTAACACTTTGAGTCCGTTAAACATAATGGAAAAGTGGCGTGAAAAGCGGAGCCCAGATATGGTTTTAATAGTGACTCCAGGGCGGTCGGTGTTGGCCCATTTGATAAAACCATACAGCCGGTTAGTTAAAAAGTTCTCCGAGTGAAATCACTCCTGATTCCCAGGGAGCCTTCGGGGCTGACTCACATGTTTGTTTCTCTGCAGAGAGAGAAAATATTTTAGCATGACTAAGACGTTATAAAACAGGGGGAGCCGAACACCTTCATGAAGACGCCGTGGCAAAAGAAGAACCAGACGGCGTCTCCGTTCTCTTGCAAGTTACTGATATTCAGATTAGCCACACGGGCGAACGTTCAGTTTCCACCAATGAGGAAAAAAAACAATTTGAAAGTCTAATTCTGGGTTTTTTCTTCTGCTTTGACGGAATATTAAGAGATAATCACAGCGTTCATGTTGTTGTCCAGTCGTTCCGTCTACCTCAGGCAACGTCGGTTCTCTTCAGTGGGAAACTCCCAGCAGTAACGGTCTTTTTCTTCCCTCGTTCGGACCGAAAACGTCGGCGTTTACGCTGTGAAACAAATGCGGTTCTTCAATCTGATCGCGTCATCTTTCGCTCCTCCATTTTTTTCCCCCCCTGAATAAAATGACTCTGATTATCCACTCGAGATCGACTTCAGGAGAGAGAGTGACGAGCTGCACCTAATCGGTTGCGAGACGCCGTTGCGGGATCGGGCTCGCCCGTTTGCGTCGGGGCGCCTCGTTCCACGCCAGCCCCCGCGTTCAGCCCTCCAATCGCAGTCACTTCTTATAAACAAACCTAATTGGCCGCGTTGCCGACTGTCGGCGGTTTAAAGTCGTACCGCGCGATGAATTATATAAGCACTTAGTGCGGGGAACGCAGGGGCCTCTTGACAGCGCGTATTTCAGATCGCCTTTTGAACTGTCATGCACTCAGTGGGATCTGCAGGCACACGCGAATCAATTCCTCAACACTGACAAAGTGTCTGAAATGAAAAACAGTGGGCTTTTATGCCGGCGATGTGGAGAGAGCGGCATGAGGGGAGGTAATCACGCTGTGACAGAGGTGCATCCAGCTCTTTAGCATGAACAACAACACAAATCACTCGGATTTGCGCTCGCAACGTCGCGCCGTCGAGGTGCCCGGCGTTTTTATCGCTTCCGAGGAGTGAAAGGTTGATATTTTTTCCCACTGTCTTTATTTATTGGGAAGTGTAGCTTTTTTCCTTAAGGGTATACTTTAGGATTTTATTAGGCCAGACCTGGAATGTGCTGAGGAATGACAGGGCAGGGATGGTGCCATCTTTGTTCAGCGAGGCCCCAGGCAAGCCACATGTAGCCCTAATGAGTCACTTACAATTTCAGGCTCCGCTTGCTCTCAAACACCAAAAGTAAACTTTTGTCTCTCTCTCTCTCTCTCTCTTTTTTCTGCCCTCACTATTCGGGGACCTTAAGAGGATTGTGGGGGTCATTATTTATTCATGCCATTGTGTTTATTCACCAGCCTCTGTGTGTGTGATGGGAGACGGGATGGAGCAGCCAGTGCAGACTGAGTAAAAGCTGATAATTATCCACTATTAGCATTGTTTTTTTCTCTCTCCCAGCCACGGTTTAAGTCGGCTCAGTTGATGACGGAGCCACGATAGAGGCCTCGAAACATCCATTTAGAGCAGATTATCGCGCGCTCGTCTTTGAAGTCTGCAATCCTCTGCAGAGGACTCGGCGGATGGGGTGTGGATGCATTTATCAGCTTGTTTTTTTTTTCCCCTCTCGCAGCGAGAAAAGATGTCTCGTCACGTCGGGCGGGCGCAAACGCTCGTGTTGACCGTGTAGTTCCTTAAGACAGCGCTCGCACGTCCACGGGATGTTGTTAACAGAGAGAGGTGAGGAGACGGGAGGCGTTACTTCTCATCGTAAGGACAAAGAGAAAAATCCCAGGGAGGCTGAAACGGAGCGACAGTGTCAGACGTCCTCCCAACATTCAGACAACATCCTGGTGATTTAAGTGCATGTTAGTGAGATAAGCAAGAAGAGAAAAATATAGACTGAAATCTACTGGTTTTAAAAGAAGCTTCCTGTGGACAGAACATCAGGTCGGGTAAAGTTTCCGCCCACACAAAACCATTGAAAACGCTGTAGTTTATGTGTCCGGCCTGTCGAGGCGCTGCGACGCGCGTGACACAACAGAGAAGAAGATACATAGCTGAAGTAAACAAACCATAAACTGGTCGTCGTAAAGCGAAGCGCTTACAGGAGAGAGATGAACGTTTCCTGTGTGGTTTTCTTGTGAACGGCAACAGCTCTTTTGTGAGCTTCATTGCTCTTTTTCTTCGTTTCTGTTTGTTTTTGAGTCACAGCGCCCCTCACAGGTCTGGCATACAAAGAGCAGTGTTTTTCTTGGTCGCTTAAACACATTTTAACATTTTTGTCTTCCCCTTAAAGACCGAAGAAGTCGACTTGCTTCCTAACTTTTTCTTTCTGCGCCTCGTCTAAGAAACTGCTGCTGGATTGAAGCTCGCAGAGCCAAAGTTAACCTTCAGAGAGAGGGGAAAAAAAATCCCCCCACCCCCCTAGTTCATTTAGGACTTTTTTCTCCTTTCTTCCCCCTTTCCAGTCCGATTCACTCTCGTGTTTGTCACACAAAAGTCGAAACAGATGGTGTCTTTCGGCTGGATTGCAGGGCGCACTGTCTCTCCAGCACAGAGCGCGAGTGGACCGGATGGAGGCGAGCGGCGGAGGCCAGGCAGGGATGTGTGCAGAGGACGACGGGAGAGAGAGAGAGAGAGAGAGAGAGTGTGTGTGTGTGTGTGTGTGTGCTTTTAATCGCCCGGAGAGGATCTGCCATCTCTGGTCTCAGCCACTCTGGCCTCCTTTTCATCTTCGCCGGTGAAACTCCGGAGTGGCAGCGGTTGTCTTTGCTTATGCTGTCTGTTCGGGCGCGGATCCCTCCCGCTCTTATTTATTTCTTTTGATCGAAAAATATTAAATCTCACTTGAAAAATTTCTCCTCTCTTCCCTCCACGCGGGCGAATACATTAACGGGGAAGCGGGCGCATCTTTGCGCGTGTGTAATTTAATGAGGAGTGAAGGGTAGACGTTTGATCTGTTTTAGGTCCGTGGCCTCAGAACACGCTTATGGAAATTGTGACATTTACTAATTTGATACAAATCACCAATTTCTGCCCCGCTGCAGGCGATGCAGTGTTTATGGACGCGGATTTTGTTGCTCGTCTCCTTCTTTTTAAAAACTTCTCGCCGTCTTTTTCTACAATTGTGACGTCTCTTTCACGGCTGCTGGGTTTTGAAGTTCTGCTAAAAAGTCGCGGGTCAGCTTTAAATGGGACTGTTCCTTCTGCGGTAACACGTTTTTATGACACGCATATATAATTTCCATTTTCTCAGTAATGGTCAGGCCTGTCTCTGAAAAAAAAAAGAAGCATTTATGAGTATTTACAATTTGTCATACATTATGTTCACTCTCCGTTATTATGTTATTGATCCCCTCGCAGGTAAACGTCTCGGCCGGATAAACGTTTATGATTTTTCCGATGTTGGTCGGTGAAAGCCTCGTTTTACCGCTTCCTCCGCGAGCTCGTCTTGCGTTTTCACACACTTCAGTTTGATTTTAGTGCGACTCGGAAGTTTTTCCCTCAACAGAGACGCGATAACTCGGTGAAACTTTGCTCTCTCTCGCAGCAGTTGTTGGTTTTATCTCATCTGCATCAGATGGTTTTCTTTTTTTTTATCTCGTTTCACACTTGGAGTTTCTGCAAGTTTCTGAATTCTTCTCCCAAGTTTTTCACTGTCTTTATTTGTTATTATTATTATTTTTAAATGACATCACCTCTCAAGCATTATCGCCATGAAAATGTGAGTTTTTTGCTGGCAGCTCTTTCCAATAAGCATACAATTATGTTGTTTTGGGGGGGAATTAAAGAGAGAAAACCGAGTCTTTTCTCTTGCTTGTGTTGCCCGGAGAGATGCGATAAGTTTATTTATTACCTGGGAAAAACAGAAAATAACTTTAGTGCAAACCCAAGAGCACAGAAGCAGACACAGAACCTGCTAATTTAGAAGCACAGTGAGCATCGAATCAGTTGGATAACATTTGTTTCTCCTTTGGAATCGCAAAAACTGTTTCACTGTCTTTAAAATACACAATTTTTTGCTGTTTTGGTGAACTTGTGCATGATGGGAAGGAGTTAATTTCATGAAACATTCAACGAAAACGTCTCTTATGGCAGTGACGATATTTTTAGTCCTTCTGTTGTCTTTTCACACCTTCGTGTAACAGACGTGCCGTTTTTCTTTTTCTTTAGCTGAATTTTCCTCACTCATTTCGGTCTCGTGCAACATCACAGCGCTCACTAAAGTCTTTCTCCACCTTCTGGGACCTCGGCGACTCATCTACATAAAGAGTGGGTTACAAATGGTGGCAGGACTCCATGTGATTGTCCAAACGTGTGCAGAGTCTTCAAGCGTAGTGGGCGGGAATATCATTTGTTCCAGTTAAGCTCCTGTTTTGCGACGCGTATTTTGTGCCCTGATGTCTTTTGATGATCAGAGAGTCATCTCTAGGTTTTTTGGGGGGAGGCGGGTTCTTGTACTTTACATCGAGTATCGACACAGTCTCGCAACAAACCAGAGAAATGTGGTTTTTTTTGTCTTGTTTTTGTCTAAAAATGCCCAAAAGAAAGGTGTTTTTTTCCGTCCAATTCATCGGATTTCAAGGCGCTTTGATTCAAACGACACATCAAGGTATTTTTTTTTCCACGCTCACTCTGAAGTCCTAAAACTTACGAGGTCCTTTCACAACACGCTGGGCTTGACATTTTCAATTATCAGTTATTTTAATGAGAGACCCTTAAAGGTTTAACCGCGTTGTTTTGTCGCCGCACTGTTAACAGGCGCTCTCACACTTACAAGCCGTGTTGCTGTTTTTATCTGACTGATTTTTTAATTTTTTTCCCCCTTTTGGTGCTTCTATTAAATGTCAGAAAAAAGTAAAGGCCTCAAATTAGCCGTATTAGAGCTCCAATGATAGGCGGTTTTGTAATAAGTGGCATATTTGCAGCTTCCTCGGTAGTCAGTCGTGAATGTCATCGTGAGGTCTATTACACTTACGGAAGAAACTGACGAAATATATGTGTCGAAAACCCACCAACGCTCAACCTTTAGAGTATAAACTGCAATCATTTTATGTGGCCCTGACCAGGCTTGTGTGCGTGTTTGCTTACGTTTGCTCCGTCTTGCGAAAAAACGCATCTCGACAGGGATTCGTTTCATCCGCTCACAAAGACGCCGCGTTTCTAAGACTGTCAGCGGCACAAAGGCGGGATTAGCGCCACCTTTTCACTGCCTTCTCCAAAGTCATTTCAAAAACTTAAGCGCGGCGATAAAGTTCGCGGGAGGGCACGGCGTCGAGCCAGTCGGGGCTCCCAACGCCGTTAGTCACTCCGGGGGGTTGGGGGGGGGGGGGACCCCGCCAAAAAGGGCATCAAGCCGCTTTGCTTGTGTCTGAGGGCTTAATGTCCTGCAGCACGGCATATACTTCCACAAGGCAGAACTGAAGGCGCAAAGTTTGAAGTGATGAAGTCGCGGGCGAAACTTTGTACTGTTAGATTTCACTGAATTCTCACAGTTCTCTGTACATTTCAAAGGTTTTTGTATCCAGAAGCACTTTCGCGGGCTGGATTTGCATTAAGAATAAGCGGCGTTTGTCGGCGGAATCCGGCAAAATCCCGCATAGATTTTCGGCTCCATATTCAATCAGGGCGAGCGGCGGATGCGGCGGACGCGGCGCGCCCAGGCGCACCGGCACAATGCGTGCCACTCAAATTAGGCGCCCCATACCTGCTTGCCTCCGGATGGCTCCAAAGAGAGGTAATCAGCTGGAAGAGGGAAGACCTTCGTAACATGAAAGCTGCTAATCTGCGCCGCGGCCTCCTGGCACCGCTCTCATAATCAAAGTTTTAAAAGAGGATCAGGGTAATTAGATGTCGGCTGATTGAAGAATGTACAATAAAAGTGAAGCCGACTGGCAAACACGTTTCAAAGGTGTCTGCGATTTTTTTTTTAATTAATGATGCAAGAAAAGCACAATGATTTATGGATGTGCTGCGGAGGTTTCTAACGCGGAATCGTGGCCGAGCATTCAGCATCTGATTGGGAAAAAAATCCTTTCCGCGTTCCTCCTGAAATTATGTAAAATGGAAAACATTCCCTGAAAAGGACGGAATTTCCACGAAATAATCCTGAAGAGAGCTAACCGGTCGGCCATTTTTCAGCCTTTCCCGCACATGTTCACGCACTTTGCGCGTGGTTTTTGACCGGCCGTTTAAAAACTCCGTTTTCAACTTAATTATTGAGCATTTTCCCCGAGGAACGAGTGGAGCGAGACATCGGGTCACGGAGTCAAAACAGCCCAATCGATGGAGGGATAGCGGCGAGCGAGCGGCGAAAAATAGACGCGAGTTGATAAAGAAGTTGAAGCACCACAACGGGGGAAGTTTTCAGTCTCGCGAACACGCGTCATTTGACTTAATTCTCAGACAGATGCGATGAAGACGCAAACCAGACGTGATAAACTCCGAGTTCTTCCGAGTGTCAGTGGATAATTGCACGACGGCGTCGCAGATGTGTTTGGAAGCTCGCTGTGAGATGGCTTGATGACACAAATAGCACGCAGCCCTGAAGCCAACACAGTGGCGCGTTATTGACCCGCCCTCGCGCCGCCCAGCTGCAAAACGTGCCGCGCCGGGGTCGGTCGGTCGGTCGGTCCGGCGGCGACAGCAGGGGGAGCTTCTCCGGCACAGCTCTCTTTTTTTTTTTGGGCGACGCGCGGTTGCTCGACGCCCAGCGGGCGCGGGCGGGAATCAAAACCCACAGTGTCGTCGGGAGTGCCACTCTGCGCCGGAGTGAAAAATGGAGCTCTCCGTGTCACTCTGACCTCCATTTTCGAGCACAGCAACAACACAAGAACGCCAAGGAGCCGAATATTCACCGCGGCGGCGGCGGCGGCGGTGATGGTGGGGAGGGAAAGAAAAAAAGAATCCAGCCGTCGACAACTGAAAGTACGACAAAAGCTTTTATTCGTGCCGCCGCATCTTGAACCCGATCCCACTCCGCCCACGAGCAAATTACGCAACGTTTCACTGATCCGCCGATGACAAACTGCCGACCTTTCACACACCTCTGTTCGAATGTTACCACACAACTGTCCGAGTCAATTTGTTAGCACGCTGTGTGTGTGTTTTTTCTTGTTTCCCATCACTGTAGATTATTAAAATGTGAAATAGCTCGAAACAACACACACACACACACACAGCCCACATTAATCCTTCATGAAAAAAAGAAGCAGTCTCACTCTGCTACACAACTATGACTCAACACAAGCTGCATTTTCCATTAAGAGAAGCTCCACGACGGCGACTCCCGAGTCCCTCGCCGAGACTCTGAGTCATGCCTCTGTCCTGTACGGTTTGCGCGCCGCGTAGCATCGGCTGATGCCACGAGGCAGGCGCCGAGATGTTTGTTGTTGCGGTTTTTTTTCGTTTTTTTTTTTCTTCTCCTCCACTGCTTAACTGCAAATATGTTGCATTATGTATAGACGCCGCCTGCAGCTGTAGTCCCAGAGTAAACATAATTCCTGTTGTCACCGCGGAGTCACACGTCCGCCTCACCTTCCTGTGTAGCGAGGGCCGTGCGGCGCGTTTAGTCCGGGCGGGCGGCGAGCGGGGATCTTATTAATTCTGGTCCGCGTGCGTTTTGAAGGGTGACAACTTCTTATCTCTTCGAATGCTTCTTGGGTTTGTATTTTTTTTCTCTCCGAACGATGGCTTTCGGATTCTCGCGGCCAAATCGGAGCAGAAACGCGGAGGGCGAATTAAAAAATCAGGACGCGGCGGGCGAAAGATTTATCGACTCTTCTTTCTCCATTTTCCTCTCGCTTGTTCGCATCTCTTTGAATTATGACCTTTGTTTACCCGATTTATTTTTAACTCTCTGTGCTTCGAGATACTGGCTCAAATTGACATTTTTACATACATTTAATTATCTTTCCTTGTGCAGCAACAACTAATTAATACACGTACATACTAGATTTTCTTGTTTAGGTCTATAGTACTGCTTTTAGGTTTATATAGTAGTACATGTTTACATCTAAACAACTTGGCTGACGTCTCTACGTTTCGCCACTTCTTTGTCACTTTGTGTACTAATACACGTATGTACTTGATCTTCTTGTTTTGGTAGATAGTACTGTTTTACAGTTTATGTAGTAATGCATGTTTACAGTTAAACAATGCATGTGAGGTATCAGAAAGATCGTTGAGGAGTTGATGATCATGCAGCGTCCGAGTGACGACCGTGAATCTATCAAGGACGCCGATTTGCCGGGGCGTCACGTCACCTGGTGAGTCACGAGAGCGACTCATCAACAAGCTTCAAACCTGCTGTTGGCTGCAGGTTTCTCTACCTTCTTTCAACATGTCAGCGAACGCCGAGCAACAGGTAGACCGTCACCTCGTGTGAGCGGTGATGGCCACGCCCAATTCGAGGCAAAGTAGAGATAAACAACAAAGTATCTGCGCGACACGAAGGCGGCCGTACGTGCTGTATTTATCCAGAGAAGGTCAGACGTGTTTAGAGAGCGGGGTGGAGCCAGCAGCCTCTGTAATTACTTTTTACAGCGTTGTCCTGCAGCAGTTAGCTGATTAACTCGCTGGCTGATTGCTCAAAGAAAATTATTCATGTATCGATGAAGCCGGCGAGCCTCCGATTCCTGATGTGACGAATGTTTTCTGTCGCTGGGAGCTCCGGAGTGCAGTCGGTTCAACACGTGAACCGCGGCCGCGATGATGCGTGACGGATGCGGTTTGTGGTCGATCGTTGTCCTGCGCTGAAATGGGCAAGGCCTCGCCAGCAATGTAAAAGCACCTATAGAAACCACTTGGCACTGTTTTCAAGGTGTGTTGACCGAACAATTATGCAACCCGGTAGGGACGGGGACGCCGAGTTTGGCTGTGGACAAGCTTGTCGCCCTCTTCTCCGGTGATGCTCAATAAACGCAACGTCTAAAGATGCTGAAATGCAGCTTAATCTGACCTCAGAACAGTTCAGGACCGGTTAGGACGGAGATGTCTCTGGAGTGGCATGACGGTGTCTTCGCATGTCTTCCTGTACTGGAATACATTATAAATTAGCGGTCTGAGAAGTTTTAATGATTGATGAGTGACTCAGCTCCTACTTATAAGCAGTCATGTCACTTACTGTTTATTTTTTTACCTCGCTGCT
Organism: Malacoctenus gilli; assembly: GCA_032164315.1. NCBI lineage: Eukaryota > Metazoa > Chordata > Actinopteri > Blenniiformes > Labrisomidae > Malacoctenus > Malacoctenus gilli. The sequence goes on from JASSRZ010000016.1 coordinate 16,048,263, forward strand.
TCAATAAATCTTCAAGTTTCTTTCATTTCGTCTTCACTACGATATCTAAATGATTGTTTAAAAATTTCCAAGTTGACACTTATATTAAAACATCCCCTCAGCCCCGTTTTCAATCGATTTCGACGGGTAGAGAGATCCAAAGAAAACATTCAAAAACCCCACAGATTTTTCTTTTTTTCGTTTCAAGCCAGTGAATCATTTATTCTCTCTTCTGAAGAGAGATGCTCGCGAGTTTGTGAATCGCTGTGACTCAGCTCGCTGCGAGACGATATCATATTAATGTTAGACATTAGAAATACGAGAAGCGTTCTTGTGTTCTTTTATGCTTTCTCTTTTGGCTCCCCAAGACGCATGGAAACCGCGGTGTTAAATCACACTCGGCGATAATTCGTTAAAAGATATTTGCCCGGGTAGAAGTACTTTGGTACGAGTGTAATCACATTAGGTGTAGAGGAGTAATTTAATGACAGCGTTAAGACTTTTATTAGCCGGTGGTGAGAATTGAAATATAAAAGATGTTCGGCGTCATATTGGACACAAATCAGCCGTCAGGATTTTATCGTTTGGGAGGAAAACACACCTGCAGCCCGCTTGTACAGCAAATAAATGCTTGCCGCCTTAATGGAATGGCAGAATTAAAAGCGGGTACAACGTGTGCTGCCTTCTCGCCTTCCTCGATGATTGCGTTCTCAGATGATGTTATCGTTTCAAAGACTTCCAATGAAATCCATTGTTACCTGTGGGAGACAGTAAGAAAATCGCGTTGCATTCATCTGAAAAAGGGCAACACACACACACACACACAAGCAATTACACACTAACACACGTGAACGCTGCCTCGGGTTTTTTTGGGGTAAACAGAAAAAAGCGGTCAAAACTGAGGCGATTAATTAGAAACGGCCGACAATAAAACCGCGGCGGAGCGGGCGTCCTCCGGTTTTTGTGTAAGCAACGTTCGGAGCCGTAAATCAAGTTGGCTGACGCATCGGGAGCGGTCACGGGTGGCAGACGGGGTGGAGCGCCGATCCACTTCGAGCCGCGTGTGAATGTGAAAGTCACAGCTGGAAGGTCCGACCGCGAACGAGCGCGTCAGCGTTTCGGCGAACGCACCTGTTGGTTCCTTCGCGGCGCTCCGACTGCGTTCGATGTGGATCACTTAGCATAATTGCCGGCACCGTTAATTAAAGCGGACCGTTAATTAAAGCAGATGCAATCTTTTCTTTCTCAACCCCTGGTAATGCACTGTTAATCTCAGTGGCGGCGGCAAAACAACATCGTCCTCGATTGGGGGCATTTTTTTTTTTTCTTTTTGGTGCATTCAGGAAGCTGACGCGCCTGTTGCTCCTCTGGCACGGATGGACACGGCGGCGCTGCTTTCACGTGGCGGCTGGCAGTCTTCCGTCCATCTCCTGGCGTTGCTTCAGCGTCTCACCCACAGTGAGCTTGGAGTGTTTACAACCTTCAACCATTGAAATACCGTACTCCATTCCATACGCCACCCCTTTCAAACACTTTCTTTATTAGCGAAGCTAATTTTGCTTCTAATAGGTGTCCATCATCCGACTATTGAGGTCTGACTTCCTCAAACTTCGAGATGGGATGGTGGCAGCTGTTCTGTTCCCTTTCTGCAATGCTACATGCTGCATGCTTGTATCACCACTTGCATGATTCTGTCTCGGCAAGAACTGAGTACTCTATTTTCCACACTACAAGGCGCACCTAAAAACCTCAATTTTTCTCTGCGCCATATAATCCGGTGCGCCTTATATATGGACCAATATTGAGCCACAACAGGTCTCGCAACTACGGTAAGCAGCCGCTGACTTCAAGCG
>JASSRZ010000016.1:16051912-16063181 GCA_032164315.1 Malacoctenus gilli
AAAAGTCCCCGGTGGCTTCGAGCAGTTGCTGTGTGAAGTCGGAGGCAATCAGCTCTGGCAGCCGGAGAAACTTTTTCGGGCCCTCTCGAGTGGGAGCTTCTCGGCTGCAGAGCCCCCCCACCCTAGACCAGAACCCCCCCCCCCTCCAGCCCCCGTCTCCGGCTTCAGGTGCGGCGAAACTGCAGCAGCCAGCATTAATTAAACACAGTGAGACAGTGAATCCTTTGTGCGCGAGACTAATGGCGACTGAACACGACGACGCTGACCTCATTTAGGTTACGACTTTGACCAATTTTAGAGGACTTTTAAGCCGCTGGCGCCTCGCTGATTAATTTTCTCCTGAAGGAATTCCGGATAAAAAAAAAAAACAGACCCCCCCCCCCCTCCCCTCCTTTTGCTGTAATATTCAGGAGCAGAAGCGCGTGGCGCGGCTCATCTTTTTACCTCTCACGTAAAGAATTTCAGCACTTCCTCTGACCTTTTCTAACGCAGCAGTTCACTGAATGGCACTCTGCCCGGCGAGCCGAGCGTCGCGCTGTTGTTTGGAGCCGCTAAATGCCGTGTCGCGGATGTATCCCAGGGAAGGGCCGTAATAATGCTGGTTTCAACAGCTTCTTCCTCTGGCGGTTATACATCCCCGCCGTACATTCAAGTGCAGCCGTGTCATGGTCATTAACCCGCAGCGGGGCCACTGTGCCTCTGCGCCCATTACCGCACCGGCATTAGAGGGTCGAGAGAAATGGAGTGTGTGGCGTGAAGTGTGTGTGAAGCACAAACTGTGACTCTCTGGGACACTGGACATTTACTGCTTGTGTAGTGTGTGTGTGTGAGTGTGTTGGGGTGGGGGTGGGGGTGGGGGGGGCTGAGGCTGATATGTTAATATCGCTAATTGTCTCCTAATTAGATGCGAGTCAGTGAGTCGTGTTTTAATACTCTTCAGGGATCATTACGGAGCGAGAGGAAATTCATCTCTCCTGATGAATGACAGCCGGGTCAGCAGGAATTTTTCGACATCGGAGGGCCGAGGTGGGAGGGGGGATGGGGGGTGGGGAAGCGGCAGACTGATGTGCTCGGCGCGCCGCAGTCGCGTTAGTTAAGCACTTGATTTTCGGCGTGGTGCAGAGCCGCATCGCGAGTTAATCACACATTAACACGAGCTCTGTGTGGAGATTGAACATTGTCTGACAGCGTGGGACCGCAGCCAACGCGCTCTGGAAGGAAGCGTCGGGTGATATCGTATGTAAGAGACGCCGGTTTGTGTGTAGGAACATAAAGAGAGACGTCGGCGGTCACAAATGATCCTCTCAAGTGTGATGCACCCGTTTGTTTTCATTGTTTTTTTTCAAATTGACAATGTTGGAGGACAGATTTACTGGTATATTTCACATCTATACGTATATTTGTATGTATATAGAAATACTACAACTAAAAAGTTGATTAATTATCGAAGTTTTAAGTCAGTTGTTTGTCTGGAGAGGTAAATCGATTGTGCCACTTTGAAAATTGTTGTGTCTCAGCATCAACATCACACAATGATGATGAAATTATGACTTTTTCAGCGTATACAATACATACACACAACTACATCACATGCATACAATTGTACACATGCTTACAAGGTGACAGGATATTATGATGTACACAAAAAACAGTGTTTGGTCATGAAAAAACACCCCGGTAATAAAAAACAGGGTGCGTCATAGAATACAGTTCAAGGTTGTGAAAGATAACTTCAAAAAATGCAACAAATTTATCATGAAAAGAGTATTGAAGTTTAAAATAACAAGAGACAAGTTGTCAATAGTTTCATTTGCTTGATTTAAAAGTTTAAAGCAGGTGTTAAACAAAAATAGCGGTGTGAGCTGTTTTTTTTGTTACTCTCAGTTAACAAACAGAAGATTCCTGGATGGACAGATGATGCAGAATGAGGTTTGGCAGCGGCTGCTCTGAGAACAGCAGTGTTTGCTGCTTCGCGAGCAGCGACGGGTTTCCAGGGAACCCTGCAGAGCGGCCGCTGCAAACATCTGGGAGGGAAGTGGCACAGATCTTCGGCGTTGGATGTGAACTAGATCAGATCGGCGCCGTCTCCCCGCGTAATCCTGCGCAGCGTCCGCGCGTCTGAGATCAGGGTCATGTGAGGTTGCTTACGATACTTCCAGGATTTATTTGTTTTTTTTCCATCCCTAATCCTGGAGTTTGTTCTTTAAAGCACATGTGTGGGGTTGTTTTCCCCCCTGTTGTAGATTAATTTGCAGCCACACAGATGTTTCTCCGATGCTTCTGTGCGCTCGATGAATCATTTTTCTCGGATGGAATGCTGCAGTACCACCAGAAAATGTAGGGGGCAGTAGTGAGCTGGCAGCGCTCCCAGCGAATATGTGCTGCCTATGATAGGGGGTCACTTCCAGTCACTTGCAGCTTTATTTTGATCACTGACGTTTCCTTGTTCGTGACTCTTCTTCTTAGCTTGTGCTTGATTTATAGCAGCGCCCTCTGGTGGATCAACTTTCTTTTGTTCTCGTGACGTAGCGATTTTAATTAGCCACTGTTAGCCACTGAAAAACACGGATCACTTTGTGATGTGTTTGTAGGATACGATGTGACACTTTTTTACCACGTGATCCTATTGGTCCAAAGTCCAGTAACTTCTTGGCTCCAGCGGGATCCGCTAAAGTATCCGAGGGGAACGTTCGGCTCCCGTTTCAGTCCGATCAATTTTGGGCCCGATCCAAACGACAAAAGTCTCTGTTGGCCACAATCCTTTTTATTGTCCGGCGCTTTGATTTTCAGGCCATTTCTGCGCTTTATTCCTTTGTTAATTTCTGTCTCTCTCAAGCTGGTGGGAAGGAAAGTGTGACACTTTGAAGGCAACAAAAGGTGAATAATCTGCGGAAGACGTCGGATCCGTCGTCTCAGGTCGGCTCTGCTTGGCACTGGCTTGCAGGGGGGTTATATTCCCTCCACACAGGAGGGGGGCATTAACAGTGGCACCATGTCGCCCAACATGTAATTTATATGCGTGATGCACAGTATGCGGCGTACTCTCTCTCGCTCTCTCTCGCTTACTCCGGACTAGATATTCTCGACATGAAGGTGAGACGTGACGGTGACTCGGACGCCATGCATTTGTAGTGAGGATGTAAAAGGTATCGAGTGTCGCCGGCTTCCTGCTCTGTCCCTTTTTCGCCAGGCTTTGATTCGCCCCAACTGATCAGCTTTGCTTTTGTTTGTTTCATTCGTTTGTTTGCTTTTCAAATGTGAGCATTATAACCCCGAATTATTCTCCCTCGTTTGTTTTTTTTGCGCCGAAAAATCCCAGAAAGGTGTTTTGTTGTTTTTATTTCTCTCAACCACTGCCAGGCGTTTGCCTTTTCCATCCTATCTCAAAGTCATTTCAGTTGTTTGTATTGTTCCACCCAGCTGGGGTGAGGTGGGGGAGACAAAGGCAGATGTGTCCCTGTTTGTTTTTGAAGTGTCAGAGTTAAGTCTTGCATATGCGCGTGTGTGTGCGTGTATGTGTGTGTGTGTTTTGCCTTCTGTGTGATGTTGCCTGTGTTTGGGTGTGTTTCACCCCCCCACCCACCCACCCACCCCACTCCAACCCCACCTCCATGTGTTGTCTCTGTTTGTGGTCCACAGGTCCTCCGCTGCATTGTTCATCCGCCTCCTCCTCCCCTGTTGAGCAGCTCCCATACCCTCCCCCTTCCATTGCAGCCAATGAGAGCCGGGGAGGGTTGCTAGGTAACTGTGCGGCTCAGCCAGCCCAGGACTCTGACTCTGAGGATGAGTTTGGCCCCAATTCATTCTTAGTTAAAACTGGCTCAGGGAACCTGTATGCTCCTGCCACCGCGTCCGCCGATGGTGAGTTGGTTTTCAAACTACTGTTGCTTTCTAGAGGTTAGCCCCCCCACCCCCCCACCCCCCCTCCCATCACAACCCCCCCCCCACACCCCACCCCACCCCTTTGCTCTTGGATATGTCGTGTTATAGGTCACGCAGATGGCTACGGGCAAAGATATGTCCCTTTTTTTTCCCTCCCCGAACACCACGAGGGAGCGCAGAAACTTTCGAGTCGATACGTAGCCTTAGGAAAGGCGCAGAAGTCTGTGAAGCGGGGTCTGCAGAGTTCAGAGCCTCGCTCAAAGAGATGGACGGTTTTGGTTCAGCGGGAGATATTTGTCACTGATATTTCTCTTGGAATCCAATGTTTGATGGTGGGAGTATCCATCCACGGGCTTCTTTTTTTTTTGTACAGAAACAGCAGCCGGCACGCAACCTCCGCATCTCCGACGGAGGAAGCGAGCGAGCGAGAAATAAAAGCGCTGTGTTCTACCTGCTGCGACGCCGGATCCCGTTTCATCAATATTCATCCCTGTTAATTGATCAAAAAAAAAAAAGTACTTTAAAAAAAAAAAGCCACATTTGAGGATAGTTTGAGCCGCGATTGTTGAGTCAGATTAAGTCTGAAGATTCCCTCCGTGCGTTCTCATTAATAAACGTCAGCCGCTCGTTTCCTCACGAATCGCGGCGTCTCCCGCTGTTGACTTACGGCTCATCCAGACTGACAGGATGACATTTGTGCTCAGGCTGCTAACGCGGCGTTGACAGTCGACACAGAAACACACACAGTCGCCGGGAACGGCGGGCAGGAGTCGCAGTCAAAGTCTGTTAAAAACTCTGTCCGGCAGTTAACTCGATTATGTAATCGACGCGGCGGACGTGGCGCCGGGCGTTGCCGGCGATCTGCTTCCGTGTTGCTGGTTTACGTCGTTGTACGATCCACAGTCGGCTCAGGCCTAATTCCGTGTTGTGTGTTTGTAACGCCACAGAAACACTCGTGCCAATGAAAAATGCATGGACGCGAAGACATTTGAAGTATTTCCTCGAGGCGAACTCGGGATTTATTATTATGGGCTCGAAATCTCCCTCTTGGAAGTGTGGAAAGTTTTTTTCTCTGTTTATGATTCGTCTGTAGGAAAAATATGAAGCGTTGTCATTCAAAACTTGGTGATTTATGCCGCATGTCGCCCACTAGCCCGCATTTGCATGCGGAGTGGAGCTGTCTGATGGCGTTTTGTGAGCGTGGTTATGTGTGAAATCTGGCCAGCTGCAGCTCCTTCGCCTCGGCCACCGGTGCAGCCGACCCAAAACAAAATAAAAGCATCTAAATAATTGATCAAGCCTGCGAGTTAACTACCCCGAAGGCTCGAATTACATCAAACTCAAAAGGTGCCCCAGCAGCTGCCTGCTCGCAGCGCCTGCAGAGAGGGAGTTATTAATCCCGCCACAAATCCCCCCCTCCTTCCTCGCTAATTCCTCCACCGTTGCTCGCTGGTCAGCCAGCAGTGACATGACTGTGCTCAAGGAGGGGGGCAAGGGGGTGGGGTGGGGTGGGGGGGGGGTGGGGGGGATAAAATGGCCTTTACTGCGGCAGATTTGTCTCGTAACAATGACACTGATTTGCATAGGTGCGTCGTTTAGCTCGGCCCCGGGCCGGCGGTGAGGGGGTCCCGGACTTTGAAGGAAGGTCCGCCTGTGTTGGTACCTTCGCCTTGTCCTCAGGCGCTGTGAGGCTTTCTGGGGTGGTTCTCACTGTTGGGTGCAAGACCTCCTTTCTTCCCTCCTTTCTTCCTGTCTTTCTCATGCCACGCTGACACAGAAAGCCAAACCTCTGGTTCTGGCGACGCCCTCAGTTTACAAACTTCCTCCTTGCTGTGAAATCATTTAAAAGACACTTTGTTTCACTGTGAGATTTCACATCTCTGGCTTATAAGAATAAAGTTACAGTCAGATTCTTTCTAAGTTATTTCAATATATTGAAGGTTTCCGAATTTTGTGTGATGACATCAAGGTAACTCTTTGTCGTCTACACGGTGTTTTTTCAGTCGTGGCTCGTGTTTCTAACAAAATGTTTCCGACCTCCCAGGCTGGTTCAACAAAATAAAAGAGCCAATTTCAAGCTGTTGATTGATTTGTCGCAGTGTCAGTTCGAGTTTTGTTCATCTAATCATTGCAAGGTGACAAATCTTGAACAGATTTGTGCAGTTTTGACCTTTTTCCCCCCGAGTTTTACCCAAATCTTCATCGTTAACTGAGTGAGAATCTCGAGCCAATAAGGATCCAGTTCAATACATTTGGTTTACAATCTTTCCTCGCAGCTCGTTAACTCAGATCGTTAACTTAAAGGAAATCATTTGCCAACAAGTGTTCACTTTGATTTCAAAAGGCAGCCTGTTTTCTGTTTCTTTAGTGTGTTTTTTCAAATTTATGTGTGAAGTTTGTTCATTTAAATCAATATCTTCTTGTTTTCTTAGTTTGCACCAATACTTCTTCGTCTGGTCACACCAGAAACGAAATATTTTGCTCCAACCTGTTGATCATTTATTTCAAGTCTTCGCCGGAGCCGCACGAGTCGCGGCTCCAAACGAGCTTCAGCGGATTGATGTCGTCTAAATCTGCCGCACAGACATAGAACGAAATTACCAGAATCGACTCATTTCCTGTTTAATCAAACACACAGAAAAACAATCGCGAGGAAACGTGGACGAAGGCGGTAAAAGGACTTTATGTTAACAGGAACTGAGTATGCATTAGAGGTCTCCAGTGGGAATTACCTGAGCAAGAAAAAGGCAATTTAAAAAGCCTCCGTAGCAAAAAAAGAAGAAGAAGAAGAAGAAGAAATGACTGGGATTCAAATCAGATCTCTTTGACATGCAGGTCAGTTATTGAAGAACTATTTTAAATTGAAGTTGACTCACTGCAGGAAAAGGGAAGGGAAAAAAAAGAGGAAGAAGTACTTTTTTTTTCATTGTCGGTAAACAAGCCGAGAAAAATGTGTAGGCCTAAAAATAATTGGCTCGGTGTATCTGTTGCTCTGGAAAACAGGTGGTATTTTTTATCACTTCAGATTACATTTGCTCAAGGTCATCCCGGAGCCCACGTACAGCTCTCGCAATGTTCTGCCGGATTTCCAGCAAGTTAGCGCGCTCGGCGGTGTGTCGTCGCTCGCATTAGCAACCTCCCAGGCTGCGGTGTTTATTTTGGAGGGAGGGAGGGGTGGGTTGGGGGTTTGGGGTAGGGTTGGGGTGGGGTGGGGGGGGTTCCTGCTTTCATTTTGAGGAACACCGAGCGACGGTTTTTCTGTAAAGCTGATGAGGCTGCCCGCTGAAGCCTACAGTCCTTTTGTGCGGCATGTGTTTTCCGCGGCGGCCCCCCGGCTTTCTCCGAGGGGGCTTCTTCTTTCCCGGGGCGGCTGCCGGCGAGAGCCCCGCTGCCACGCTGAGCCGCGGGATCCCAGAGACACACCGCGACACCCCCACCTTCCCCCGGCATTAGCATCTCTTAATGCAAAGCAGCATGGGGTCGGGCCCGGTGTTGGCTTTCAGGCAGCGCCGCACCACCGCCCTCCGCCCCCTTCTACCTCACAGCTGACCAAGCAGGAATGCTGAGCCCGCCCCCCCCTCCTGTGAAGGCTCGGGGACGTGGCTGAGGATGAATTCAAATAAGTCTTCATCGGAGCCGCTTAATCATCCCCCCGCGTCGGGGAAAGCGGCCGGGGAGCCGCGGTTAAAAGAGGTCACGCCAGAAAGTAATTTAGCCACGGACACCATGAGGAATGAAAGTATCTGAGGCTACTAAATTATCATTTAATGAGCGGCACATGGCGCTGGCATGCTCTGCCCCCTGTTTTTTTTTACCAAATGTGTGGGACTCCCGGTTCAGGGCCGGAACCGGCCTGGACGTGGCGTCAAACCGAAGGTTTGTCCGGTTCGTTGGCGCGCCGGAGACCTGCGGCCAATTGGGCGCACCTACGTCTCGTCCACCCCGCACTGACGCAAATTGAGATGCATCACTTTCATTGTATGATAATTGCGGACCATCTGTGCCCACTAACAAAATCTCCCAACCCTCCTGATGGATCCGCAGCCCGAGTGACACACGGAGCCGCGCGCTCGCTGCCACTTGTCTTGTTCTTGCCACGCCGGCTCAAGGAATGACAGAAAATCCATCAGGTCTCAGAAAGGGAGAGGGGAACATATGCCGCCACCGCCGCACCGAATAGACGCGGCCTTTGGACTGCGGCGAGCCTTTAGGTGAACTGATGAATTGTTGGTACGTTGAGGTTTCGAACGCGGTTCGGCGATACCTTCCGCATTCACGGGGCGCAAACGTTTAGAGTCTGTTCTTGTTTTTCTAGTTTCATACCTCATTTGGTGTTTGCAGAGAAAGCTGCTGGCAGGGAGCTTTATTCTTATGAAACAGCACATTATTTCTTCTCCCTTCAGTTAGTAATGAAGGTAAAGTCATATTCACTCGGGGAGGAGGGAGAGGGGGGTCTTTCCCCCTCGGGAGAGACAGCCAGCGGATAGCGCCGAGCGCCGACACGTGTTGTAAGCGGTTACCTGTTACCTCTAAAAGGGGCCCAGGAAAGACAGCTTGAATTCCCCGCGCGCCCCTGAGCTTCAGACTCTCCTAATGGTGTGCGAAACAGCGGGGCCGGCGGTGGGAGGCGGGCGGTGGCGCGAGGGGGTGGGGGGGAGTGGGGCCCGTGCAGCTCCACTGCCTTCATGACAAATTCTATTTGTATTTTTATAGACAAATGGTACTCAACTGGAAATTTTGCTCCTGTGATTAGCCATAGGGGATGTAGCAGTAAGCAAGATTTAATGATTTATCCGGGGCGCGGGACGGACTCTGATTAATTCTGTATCGAATGGCCTCACACTCCACTGCGCTGATCGGGTGTCCGGGGCATGTCATATCACTTTATTTCATCAGGTGTGACCGTCAGTGCCGCCGATTTCATCCACTGGCCGGCGTCAGAGAAAAAAAAAAAAAACCAGGACCACCCCCCCCCTCTCCGACTCCTCTCTGAGTGGGCTTTCTGCGCCCAGCGATAAATGAAGTCTGAGCGCGGCGTTCATCGGAAATCAAACGTGACGCAACATCAGGCCGCTGAAAGAGATTTTTTTGCCTTTGTGTCGCTCGACATATCTGGATGTTTCACAAGCGGCTAAAGAGCCCTTTTATTTGATCTTTTTTTCATTATTTATCATGTTTTATTTTGAAAGAAATTGGTGAAAATCCAACGGTTTGTTGTGGCAGTTCGCCTCCTTCAGCGTTATCCAAAAAAACACATCGTTTACCGAGTTTTTCCTGCGCACAACACCGATGACGGCGTCCAATCCGTCTGCGGTCGCAAAGCGTTCCAACGTCTCCTCATTTCTAGCTACATTTGTTGCTCCGTCCCCCCCAAAATTATCGTACGACACACTTACAAATGCGCCATCTGGCAGCTGAGTAACCAATGAAATATGTATTTGATGAATTAAAGTGTTATTATTTACACACAGATGTTGCGCCTTTTATCTCTGAGTTTCCATGACAAACACTGAAGCTCGTTTCTGGTCAACGTGGGGCAAGATTTAGCGTCAACCTCGTTGTCGGGTGACATCGTCACTGACGGGACAAAGTTTAGGACAATAATGCTGAAAGATTTGCATCCATTTTTCATTTTTTGCGTGTTTCTTCTCCAATTTTGTAGCTGCAGTGACTGAATTTCACTCGTCTTGCAGCGAATACAATCAGACTTTTTGACAAAGTTAAGAAACATGAAAGAAGTTGCGACTTTAAAAAAATACAGATATTTCTCAAAAGTTTTCATTTTCAACGATTTTCTCTTTTAATTTATATAAACGCGACACTTTTATTGTACAAAACACCTGAAAGGGATGACGGCCGATTATTCTAACTCAGATAGTTTGAGTCATTCACAAGAAATTAACCTGTTTGAAAACTTTTAGTGTCAGGAAATACTTTTGAGTTTTAAAATAGAAAAAAATGCATTTTTTTTCTTGACTTTATTGAGCATCTTTGCGTCAGTACGACTGTTTTTCAGCCGTTTTAAAAAAAAGTTTTGTCTTGCTGGTTTGTTGTTTTTTCAAGCGTGAAAGTTAAACTCAAACGAGTGTTTTTCAAGGAGTTTTTCAACAAATTGGAGTGTTTCCTCAACTGGATGCTGCCGTTGCTTCGTCGGTTGAGGATTTGCGGCGTCCAAGCTGAAGAAGTGGCGGCCGGATTAATCGCCCGTCTCAAAAAAGCATCGGGAGGTCCGAAACCGTCGCGTACATCTGTCGGCAAGAAAAATGGAGAAGGTCCACATTCCCGGGCTGAATGGGGGTCTGCAGGCTGCTTTTCAACGCCATGTGAACGTTTTGGCCATTGAGTGCAGAGTCGCCCTTCTCTGTCGCGTCCATAACAAATGAATCTCCCTTTTTCTTTTTTTTTTACTGTGACAATTTTTGTTGTGCAAAGCAGGTCAATAGAGAACCATTTATTTTATTTCTCCCTTTCTTCCTGCGTTGGCTGGGAGTGAATAATTGTTGCTGAATCACCACATCTGTGGGGGGGTGGGGGTGCGGGTGGGGGGTCGCGCCGCCCTCAGCTTTGTCTCACGGCCGTCCTTCTGTTCGTCTTCACCAAAATAACTCTGATTACTCACCTGGCGGTTGGAGGGGTTATGGGATGGACAGAGGTTGCAAATTTCAAAGGTTCCTCTTTGTCCTCCAACAGGAGATGGAAACAGTTAATGTGCAAACGAGCTGACGGGGAAAATGGGGAGAGTTATGAGTCTGCAGGGTGCAACTTTGAAAATGTGACAAAGTAACAAAATTTATAAGTTAAATGTGAAGTTTTATTGTTTGTCAAACAGGCCGGATGTCTGTTTAGTGTCACAAAACTTAAAAAAGCAGCAAATTAGTTAAGAAAAGAACATTTTGTAGTTCATTTTTTAAATCTCGATAGAAGTGACAGTTTGAGCCTAAAATGTCTAAAAAAAATTCATTCAAAATGACTTGAAGTTGATCTATTATGAAGCTTTTACAATCATGCAAATATGATATGAGAATATAAACACCTAGTAGACCCAAAAAATTCAGATTTTTCCATCAACAGAGAAGATTCATTTATTAGATCTATTTCTTTTATTTTGCTAAGTTGCAGTACTTAAAAAAAACATTATATTGCTTGCCTTGGCTGCAGATTGGTTAATAAATATCTTATTGTGTGAATATAGGACATTGTTTTCGGTTTCTTCTGTAGAGAGTTTGCATGTTCTCCTTGTGAGTCCAGCAATCAGGTTTTTCATTCACAGTCCAGAAACAAGTTAAAGAGCTCAAATTTCAGCTTGAAAATTGCTTTCGTGTGTGTGTGTGTGTGTGTGTGTGTGTGTGTGTGTGTGTGTGTGTGTGTGTGTGTGTGTGTGTGTGTG
>JASSRZ010000016.1:16067978-16083384 GCA_032164315.1 Malacoctenus gilli
TATTATATTATATTATATTATATTATATTATATTATATTATATTATATTATATTATATTATATTAAATCAAATTATATTATATTCAAGGAAAAAATAACACATTTAATTATGAAATTAATTATTATTATGAAAATATTAATTATTATATTTTCATATTCGTTAAGACTCTTTTTTCCAACCATCCAAATGAGGAAAAAATTAAATGCGCACCTCAGTTTCTTCAGGTTTCACACATATCGGTGTTAACAACAAATCACATGTGATTGATGGGATGGCGCCGCTCACTGCTCGTTTCAAACAAGTAGTTAAACATGAGCTTGCTGTCAATTTGTGGATTCAGTCATTATTTTTTAGGAGTCTTGGCGTTTTTCTATTCTTTGAAACTCACTTATTCGAGACGCAAATTGTGCAGATTGCGCAGGACATCAGAGCTGTGACCTCTGACAAGTGGCTCCTTGTCGCGCTGAGGGTTAAACGCTCGGACGGCGGTCGATATCCGTCTCGTTAGGCTGTTTGTTAGGGAGCCGCTCGCGCTGATCTCACTCCGGTTGGTCAGATGCAATTCAGCCTCCGCGGACGGTGACGAGGGGCCGGAGTGTGTCAGCGTTTCTGTCCTCGGTTCAACGTTTTTCCAAAGGTCACTTTGTTTTCTGGATGCTGAGCTCGCCACAAAGCCTCGTTTTTCCTTCCCACTGATGGCGAATGCAAGTTTTAATTAGCTCCATTTTACATGGATTTCCACCCTCGTGTTTCTGTCCTGAGGCCTCTGATAGGATTCAGCATTCTTGGACCCAAAACTCCGGAATCCTCTCTGATACCTTGAATATTACAAAAATAACAGAAAGCAAAGAAATAAAACTTCATAACTTGATAGATTCAAGTCTTTATAAACACACAGTAGCATCAAAGAACCACCATCATTGAAAACATTCAAATAACCTTTAAAAAGCCTTTAAAAAAAGTCAATAACAATGTTGTTTGTGTAAATCTTAGAGATGTTTTCAGTGTATTCCAACATCAATAAATCTCCATTGTTGTTCTTTTTATTACAATTTATAGTGCCATTATATTGCTACCTTGTAATTGGCACCATGTACCAGTAAACACAATTGATTTGACTTGAATTAAAATGCACAAGTAAAGAAAAACCATCCGGTCAATTTCGGTCGTCACCGAAAGATATCAAGCGCCGACCAGCCGCTCGTCCAACTTATCGGCGGCGGCGCCGTAAATCGATTGCGACGTTCACGCAGAAGTTGCTAATTGCTGGTTTGGCGTGCACTGAGCGGAATCGGCGTCTCTTCCTTTCAGGGGTTTTTTTTTTCTCGGTTAGACGGTTCAGCCAACAAGAAAATGAGAATCAATTTGGTCGGCTAGAAGGACAGTTAGTTGTATAATGACTGATTACACATCATCCAGCTCGGTTAATCCTGCTCAGGTATATTCCCCGCGGAGCGGGAAACAGATGGCGAGGAGCGGCAGGAGCGCCACTGAAACCACAGACGTGGTAACCCATCCCCGATAAAAGGAACCAAAAATTAAAGCATCCAACTGAATTTCCAGTAATAAACCTACAAACCTGATATTCACTCGAACCCGCCTGCATTTAATATCATCTCGACTCAGGTAGCAACCATCGCCACGGCGCTCCCCTGCCGCCTTTTGCGAAATTAATGGCCTCCCGGTGAACATCGGCGGATCATAACCGGCCGTGCCGCTGGAGAGGCGCCAGCAGTTGGGTTGGCCCGATCCGGCCTCGCCGTCTCCTTTGGAGCTTCTGCCAAGCGAGACTCTCTTTTTCTTCATTAAAAAGTTGCGTTCTTCCCCGAGAACGCGAGCTGGGAGGAAACCCGCGAGCGAGCCCCTCGCTGCCGGGCCTCCGAGGGGGAATGGAGGGGAGGGGGGGCGGGGGGGGCAGAGATCAAAAAAAAAAAAGAAGCAGCTTTTCTCTTGTACCCACTGAACGTGTTCAGCCTGCCCATTGCATGTGGATCCTTCATTTCTCCATTGCATTGCTGCGATTTCCTTATGGAACCGCTCTCATCGGGGCAGTGCCTGATGGGAGAAACCAGGCTTGTGAAATCGTTGAAATCCCGCTCCGAAGCCGTGAAATTCCGAGCGTTTAATTGTGTTCGGAGCCGAAAAACCCGAGTTACTTTGACTGAAGTTAACTCTGACGACTCCTAATTTTGTAAGTAATGTGATATTGTTGTTGTTTTTTTTTGTCCAATTACAACTTTAAAGGAGCCAGAATACTCTAATGTTTATCAGAGAAGAGCAGGACGCTTGCAGAGAAGGGCAGGGCTCGTACAAAACAAGGTATGACAGAGTCCAATGGAGGGGGGAGGAGGGGGGAGGGGGCAGAGAGCCAGACGTTACCCGCCTCACACCTTCGTAGAAGTAGTTCCATAAGGGCCCCTTTTGGTTCCTTTCTGTTGTGCCATGCTGTCCCATCTTCTGAACCATCATCCGTGCGTGGTTGCTTTTTTTTTTTCTTTTGCCGTTGTGTTGAGCGCACGCACGTCGTCTCACCACCGGCCCTCATCTTCCATCTTTCCACCCTGTGTGTGTAGAAACATAGCAAAGCAGGCATTCCTAGAGACTTTACAGGACAACCTCATTGAGATGGACATTCTGGCATCAGCACGCCACGATGCCTCGTACAACGACGGGTATGTCGCATGTTTGCTATCTGCCTCGCGCCTCTTGCCAGAATCCGCTTTGCCACGAGAACCGAGCGATTGATGCCTGCCTGCCTTCCTGCCTGCCTGCCTGCCTGCCTGCACTCTTCTTCCCCATCTCACTTCCTCTGTTTTGAAACGCTGTCAATCATCAGAGTGCGTCTACGGCACCGCTCGAATCCTCTTCGCTCCGTCTCGCCCTTCCTTTTCTTTCTTATTTATTACCACTAACAATCTGCATTCGGTCACGTTGTTGGGTGGCGCTCCTCCGGATTGATGACGGACGCGACCGCCTCCGCCCCCCCCCCGACGCCGCGCCGAGCCCGCGCCACATTTGTTTTCGCCGCCTCCTCCGGAGCAGGACGTGTCACAGTTTCGTCCTGATGTTTTATAAATAAAATATGGTCTCAGTGACTTTCCACATCATACATTGTAATATGACATTCAATCACGCCGGTGTCACTGTCGCTCGGGAGCTTCTTGTAAACTTGTCAGTAAAACGGCCTTGACAACGTCGTCGCCGCCGCCGCCACCGCCGCCTCTCTGATGGGCCGATCACACGCCACTTGGACATGTCGCCCGACACGTGTTTTCCTGAGATAGCCCGGCGCGTTCTTCAAGGGCGAAGGGATCCGCTCCGGTCCTCGCTGCCGCGTTACGAAACTGTACGTCCTCCTCTGGACAGCCTTGACACGCGGTTCTGGGGAATTACGGCCCAGCTGCGATCGCCGCTCCCGTAGATTAGATTTAATATCGGTTCACGGTTTTTTCACTCTTGCAGCCCCAGTGTGCTTTAGCACCCGCACTAATGTAGCCGAAGCATGACTGTGGTAGTAACGGTGTCTGTGCTTTCCAGCGGGGGGGGGGGGGGCTGCGCTTCATGAGCGATGGCCGACCTCCGCGTGGCGGCTCGCTAACGAACCAGGGATCAGAGACGCTAAAATGTCGCGCTCTCTCCAGGCACTTCCTGTTCAAGCCAGGCGGGACGTCACCGATGTATTGCACAACGTCGCCGGGCTACCCTCTGACCTCCAGCACGGTGTACTCGCCTCCCCCGCGGCCTTTGCCCCGGAACACCTTCTCGCGGCCCGCCTTCAGCCTGAAGAAGCCCTACAAGCACTGCAACTGGAAATGCGCTGCCCTCAGTGCCATCCTCATCTCCGTCACGCTGCTGTTGCTGCTAGCCTACTTCATCGGTGAGTCACCTCCGACACGCTGCCGGCCCGCCGCCCCCCCTCCCCTCCCCTTCTCCCTGCCCCCCATTTAAATGCAGACACCGAACGAATCCGTGCTCTATTGTGTTCCTCCCGTCATCCATTTTAATAGTGTTGAATCTGTCCTTGTGCACCTTATATGGGCGCCCGGTTTATATAGGGACTCCAGGATTGACTCCGCGCCCACACGAGTGGTCCGGAGAAACATTATCATTTCTAGATTGGGCCGGCGGATTCTGCAGATGGGCAATCGGGCGTCTGGGCTCGCCCTGAATGGACTGGGTGGGAGATAAATTAAAAAGACATCAGAAATCACACAAGAGAGCGGCTGCATATTTAGTGTATCCGTCTTATTTGATTTAAGGCTCCCCGGCCGGTTCGCGCAGGTCCCAGCTGGGCGCGGGCGATCACTTAGGTCCTGATATTAAATCAGTTTTGCTCATTTGATACCGCTGTCACCCCCCCGAACGGATTGATATTCAGACCAGAAAAGAGCATCTTCTATTAATCTGTGTGGTCTATATGGAGAGGTTGTTTTTTTCCCAAAGTGTTGCCTTCGTTTCTTTCGAAAGTCGGAAAGACACAGAGACCAAAAAATGGGAGAAAGAGACGTTTAAAGCCGGATTCGGCGAGTAAATGATGTTGTGATGTTCCCCTCATATTTCCGAGGGACATATTAAACTGCGCTCTCGCAGCTCTGGTCTTACTTGGAAGGATTTTACATGGATTTTTCTGCTCCGTTTGGCCATGCTGGCTACCCCCCCACCCCCCCTCCTGCTCATGCTCGCATTCCGGTCCATCTTGTGTTCCTTCCAAGCGGGGCTGCCGCTCTGCCAGTGATGCAAAATTCATTGTTTTCCGAGCGCAACTCTCCCTTCCCAAAAAACACACCAAAGTTTGCGAGCCTGTCCAACCAGCAAATTCCAACAGTTGAAGGACAAGAAAACGAGCCTGTAATAACACGCTGAAGTGCACGTTGGTGATCAAGGGAACAGCAGTTACTGGGAAAATGAAATGATGGCGGAGAGAGCTGGAGAGATCTGAGGTGACGGATCGAAAGGTTGGTGTTGGTCAACCACCTGTTGACGGCATGTGTCTTGATGAGGGCGAGGAGGGGGGCAGGATGAGGGATGAAGAGGCAACGGAACAGCCTGGCCATCTTCCAAGCCTGCTAAGCTCCGCCCACTTTATTACAGACATCAATTTACCTACATTTACACATTTTTATTGAGTGTAAATGAGAAAATAAAATGATGGATGGATGGACGGACAGACGGGCGGATGGATAGATGGATGAATAGACAGATAGATAGATGGACAGACGGACGGGCGGATGGATGGATGGTTGGATGAATGGACGGACAGACAGTTAGGATGGAGGGACGGACGGATGGATCGACGGATGGATAGATGGCTTCATGGATGGATGGATGGATGGATGGATGTATGGATGGATGGATGGTCAGACAAATATAGATAGATAGATAGATAGAGAGATAGAGAGATGATAGATGGATGGATAGATAGGATAGACATGAACTCTCCCTGTCATTATGTGTAATATTGACATTCTTATTAAGTTTTTTCTCCCCGTAATAAAAATTCACGTTGATCCGTTTTAACTCCCCGAAAATGAGATCGATGCCCACGTCGTCAGGATATGATATATTTTATCATGTAATATACATGTGATTGACTGTGAATAGCTACTTAACATATAAATGGTTACACAGTTGGATTTGGTCGCACGCGGGAGAGGAAATGATTCAACGAGACGGATGGTGGGAACACTGTGCTTCATTTGCATGAAGTCAATGAAAGAAAAGCCGGATGTGCCCGCGTGGCCTTCATCAGCGAGATAAATTAATTCTTCATTGGGGACATTTGTTATAGATATGCATTAGGCGGCACCCATCACAAAAGCCATCGTTCCTGCTTTTGCTCCGGGCTAAATGAAGTTAAGTCTGATTATTCTTTCTTTTTGTCACCACAGCCGTTTTAAACAGTTTCGTCTGGAATTCGTCGTGGCGCCGATTCCTCATGAGAACAATCAACTGGTCGCCGCCAACAATGGCGCGTCCCGCGGTTCTGGAGTTCTGGGCTGAAGTTGCTCCGGGCGTCGGCGGCGCGTTCCGGCGGCAGAAGTGGAGATAGAGTTTGTGTCTTGCGCTCGTGCCCTGGCCAAAAGCCAAAGAGCCTCATCAGCCTGATGGTGCTTAATCAGACTATGTAATTATACCCTGCAAAACTAAGACCGTCCCCCCGACGCACCACAAGTAAACATGTTGGAGACCGAGCCTCACCCCAAGATCGGAGCTTCCAATCAAGAACGAGGGCCATATTTAATTAAAATCTGATGAGAAAATACATTTAATTTCAAGTGCAATTAATTATTGAAGCCTGTAATTGGGAACACTGGGTGAGACGTCTAATGAACCCAATTTAGGCTCGTGACAGATGTTTTGACTCGCTGCTCGGTTTGATTCCTGCGCAGCTGCGTTAAAACGGGCACATTCTGAAGTGCCAAAAAGGTTCGAGTTCGAGGCGGCGCCATTTTTCCTCTCGTTAGCACATTTGTTATGTGTTCCTCCTTTTTGAGGTCATCGGTATCCTCCTGTGTTCACTTCCTTTCACTTTGGCAATCCGGCCAAGGACAGCGGTGCCGGGCTTCAGGATTGTCCAACCTAGAAAAGACGTCAGTGCAGCACTGATGTCACCAGTTTGTCAGTGTTTTGCTACTTTTTAAACAAAACTAAACACAAAACTACGACAAAGCTACAACAAGGTTGAAGATTGAAGCCAATCTTGCTTAGCGCAAAAACTTTATTTACTTTTACAAACTTTTGGAATCTTTAATGACTTCTCTTCCTTTTGAATGACATTAATTTCATTGCGTCAAGCAATGCAATGTATTGATCCTGCGATTGAACGCCAAAGAATGAAGCTGTTAACTGTGGGTGAGCCAGTAAAGTCTAGTGTTATCGCAGGACGCTAACACTTAGAAAACCTGCAAATTTGATTGTTTCAAGACTGGAAACTGAGCAATACTGGTGCAAATTGATGGCATTTAGCACCTGAAGCTTTGTTAATATGCAGAAAGAAGTGACGCGTGCTGTTTTGATGCGTTCAACACAGGAAATATGGATCAGGATTGGCAGCGGTGGGCGGAGCCTAATTGGCTGTAAAACTGCATGTTGATAGAAGTCGATAGTGATGGGAAAGAACGTCAATGCGAAAGGGCACTGAAGTGATCAGATGATGCAACAAAAAAGGCACGATCAGACCTTTGAGATACAGGAAATAGCTTTTCAAAATAAATCCAAAACAAAAAACACACTAACAAAAGCCAAAAATCTGTCAGTCGATAAAGTGACGAGTTGCCTTACAGGATTTCTTGAGGTGAGAAATCTAAATCTTGTAAAAAGCTGTCAAAAAGAAAATGAAGCAGCCGTTGGATTATCTTCCACACTTTACACTTCCTATTTCTATTCTTTTTCATCTCACTTCTCTTCTAAATTTGCGTTATTGTGTTTTATCACCAGATATAATACAAGTCTGAGAACAAAACCTGAGCTGCTGACTGCAGTGAAAACCTCCTGAAATCACATTATTAAACGCGTGGATGAGTGACAATATGGTGTGTTGTCTGTAAAGTTCTTAAGGCCTGACCGACAACAGGAAGTTAAAAAAAGGTCCTTGAATTTTCACATTTTCTAGAAATTCTTTCAATTTTCTTTGGAGGTTTAATGAAAAGTGAGTTAAATGTGGAAAAAGATGTTTGGCAGAAAAACTCAGTTGTCATTTTCTTCCATCCTGCGGCTGGACTGATGGAGCTTAAATGAGTGCGAGCTGCTTTCGGCCACGGAATTTAAAGTCCGACACTCCTACACGGGACCGAGCGTTAAGTGGTTTGACCGCATACCTGGAAAGGAGCGATTCAGTACAAACAGATTGTCCGAAACCCCGTGTGGCGCCGCAATCTGCTTTTTTTCCCCCCTTCTTCGACGACGGTTTCTCCTCCTTCGGATGTTTCAGAGAGTTTGAACAGTCAGATGAGCTGAGGAGTCGCCACCACCACCGCCGCCGTGCCGCCGCGGCTTCCCCTTGAACCGCGCGGCGTGCTTGGAGAGAGTGTGCGATCAGACGGCGGGAAGGGTTATCGCTGTGGCAGATGACCCGCAGCAATAAGCTGTGACTTGCTCCGTTTGGCCGAGGAGTCTCCGACTACAGTACCTCCGCTCCCTAATTGGCACATAGCGTGACCCAACTTCCTGCCAAGAGATAAGTGAAAGGAGGGCACAACATGTGCTCAGGACAAAATGGGCAACGCAATAAAGTGCAGTACTCTTGACAGGTCAGTGGAAACCCTGGAACACAGACACAGCTTGTCACTGCCAGTGGCCGTCTCATTAGAAGTACCTTGTTATTCCTGCAACCTGTCTTCATTTCGGCGGCCAATTGCGGCAGCCGCCCGAGTGTCATGGCTGTGTTTACCAAAGTTTCCAAAAGGAAAGCAAAACAAAATTAAGAGACTTTTCCTCTGGCCGGCCTCCAATGCGCTGCATATCACAGATACCAGGGAGGCGCTGAAGTAAATCTTTTAGGGAAGGGAGGAGGAGGAGGAGGAGGAGGAGAAGGAGGAGGAGGAGCATCTTCAGCCACTCTCCGTCCGAGGCCTCAGGGACCGATGGGATGAAGAAGGGGGGGGGGCTCACAAAGACGTGATTACTAGGACACTCGGAGCGGCGCTCTGCCCCGGCGACGCCGCCATCGTTCAGCGGCGCCGCGCGCGACTCTCTTTCCATTTTGCCAGTCAGTGTAGCGCCACAAATCAAAAGGAGTGTCGTGGTGGAGCTCACAAACCGACAAACAGAGCCATCTGTCTCCGCTCCGGTCGCCTTCGCTCTGACACGGCCTCCTCGGCGAGCGGCGGACGGGCGGAGAACAGATGCTGGTATCACGGCTGGACTTTCATCATGTTTGTCCTGCGTGGTCTCGATAATCTCTCGTCCTTAATCCATCTGAATGCTTCAACCATTGGTTTTTAACTGTTTGTCTGCATCATTTACTCTTCATCAGACGTCCATATTTGGTCGCGTCCACATTGTTTCCAGCCTCTTTAAACTAACAGTGATGGAAACATGAGTTTCTTCTGTGATTAGAGAACATTGATGGAGACTTTTGTTTCAAACTGACTCTCATTTTGCATCTTTTCCTTGATGCTACCTCATCAGATCGTAGTATCACAATCTGAAACATGAGGAAGACGAAACATCTTGACACCACAGTAGAAGATGTACATGAATAATATGCATATTTTAGAATTATACCTATTTTGTGAGTATTTTATTGGTCAAAAACAACTTCAATTGTTACATTTTGTTCCGTTTAGGATGTAGAAAAGAGTGTGTCAGACTGTTTTACTGGAAAACCAGTAAAAAGCTAAATATTTCAGTGACACAAAACAGCTCAGTTCAACTTTTTGGGGGGTTTTTGGACATGTTTTTCACCAGATTATCATATTTAAATGTGAAAACCTGGTTTTTATTTTCATAGAATTTGTAAAAAGCCAAATTGACCGTTTCCGGCTATATATAGAAGATTCCAGTGACTCTTCATCTTGGATGAGTTGTTCGTAGATTAACCAGCGTGGCTGTTGTTCACCAGTGTCACGGTGTTTCTCCTCAGACTCCGCGACCCACTTTGATCCGCCCGGCGACAGATTTGCGCTGCGAGTTCACTGCCCGTTCTCGGTTAATTTGCCGACCGTGGACGGGTAAACAAAAACAGGGCAAAACACGGAGATTTACCGTTTAGCGTCTGACGCGTAACAAAGAAAAACAGGCACTTCAGTTAAGTGTTTGTCTTCTAATCTGGTGCTTATCTTTAATGACGACGGTCGTATCAAAATATTCGCTCCGTTCTGGAAACAACACGTCTTACATGTATCACTGCATTCATCCATGAGGTAATTGTTCCTATTTGTGAGGAAAATATGTCATTAAAATACACAATTATTCCATCACACTCATAATTTGTTGTACTAAAGTTCATAACAGGATCTTTGAGCGCGCACTGAAGCCGGAGTTCCCTTGTTTACTGCCACAGCGAAGACAGACGTTTGCTTGTAACGGCGCTAAGTGAGATGAACGAAATCACACTTTAAGAGCCGCTCTTGTTGTCGCGTTGTCCTTTTTTTTAAAAAAAAAAACAAAAAACAACTTGACGAGTGAAAAGCCTCATTTGGGATTGTCATCTCACTTCTGTTTTTGTTTGTATGTGTGAGTTTAACTCAATAATTAGAAATCATCATGTTTCTAAAGCGCGTTAGCGCACGAACTTGAGATGTAATTAAAACTCAAGATGAGTCCTTTTTTCTCTCATACCATAATTAGTTTCATGACGTCCTCTCAGAGACGCAGGAGGTGATTTTCCAGAGCTTTATTCTTCACATAATCGCAGGTGTTGGACGTCGATGTCGCGTGATTATAAAGAAACCTCCTCTGAAAGGCGGCGTCGGACGGCAACGGTTGTTGCTTGGGCCTAAAAGTGATCATTTTGCCTCCTTTTTCTAATTTAACCGCCCGCTCGCTTGTTTGCTTGAGGTTCCTAAGAGACCCAACAAAACAATAAAATGACTCTATCGAGTTCCTGCGTTTTCTGCTGACCGTCGACTTCCAAGTTGCCTTGCTAAGCTCGTCTTGTCCATTCTCTTATTGGTGATCTGTCATGGTCAGCCCCCCCCCCCCCTCCCGCCGTCCCACCGCTCCTGGTGCCATTGTTCCAGCAGGGGACGTTTCTTTTGTCGACCTTGTAAAATATCCGCGTGCTTCTTTTTTTTCCCCCCGTTGTGGTCACATTGAAACACCCCCTCGGTGTCTCCCTGCTGGTGTGTGTGCGCCCCCCCCCCCTCTCTCTTTTGTCCCCTACTTTTGCAGGGGACTGTTAAAGGTAATGGGGTCGGGAAAATGACAGGACGCTGAGGATGGTCCGTGTCGATGTCGGTGCGGCGCTGAGACAGATGTTGTCCCCAGGGGACGGGGGGGTCAGGACAGCATTCGTCTTGCGAACCACTTGCTCAGCACTTTTTTTGAGAAAACGCCATTAAACATTAAACCGTTCTTTGTTCCAGCTGCCTCTTTTAAATGACCCCCCCCTCCCACCCTGAAATCCTGCAATTGCTCCGACTGAGCGTTTTCGACGATATCTGCGTTTCAATTCATCGATACCACCCATTTTTGAGACTGTTGTGTGTTTGTTCTTGCAGCCATGCACCTTTTTGGGTTGAACTGGCACCTGCAGCCCATGCAGAGACAGATGTACCAGCTGTCAGAGGACAATACAAGTGGCCTACCTTTCCCGACAGACCTGAGCCTGCCGCCTTTGGGCAACACGGGTTTGGAAATACCCGACCGAAGAGGAAAAGACGACAGTGAGTATACAGTTTTCATCACCCGTCTCGTAAACGTGTTGGTTTTTCGGCGAGAATACTTTAAGTCAGCGATGTCGCGATCAGTCCCGACTTTGCGTTGGTGAAGGTGGTCTGCGAGCGTCCACGAACGCGAGTTTCAAGCACAGTTCAGATCATTTTCAGCGAATCGTGAGTGAGGCTTTGATTCCAGTCGCTTTGTTTCCTTTCGAGCGAAGAAAGACCCAAGAAGGGCGAAAGTTTCCCAAATCTTAAAGTTTACAGATGACATTTTGCGGGGCTCATGCAAGTTCTGTTGTTATTTGGCCATGCGGTCGCGCATTGTGTCCGCGCGTCTCCCCGGCATTCGCCGAGATCTGCATTGTAATCCTTTGAAAGTTGTTGTAAGTGGGGAAAGTGTTATTTGTTCCTGGAGGGAGAAAAATGGGACGGCTTAAGGGACTGAGTATCCAAGGGGGGGGGGGCGGGCGGGTGGGGTAGGGGGCTGTGGGGGGGATTAGCCACTCTGTCCCCCCTCAGAACGGATGTGATCCTTTCATCTCCTGGCTTGGGCTGCCTTTCCTGGCAGCCACAGAAAGCATGTGCTCACCCCACGGTACCAACTGCTCAACTCAAGGAAAGTTTGCTCTGTTCCATTCTCCAGCAAATGGGCCCAGATTTAACCATGTGATTTGCCCCTGGCAGACTACAATGGTTTGGGGGGGGGGGGGGTTATTACCATATAGATGACTCCAGGAGTTGTCTTTTTCATTTACCAGACAGCAGAAAGTGTATTTAGCCCACAACAAGCGCGTCTACCGCGGGGCCGTCGGCTGATAGGAAATCAATAGCCATCGTTTTCCAAATAAGTTTCATTTTGCGGCGCTGTCACCAGAAACAATGCCGAGCGCTCGTATGTTTTATCAAGCGAACGCATGTCTCGCAAAATCAGTGTGCCCCCCCACCACCACCACACACACACACACACACACCCCTTTCTGCATGTTTTCTTTTTCTCTCTTGCATCTGGGTTTTTATATTTTGTACTTGAGCTTTCAGAACCGAGAACATTTATTTAAATATGAGGCCCCATTATCGCTGTTCCAGGCTTATGATTTATTTAAAGAGCCGGATGAGTGCGCCATTAATGTGCTGCGTAAATATGCAGGCGCACCAACATGTGGAAAACGAGCCCGCGCACTGTACCCGTATGTAAAGCTGGGATTGGAGGGTAGGAAGGTGGTGTTGGGGGGTGGGGGGGATGAGTCCTGTCCGCTCTGATAAAAACCCATCGCCGCTGATGGACTTTCGAGAAGACCTCCATCTGGTGGGCCGCGTGTAACCTAAAGCTGCGTCTGCTGCCGAGTCCTGGGGGTAGTTTGTATGGATGTCTGCCGTCGCAGACATTGCGGCTGAAATTAGCTCATTTACATGGGCAAACAGATGTTGCCGTCTCCGCCGAGCCCAGCGCGAGTTGTATTATGGAGCATATGGACAATTTTAGCACTGGCTGTGTTAATACCTGAGCCGGTCGTAGCGTCGGATGAGCCTCCTCCACTGCACCTACAATTTTCGCTTTATCGCCTCTGCTTCCCTCGATCCCTGTATTGAAACTGTTGAATCCTCCCAGGTGCTTTCCGGGCCACGCTCGCGCCATATGTTCGGCCTTTAAAAACATTTTTAAAAGTGCTTATCACTTATTTACTTTAGTCACACAAGAGCTTCTAATCTAATGTCTCTCTTTTTTTAAAACCTGAGACTTTCATGTGTTTTTTTAATCATCAATTTTTCTTTTTTAAATTTTCTTTTTATAAATTATGTTTCATTGATTTGATGTAACCTTTGAACATGTGATTATTCAAAAAATTCAAATGTTTTTGTTTGTACGTTTAATGCTAATTTTTACAAATTTGTATTTCACAGAAACAAATAAAAACCCCTAAAAACAACCAAATTATTCATCACAAAAAATGAAAAGATAAAAACTGGTTTAAAAAAATCTAAATACCCCCAAAATTAATTCTTTTTTTTGTTGATTTGGATTTTTTAAATTTCTATTAAACTCGATAAGAAAAATTCAAAACAAGAATTTTAAATTTGTCAAATTGAGCTAAAGAAATTGCATCAATTTTACATTTAAAGGTATCAACACAGGTTTTTACTGTACCCTGGCGTTATTTCCTGTCTGCTGCTTCATCAGGCAGACACTTCCTGTGGTGGGATTCAGACTGGAGCCACTGGCAGTGTTCAGGGGGGCTCATTCATTATATTTTTTTCCCTCTGGCTGTCAGCTGTGTGATGGAATATATGTGATAGGCCCCCCCCCCCCCCCCACCGAACTGGATTAATGGCGCGATCCCTCTGACCGATTTACTTTGTGTGCAACGCAGGCAAATTGGA
Source organism: Malacoctenus gilli (assembly GCA_032164315.1). Taxonomy (NCBI): domain Eukaryota; kingdom Metazoa; phylum Chordata; class Actinopteri; order Blenniiformes; family Labrisomidae; genus Malacoctenus; species Malacoctenus gilli. The sequence continues at coordinate 16,081,683 of JASSRZ010000016.1, forward strand.
CAGCTTGTTCCCGGACGACAGCTATATAGATATGGGGGAGATTGACGTGGGGCGCAAGGTGGCGCAGCAGATTCCTCCCGGTGTCTTCTGGAGATCCCAGGTCTTCATTGATCATCCCATGTACCTGAAGTTCAATGTGTCCCTCAGCAAAGATGCCTTAGTGGGAATCTATGGGAGGAGAGGCCTTCCCCCAACACACACACAGGTGGGTACACTTCGATTTCTACCACCGCCGTTCGTAGTATAACCGTGTCCTGCTCGTTCGTGCTTATTAGTATGAAATCTGATTGTTCCGCCGCTTTAAAAGAGGCGTATTTCAATATTTTCAGCAACAAATCCTGTTAAGAAATGATGTTTTCTATGCAAAAACCAGCGTTAAATAGTAAGTGTGAAAGAATTCGCAATGTTGCCTGCATTATATAGGAGTCCTGCGTCCTTTTCTTCCATTCTTGCTCTGCCACGGAATATAAATTGGGACATTGTTTAAAAAAAAGAGAGAGAAAGAAATCCATCCCGAGGATGTGGGAGCGTGTGGCGAATGCAAAGCAATTCATAAATTTCTCCTTTGTGTTATGAATCACTTTCTTTGTTGCGGAGAGAATTTATGGCAAATTTCACGCAGGTTCAATACCATCAATGAATCACGCCACGAGACGGAGCTCAGGGGCCAAGAAAAGGACATTTTTCTTTGCACTAATTTCCCCCAGAATGAGCTTTATCACGTTATTAATCGCGTCTAACTTCTGCTGTACGGGGCTGTGGGTTTTTTCCGCCGCTACTGTATTTTGCAGCGTGACTTTTTTTAATTTTTTCGGACGCAGTGATGTCGGATTGTGTGTTTTTTTTTTCCCGTCTCCTCTTCAAGAAGATCAAATTCGCTCCCTCCGTCTATTTTTACTTCAAAGGAAAGTAATCTACAGTGGAGTTTTTTTGACTCGCTGTGTCTGATTATAGTCGGAGTGGCAGATGAGTCAAGATTTCCCTCCCTCATGCGGAGGAAAATGAAACGTCCCCCTCATTGGTATGCGTCGGCCGCCGCGCGACCGATATAAAGCAAATTGGTGCAGATGTTATTTGGTAAACACGAACTTTGCGTTTATTCCCCCAGCTTCGCCGCTCCCGTTTTAGTCGTATCCGACGAGGCTTTTATATAAGATACGTGGAAACGATCGCCGGCCGTCCAGCCACGATGTGCCGAGACTTAACTCGAGCTCCTCCACAACGATGAGTTATTCATGCAGACCAAATGATGCTCGGCTATAAAGAGGGGGCTGAAAGCACTCAAGTCTCATGTGTCACTCTAATGGTGTGTCTGCGGTCCATCCATCAGTCTTTCTCACTTTCCCGCTGTGTCCGTCTGCAGTTTGACTTTGTGGAGCTCCTGGACGGGCGGCGGCTCCTGGCCCAGGACGTGCGCGGCCTGGAGGGGCCCGCCGCCATGCAGCGCAGCCTGGTGCCCGTCACCACGCACGACACGGGCTTCATCCAGTACATGGACTCGGGGATCTGGCACCTGGCCGTCTACAACGACGGCAAAGAGACGGAGACCGTCTCCTTCTTCACCACCGCCATAGGTGAGATAGGTGAGCGCCCCCCGGGGGGAGGGGCCGCGACCCGCCGGCGTAATCCCCGTAATACCGACCGGCAGCACTCGACAGCAAACAGCTCCGAGTGGGGGGGGGGGGGGGGCCCGTGTCAGAGA
>JASSRZ010000016.1:16100546-16111310 GCA_032164315.1 Malacoctenus gilli
CTCTCTCTCTCTCTCTCTCTCTCTCTCTCTCTCTCTCTCTCTCTCTCTCTCTCTCTCTCACTCCCTCCCTCCCTCTCTCGCTCGCTCGCTCTCTCGCTCTCTCGCTGTGTCCTTGGTAATGGACCACCTGGCACGAGCGCGGGGCTGCCAGAGGAGTTCTTCGAACACTAGCCGCCTCACGTTTGGAGCTGGTTCAGGCGGGCCTGGGCAGGGCTCAGCAGGGCTCCCTACTGAAAGGGCTGCCAATTAAGTTGAACCGGCGCCAAGAGAGAGAGGGGATCTTTATTTATCCTGGTAATAAACATTGTGAGCTTACTAATCATCTGTCTCCACTGGTCTAACCAGAGTTGTTTTGTCCATTTGTTCAATAAAAGGATGACTAATGCCCAGTAGTGTCTAATAGACCGGGCACTCGCTAATGACATTAGCCTCTGCGGCCAAAACCCTTTTTTCGGGACTACAAGAAGATATTAGAGATGTTTTCTTTTTAATCCGCTGTTCAGAAAAAAAATTGTTGCTAATTCATTTTTACTTCTGAGAGTTCATCAAAAAGCTGCATTTAAAAAACAAACAGCCACAAATAAGGACACAAAATTATGGGTCGTGTTCCCCAAATGAAATCCTAAACCCTGAAAATTATCCACTTTAATAAATATCAGAAATTCAATTTTTACACAGTTTACTCATGTTGCGAATGGACGACACGTTTTGGAGTACTTTGACCCATTTTCCGTGCAGAATAGACGTTTGTGTGGATCAAAAGTTCACCCGTAAGTATAAACGTGTTGATGTGTGCGTCGCGGCTCACCGTGGCATCACCAGCAGTTTCGCCGCCACACCATCCTCATCGCAATAAGCAAAAAAAAAAGCGCAACTGAGTCAGCCGACCACGTGATCTCCACCACTCATCTATTTTTGGCTCTGCTTCTACCTTTCATCCTCCTAAACACTTCTCTGTTTCCCCTCTCATCGCTGTTTAGTCCGCCGACGGATTTCTCTTTCTAATACGTCTCGCATTCGCCACACCTGTCTCGCCTCAGACTCTCCGTCCTCTCTCCTTCCTTCTCCTCGCCCCTCCGTGTGATGTAAGAGCATACAGTAGAGACAGTTGCCCCAGTCTCTGGTTGACAAAGTGGGTCAGCGTCGCAATTTCTTCTTCTTTTTTTTTCTGGAGAAGCTTCTCGCTCACAAAACAAATTGTGACGGCCTCGTGCATTTGATATCCTGAGATATCGCCGCCTGCCTTGGCGAGAGGATAGCAACCGTAAGGTACAGATAAGTGGCAATGGGTGAGATAATCCTCTGATTCACGCCCCTCTTGAAGCCTTGTTGTCTGAACGAAACAGCAAAATGTTTCACCTCTTCGTTCTGTTCCAGCCTGCCTTTCGCTCCCCTGGGGTCACATGCCCAGAAAACACAGTTAGAGCAAGCAGAGCCCACCTCATGCATTATGCTACCGAGCCCCGCTTAGCACAGTGTGCACTTTTATTTCGCCTTCTGCTTCCTCTAGACTTGGAGCTTGTACTTTTCCCCAGAGGTACCGTCTTACTGCCTGCCACCGAAATCTGGGAGCAATTTATTGCATATTGATGCACAAAACCATTAGAACATGTGTCACCTCAAAGTACTTTACATTCAAACAGTAAAAAAGGAGAGAGCACAGGATGGAGGGGAGACAGGAGAGACTTCGGGAAAGAGAGGAGACTGATGGAGTGGCAGCGCAGACGAGAGAAGAAAGGAGGCAGACTGTAAGATAGAGAGAGCACGGACTGTAACAGAGAGAGAGCACAGACTGTAAAAGAGAGAGGACGGACTGTAAAAAAGAGAGGGCACAGACTGTAAAAGAGAGAAAGCACGGAGTGTAAAAGAGAGAGTGCACAGACTGTAAACGAGAGAGTACAGACTGTAAGACAGAGAGCACAGACTGTAAAAGAGAGAGCAAAGGACTGTAGAAGAGTGAGAGCAACGACTGTGAAAGAAAGAGAGCACAGGCTCATAACAAGAGAGCACAGACTGTAAAAGAGAGGGAGCACTGACCCTAAAAGAGAGAGCACAGACTGTAAGAGAGAGAGAGAGCACAGACTGCAAAAGAGAGAGAGCACGCACTGTAAAAGAGAGGGAGCACAGACTGTAAAAGAGAGAGAGTACAGACTCATAACGAGAGAGTACAGACTGTAAAAGAGAGAGCACAGACTACAAAAAAAGAAATGACAAACTACTGGAAAGAAAGTACGGACCTCCAGAGAGAGAAAATCAGATGAGCGAGTGTGCAGATTACAGAAACAGAGGATAGACTACAGGCAACAAAACAGATTACACATCACAGCATCACAGCTGACCCTTTCTGCAGACATTAGTTGCTGTAAAACCTCAATCATAATGGTGATCAATATCCAGCAACATGTAAAAAAACTGATCCAATTACACGCTGAAATCCCAGCAGACGTAGCCAGCGCTGCTTTCAGCTGGACATACAGGAGGCCAATCTGCTGTTGTAATGAGTGAATATTGATTCAGAAGATCCCTCTTATCTGATTTTACTGCAAAGGGATATTAGGAGCTTCACAAAGGGGGTGTATCAAATTAATCAACTTCATCCCGGGGTCATTATAGCTCCCCTCCCCCGTTCAAAAAGGATATTAGCCACATACCATTGTCATCAACAAGCCCACATTCTGACGTTGTGTTGTTTTTTTTTGCCAGCGGTGTTTCACTGTGTCGCCCGTCCAACCTGCCGTGTTTGGTTGCCTGTGCCGACCTTTGCCTTTGTCCTCTTTTGTTACGCAGAGGGCTGCCCTGGTCTGTGCAATGGAAATGGTAGGTGCACTCTGGGTAACAATGGCTGGTACTGTGTGTGCCAGCTGGGCTGGAGGGGCACTGGCTGTGATACCTCCATGGAAACGGCCTGCGGTGATGTCAAGGACAACGACGGAGGTAAAAATCACCAAACGGCACGCCGGCAAACACACCTTCTGACACTGGCTGGGCTGCGAACCAGACATGATTTGACTGTAAAATGAAAACCACTGTTGTGCTTCAGATTATAATGTTCCGGCTCTCCAGGCTCCATTGTAGTCTTAAACGGGGGCGGGGGGGGGGGGGGGGGGCGGGGGAGGTGGCTCGTAGCCAATCACATGGACAGAAGTTTTTTTTTTCCTTTTTGTGTGCGTATTGCCCAAAAAAATAAAAGCGGAGTACCTGGCCTCAGGCCTCCAACATTCACCGGCCCCTGGAGGAAGTCTCTGCTTTGCCCTCTAACTAGCCCAGAGCCGCGCCAGGCACACACACAGAGCCAGCCGGGAGGCTGCACCACTCTTGGGGCCAAGTAGGGAGACGTGACTTCCTTTCTTCCAGACCTCATTCCGGGCTCCAGCTATGCACTAGCATCCCTTATTTATGCAGGGACTGTTTGTCTCCCCATCACTGTACAGGGACCACGCCGCGCTCAATGGCAAAAAGCAGCGTGCTGCTGGGGATTTGACTGACTCCTGACAGCAGGGTTTATTTTTATCACCCATCTGGCCAGATAGGCCCCTGAAAGCGAAAGGGTTGGGAGTCCAATGACCCACTTCAGCAAAGTAAAGTGCACCGCGCAGCAGCTCTTTCTTGCCCCGGTGATATTTTTCCTAAATTACAGATAGAGGACTCCGAGCAGTTCAAATATATTCTCTCCGAGACGAGACGCGCGTGATGCGGCTCCAGACAACAGAGGTCAAACTGAATAAACCAAGAGGGACGCCGGCACACACAGATGACTCCCAGCAGCCGACACGCCGGCTCCCCGGTGTGATCTGATCACGTATGCGCACAGAAACGCGAGAAGTTGAGCGCGGGAACAACAGCAGAAGGTGCTCTGACCTGACTTGTTTGATGAGCCAAAATTTACCACATGGCAGTTTGTTCAATGAGGGTCTGGAGAGTTTCCTGCCGACAACAGTGGTGCAAGATTAAAACTGTGGAGACATATGTGAGGGAAGTGGCCAGCAGCCACATCTTTAGGCAAACTGTGCATGTGTACTCCTCAAAATTGCTGTTGTGACGATAAAGAAAGATCACACAGATTCTGTTTTGTCCCAGATAAAAAACAAACTAACAAAAAACATCTTAGTGGGGAGTTTTTCAGAAATTTAAAGTTGAATTTCTGTCTAAAATTTAAAGTCAGATTCCCATGTAGATCATTTTGTGACGTATTTCAATATCTGTATGTTTTATTTAAACTTTTCTTGGCTTGAAATCACCCAGAAACTACCAATGAAATTTAAGTTTTGCTCATTTTTAAACGTCTTTTTTGTTTTTTTAACATAAAAATTGTAAACCTACCATCCAGATCATCCAGATTTTTTCATTTCTTGCCAGAAAAAATGCATATTTTATGGTGTCGTAGCATAAAATAGGAAAAATGTACTTGTTAAGATCAAGATTTCCATTGTGTGATCTTGTTTTTTTGAAGTGTTATCAAATTGTTTTATAAGAGTTGCTCAAACTTTGGAACAATACTCTACTCGTCTTTTGCCAGATGTGTACCCAAGCTGTTGTGTAATGAGGCAGCGGCTTTTTGTGTGACAGCGTGTGTGATTGTGCGCGTGTGTGACTTGTTTGACCTTGTCAGATGGCCTGGTGGACTGCATGGATCCAGACTGCTGTCTGCAGGCGACCTGTCACACCACCTCGCTGTGTGTGGGCTCCCCGGATCCCCTGGACATCATCCAGGAGACGCAGATGTCCACCTCGCAGAGCAACCTGCAGACTTTCTACGACCGGGTGCGATTCCTGGTGGGCAGAGACAGCACCCACGTCATCCCCGGAGCCAACCCCTTCTATGGCAAGTGAGTGACTCGTGCATTGCTGCCACCGGACACCAGCCGGTGCGACTCTGACTCGCCAAACAAAGGCTGCTGCCCACCCGCAAAGCTGTTTCTGACATAACCGTCAGGACACTTTCATGTTCCTTCTTTCGTGCTTGCAAGGGAAATTAAGATTTCCCTCTGAAAGTCAATGTTTCTCAGACAGATTTCAACGCATGAGCTGCTCTGAGGTTGTCTCCTTTTATTTTGAAAGCCTGTGTTCTGTGGCTGTTTAGTAATCTCAGAGGTAATTCAATAAGTCTTGGGTTAAAAATGAGAAACAGTGATATGGTTCCTTCTTTTTATCAGCTGCTGTTTTAAACTCGACTCTGGGTTTTTCACCATTTTATTGTAACGCTGCTAATGTCTCTCTTTATAAGCATTAGCATCTCGAGCGCAAATCAATCAGCGGGTTCGAGTCCTTGGAGCAGACCCGCTTCCAGCCGCAGCGCTCCGGTTGTTACGCTGTCAGATAGCAGCAAACGCAAAGTATTTACTCTTTTTTTTTTTTCTAATCCGCACCAAAATGTCTGTGACAGGGAAGGATTCGTGAGGGGGGGGGGTTAGGCAACGGAGGCTGAAATTGGCAGAGAGTGATGGTGCGCGCAGCGAGGAGGGATGATGGACAGATGATGATGGACGCGCACAGAATGTAGGAAAAAACCAGGGAGCTTTCCCTCTCCAGAGGACCGTCTCATATTCATGTATTGTGATTACTTTTACTGTAATCCATCTGAGGCCCTCTCCCAAAGGCAGAGCTGCATGACACCCCCAGCCGGGGGAATCTGAGACCCTTTTTTCGGATCAGACAGAAAATCTCAGTCAAAAGTCCCTCATGACCCCCCCTCCCCACCCTTTCTTCACCTCTGTTCCCCCTCCTTTTTCTCCTCTTTTCATCTTTAATCGCTTATGAAGCCGTGTCACTTATTTGCATCCGACTCGATATGTATCGCTCTCATCATGGCTTATTTTTCTCATGTGACACCGGCAGACAACAGTCAAAACACATAAAAAGTGGGATAAGAGCGGACGGAGGATATTTTCATTCTTGGTGTTATAAAAACGTGCAGGAAGTTGCTCCTCGGGGTGCTGATTTGCTGCAGAATGAAGCGTTTTATTGCCGTATTTCAGTCGCGTTGCTGAGAAGGGAAGCTGACTCGGTGAGAGAGAGAGCGTTTCCCTTCCCTGCCTGCCTTTATTAAGGTTGATTCAACATGTCCCTTCGCTTTGGACTCCAACATCAGCTCTCAATCAGTGTAAAGGAAGGAGAGGAGAGCCTATAGGAGGTGTCATCAAGTGCACAGTATGGCAGGTGGGGGGAGGGGGGGTTCAGCTCCCCCCTTTTCTGCAACCGCGTCGGCTGATCCTCGAGCGAAGCCGGGTGACATTTTTCCCTCATTGACATTTTTTTCCGGTCTCTCTCAAGAACCACTCAACATTTCGCAGTTCTTCACTGGACACAGGAAGGAGTTGAGTAATACTCTTGTCTCTCTCTCTCTCTCTCTCTCGCTCTCTCGCGAGATGCCGCCATAAATAAGTAAAACGAAGGATCCAAAGATGAGCCGCGAGATGGGAGGCCTCGGCTCACCTAAAAATATCAGTGATCATCTATTATTCATGCCCGGTATTCATTCCCCACCCACTGACAGATATGAGCGGTTATGACAAGGGGGGCTCGGGGCTTCAGATGAGCCCGAACAGGCGCTGGGTCTCGGCGTCTTCCTCCGCCCTGGTCACCTGATCACGCCGCCATCGATCGGCTAACCGCTTCCTCATGCTAGTAGACATGTTGGATTGCCATTTCAGATGTTTCCCACCACAGGAAAGCTGCGAAGGTGCCACCGAATAAAGCATCTGCCACTGCATGAAGCCTCTCGGCTCTCCGGCGTGACACATAATACGCGGGAGCGCGCCGAGGCCCCGGCAGCGGATGCTGACCGGAATAGTAAACAGGGGGACTTTGTCCGCGGAACAATTTGGGGCGAAGATTGATAGCTGGCTTATAATAGCCAGGCAGAAGCCCTTCGCTTCATTTACAGGCTTGTTGCTTTTATTGTTTTTTATTTAGAAGTCTTTCATCAGCGTGCGGCCATTAATGTCGGCGATGTTTGTTTCTTCCTCCTGGTGTGTCCTGCTCCTGTATGTTTTTGGTCCAGGATTGTATTTTTAGAGAACGTTTAAGAAGTAGGCCTCGTTTTACACCCTTTAACATGCTGCGTGTGTGCGGAGGGGAGAAAGAAAAGGGCTGCAGTGACATGCTTACATCGGCAGCAGGGTTTTACCCTATAATCAAGTCATTTGCGTGGGTAATGATGTTTTTGTTGCCTCGTGGTAATGGCACTATTTATTAGCCTCGCTCTGTGAAAGTTCTCTATACTTAAGTCTGGCGTGCATTTCCCTTTTTTCCCTTTGGACCACTGTGTGTGTTTTCCTTTCTTACCATCGCGTGATGGGAACAGCGGGTGTTGTTTCTTTTCTTTCTCCTTTGTGAAACCAGTTTTATACGCTTTAAACGTGCGCCGTAATTTTCACAAGAGGTCGAGGGAGAATTAACAGTCTTTGATCAAGTGGGAAGATTATGGTAATTCAGTGAATCAAGAGAGTAAAAGGAAAAAAGAAAGAAATGTTGCACTTAGCATTTAGCTTGGAAATCGTCACGCCGGTTCAAAAGCGAACCCGTTTGGCGCCGCAGGCCGAAAATTCAGGATGTTACAAATTTCGCAAGAGCGGAGAGATGAGATCTCACTCCAGGTGGCAGAAAACAGCACCAAGGTTAAAGCTTATATTCTTTTCTTTGGCTCTGAGAGTAAAATTACATCATTCTGTCCTTGCAGCAGGAGCGGCACGGCGGCGTGTTGGCTCGCGCCCGCCTCACAGACAAACGGTCCTGGGTTTGTTTCTGGGTGTGGCCTTTCTGTGCAGCGTTTGCAGGTTCGAATCGAATCCCTCATTTCCTGTGTGGTTACAAAACACGCTTGGGTTTTAAACTCCTTCGCTGCCGTCAGCGCCCTGAAAAAAACACACACAGTTGTGTACTGGATGGGAATGTTGCGTTGGCCACGCCCACTTTTTCCCAGCCAAGGAAACGAGGTTGTCAGTTTCCTCGCGCAGTGTTGCCAACGCGGCAACTTTCTGAACGTGGTGACTTTCCAAACTTCTTTTGGCAACTTTTTTTCTCCGTCAAAAACAACTAGTGATAAAATGTGGCGCATCCCTCTGGTGCTTTCGGACATTGTGATGTCAAAACAAGACGATCTTTTCCATCCATTTCCTTAACGAGCAGCAGATGCTGCCAGAGGACTATCAGGGTGAGCCGTCTCGTATCACTCTGTGATTTTTAGGTTGCTTAGTGGCGTTTTAGGTGAGAAAATATATCAATGTACGACTAAGTAACATTGAAAAATCTAAAAAATGGACTCTGCCAAAGTCTCTCTTTTGGGGAACTCTGCTGCCGCTTCCAATCACGGAAACAGATTGTCAATTATGCGAATTAGATCTTGAAGTCATTTAGCAACTTGTCGCACTTTTTGGGACCGCCAATAGCAGTTGTCCTCATATGTGGGGGGTGGCTGACTGTTCTCGCTGCTCTGGGAGTGAGAAAACAAAATCCTCTGCGCTCACTGAGTATGTATAGACTTTTAGATGCATTTTTCCAGCTGTGCTATCAGCTGGAGAGTCAGCTCAAGGCTTGTGGGAAAGCATTATAGTGAAGGTGCAAGTGCAAGGAGGAGGGGGGTTGGTGGGGGGGTGATGATGATGTCTGTGCGAGCGCCGACACTGGACCCCGGGACTCGGCATCAATATTCATGCCGCAGAGACAAACCTCAACCAGGGACGGTCTCACGCTGCGTTCAGGGGCTTCGCCTGTTTATTTTTCACAGTGTGCGCTCCCTGTCCCCCTGTGTGGACGATGCGTGATGAACTGGAGGTTAGAGACATCGTGAGAGCCCCCCCCTCCCACTTTGTGAGGCTCCTTGGAAGAGTGAAACCTCTTGCCGAGCGATGAAAAAAAAAAAACAAATCTCTGCGGTGGATTTGTTTTTTTTTCTTCCCTTTTTCTTTCTGCTGTTCAATTTTTGAAATCATTCGTCCCGACGGCGAGGACCCGGTCTCCCCGCCGTGGGTCCTCACAGGCGGGGGAAGGAGATAGTTCCACTTTCTCGGCTCCACGTGAAGGATAAAACTTCCCAACGATTGCCTCTTCAAACAGTTCGAGGACCGACCTCGGCGTGAGCGCGTCCAGGCGGATCTTTGGTTTTGGAGCCGCCGATTCCTTCGCTTGTTTACAGCGCGGTGGTGGACGTCCAAGGTCCCGTGAAGGACACCTGGCCTCATTAGCATAAAAGCGGGTTCCTGGGGACCGGGACAGTGTTGGGTGAATGATCTTGCCTCTGGTAAGGACATGTTGAGGGCAGCCACTAACACGCTTGTGTTAATTGTTTCCACGACATGGCAGTGTTTAAGACCCAAATGTATTAAAAATAGCCACGGTCTAATGAAGAAGTGGCAGCGAGCCGTTTGTTAGGGGACCGGGGGTTTTGGGGGGGGGGCTTTTTTGCAGACGACGACAGAAAACGGCATGAGACCACGCGCCGCGCTAATGACGGAGAGGGGAGGGGGGGGGCAGGAGTCGTCGTGGTACAGCGAGGTCTCAACTCATCAGTTCGGTAAGATTAGGAGGTGAATTTTGGACGCCTTCCCGCGATCGATTGGCGACGACTGATGATCAGATCTAATTTATGCACCTTCTGGAGACCCGATGTCAGTCTGGGAATCTGTCGAGGTCTTGATAATCAGCCAAGCAAGTCTTCCAATCTGCAGTCCTATTATTTCCCTCTTCTGCATTCTGTAATGGAAAAGATAAATCCTTCTCCTCTTTTTTTTTTTAATTAGAGCAAAAGCAAAGTAAAGCTTCCTTATCTCATTATCCGACCATTCTGGAGAGAGAAACCCCCCCTCAGAGACAACAAGGGGAAGTGTTGGTTCGCTCCTCTCTTGCAGTTCTACCTGTTTTGTCTGAGTGTGTACAGTATTTGCTCTTGATAGCATCCGTCCTTACTGTATATTTTCTCTGCTCCGGTGATCTGAGTGAATTTCCCTTGCTGGACAGAAACACCGCTGCACCTCTTTCCTTTTCTCTTTTTGTTTCTGTTATTGCTGTGGACATTGCGTTGCCTATAGGTGTGTCTGCGCTAGTCCGCCGTAATCCAATATCCTGCTCCGCTACGGATCCGGCTTTGTCGAACTTTGTGTCAACACAACCGGACATTTTGCGATTGAGAGATGTTGGTTCATCCCATCTCTACACACATCTGTTCCTCTCTTATTGCTGCTCCTTCCAGGGTGGGGTTGTGTGTATCTAACGTTGGACGATGAGCGGCAGGCAGCTTTCTGCTCCACAGAAGAGTGAACAGTTCAATCCTGCAGCTTTCCGACCTTGGTTTAACGAGTATCCAACACGCGACTTCACCATTCTTGGCATTGTGTTTCTTTTTCCTTACCATGCAGCCACGCTTGTGTCATCCGTGGACAAGTTGTGACCTCGGACGGAACGCCGCTGGTCGGGGTCAACATCAGTTTCATCAACAACCCATCGTACGGTTACACAATCACCAGGCAGGACGGAAGGTAAGTACCGACTTCTCACGGACACATACGAAGGCAGACTCAGGCTTATTTCATGCAGACGACTCGCTTTAAACGCAACTGTCAACACCAAATGTTACGAACTAAGGGCCCTAATTTTAACCCCTCAGAAGGAGTCAGATCATCATCGTGTGATTTGGTGACCAGATTTTGACCCTCACAACAGCCAAACACACAGATGTGCAAACACAGATGTGGCAACATACACACACACACACACACACACACACACACACACACACACACACACACACACACACACACACACACACAC
>JASSRZ010000016.1:16113687-16136905 GCA_032164315.1 Malacoctenus gilli
TGATTTTGTGTTTTCTCTCCAAGCCCCACTTCCCCCTGACAATTTTATCAGTCAGCGACACTCCAAAGGCCAACATCTTTGCCGCCGGTTTTTTCTTGTTTCCCCCCCCCCCCCTCTCCTTCGTTCCTTCCATCTTCTTGTCATTCTCCCTCCTCCCCTCTCACTTTTACCAAAATCTCTCATCTCCACCTCATCATCCTCACCTTCTTCACTTATTTCGCCCGCGCTCTATCCCTTCACGCTCTCCCTCCTCTAATCTCCCTCTGCCCTTAAGCCTTTCCTTTCTGGGCACTACTCTTTCACTTATTTCCTGTGCTTTCCTTGAGCCCAGGTCTCATGTCCTTTCCACTGCACTGACTTCCCTCATCTCTATCCTTTTCCCATTTATGCTTGTCCCATTTTTCTTATGCATCACTTTCTCCCCCCCTCCCCCTTTTCCTCTTTTTTTTTTTGCAAAGCTCTATACTCTTTTCTCCCTTCCAGCATATGTGTAAACACTACTCCATCTCCCAGGTTCCCCTGTAAACATGCCCAGTCTCCTGCAACTCCCCTGCAATCACTGTAAACAGGCTCAGTGCAGCGTGAAATCAGAAATGCACCTGTTCAGCCACTTAGAAATGGGAACGCTGTCTCCACTCATTTTTATGATGTGTTCTTTATTGTCCAAGGGCCTGCTTTCTTAAATTACCCTTTTTTCCACTATCTTGGGGGAAGTTTTTCGGGGCCCGACAAAGGGAGGTGAGTTTCCCTTTTTCTTTACAGCCGGGCTGCAATAAGCTGATTGGCTGAGCACTGACACAGACTCATTCCCCCTTTTTTTATGCCTTTCAAGTCGAATAAATGGATTCTTGCCCATTACATTATTGAGCAACTTCCAGCAGCCCTACAGTGGTCATTATATATAGAAAACGCAGCGCACGTGTGATTACTGGACGATCTATTAAAACATTTACTCCTGGGATCAAATATAATAGAAATGCCGCTTTTCTTTTTCCGAGTCCCGTTTTCAATCTTACTTTTTACTGCGTCCTTGACTCTCTTTAACACCAGCTAGCTATCACCCACTTCATTATAAATATACATTAGCTGGCAAATGATTGTGTATAATTTGTATTAGACGTGCCAAACTCATTGGCAAGGTTAACTCTCTGAGCCTGATGCATTTCCTGAGGGCAGGCGCGAGCGAGGTTGTTATAGGTAGCTTAATAAGTTTTGTCACATGGCTTAAGGCTGTTGTCGTGATTGATAACGGCCAGTGAATCCCCCTCCCCCCCCCCATCGATTGGCTACACCGCCCGTGGGTGTCTCTCCAGAAACGCTCTCAGTGGCCGTCGTCGCCACCGAACCCACCAGACGCACTGACGGATCGCGGCCGCTTTCGGGAAACGCCGCGATAACATTGCCGCGCTGCAGCCTCGCAGGCGCGACGCCGTTGTTTATCGCGGCGGCCAATCAGGTGTTTACCCTCCACGGAAGACGCCCCGAGCTGTCCTAATATAGCTTAAACCAAGAGGGAGCTTGCCTAGTTTAAAGGGCAGCGTTTAGACCTACTTCTTTACCTGTGATTCGGAAATAAAGATGCGTCCTGCGTTGCGGATGCGGGCCCCGTCCCAGAGGGCTCGCAGGTGACCGGGTGCTAATTGGCTCTTAGCGAGACCTGACAGGCTCTGCAGCGCTCCAGTGCAGGTGCAGGCACGCTGTTGTCACCATGCAGCACTGAGAGATGATGACACTGCCTAAAAGTGCAGCCTGTTTACCGAGACATACTCACTCACTCGCTCTCTCGCTCGGGGGCCAGACCAGAGGCAGGAGCCCCCCCCCCCCCTTTTAATGCAACAGTGGATGGGATTGCATTGCAGGGCTTTTAGACTGATGTTAGAGTGGACAGCCTCCGTCTGAGGGATCAATAAAGAAGCGGCGGCTGCCTCCATCCTGCAGCACGGCGCGGGCCTCTCTCTCATATAAATGTGAGCACAGGAGCAGAGCAGCACCCGGCACGTGGAGGTGAAACAGTCACGCCTCACTTCTGCCGCTTTCCACTCATCAATTCACATATTCAGATGCTGTGGAAATGTGCTTTTAGCCCGGTGATCGATAATCCTCTTGTATTCGTCTCCCGTGTGTGCTTGGGAAATCCAAAAAAAACAAAAAATGCATCTTTTCTTTTACAGTCTGCATTTATTGAAGTGGGATTGGTGCAGTTTTTTTACTGGATAACGTTCAATATGTTACATATTCAGAAGATGTGACACGACTTAATCCTCCACACGACAAATTGCGAGAATCGCTGAAGGGTGTTTCTCCCGCTGAAATATGTTATTTATCTTTCCAGGTATGTGAATCAATTCATCCTCCCTGACATCGTGCGTCTCTGTGTTCCAGTTTTGACTTGGTGACCAATGGGGGCATAGCCGTCGCCCTGCACTTTGAGCGCGCTCCATTCATCACCCAGGAGCACACGCTCTGGCTGCCATGGGGACGCTTCTTCGTCATGGACACCATCGTCATGCGGCACGAGGAGAACGACATCCCCAGCTGTGACCTCAGCAGCTTCACGCGGCCCATGCCCGTGGTGTCCCCGGCGCCGCTCACCGCCTTCGCCGGCGCCTGCGCCGAGCGGGGGACCGTGGTGCCCGAAATCCAGGTAAATCCTCCGCCCCCTCTCAGACCAACTCCCCCACCCCCCACCCCCCCTTCCCCGCGGGACGCAACCTACGTAGGATTTATGCCAAACATCTGGGAGAGACGGCACGGGCGATTCATCACGCGCGATCGTGGCTCTGGCTGGTGGCAGGTTGTGGTTTGTTCCTCCTGAGTGTAATTGGTGTGTTGAATTTAAGCAATTTACAATGTGCGCTGCACTGTCGCACTGCAGAGCGGTGATTACTGTCATTTGCACTGGAATCAGTTCTGACATTTCGGTTTGAAGTTTCCACCTTTAGAGAGAGTCTGTTTTCACTTCCAATCATCTGCTGAGATCTACAGGTGCATCTCACATGATTTTGATTGAAAAGAAATGTTATCTTTTTATTTCTCTGTTATTTGAACCAAACAGTGACTTTTTGGACTGAGATTTAAAACATAATTTTTTATATATAATTTTAACCAATAATACATGGGGAGTAAAAAAATATCAGAAAATGTGAATAAATCAGTTTTTTTCCTTATTTTTTTCCTTATTTTCTTCAATTTTTTCTCGGAGACGACATAATTATTGAAACAAAAACATCAGTATAAACTTGAAACATTTCGATTTAATGAGAGAATAAGTGACACAACATTTGACTGTAAATATTTATGAGGAAGAAATTAGTTTAAATTTTTCAGATTTTGTTTATTTTTTTATTTGAAGAAATTAGTCATGTCATCCTTATACTATAACAGACACAACTGTAATAAGTTACATTTACAACGATTGCAGGCTATATAAAAAAGACCCACCTTCTTTTTTTCAGAATAAAAGCTTTCTCCGAGCACAATACTTGTTACCTGGGAAAAAAGCTTGTGTGCTGGATACAAACAGGCACATGGCGTCTATGATCTTGACTCTGAGTGCTGCAGTTTATTTATCTTTCAATATGTAATATTTGACTCACCTCAGTGCGGCTCGTCTGCTGCATCTGCTCAAAATGTGCGGATGCTGCCTGACTGAAAAGAAGAGAGGCAGAATATAAAAGTGCAACAATTGCAGAGTCACGATTTTGTCCTCAGTCAATCACTGTTTGTGCTCCGCAGCAATCGGTAACAAAGAAACGCCGTGAAAATGCCTCGTTTAGCGGGAGCGCGATTTCCAAGGACGCCGAGCTGCGCTGGGGTTCTTTTTTTTTATGTGGGTAGTTTGCACCTTCGTGTTCAGCTTCGGAGGGACGTATTAAACCACCCTCGTGACCCCCTTCGTGGACCGCGTGGAAGAGGTGTCGGTCCGGGTCTCGCTGGGGCCAGCGAACACCTGGGCAGCTGTGAATTTGGAGGTTGCTGCGGGTGTCTCCGTGTCCTTCGCTCATTGCTTTACCTCCCAGTCTGCTTCATAAGATTGATGGCATATTAGTGAATTTAGGCAGTCGTGGCTATTTTTAGTGCCCTTGTCTCTGCTGTTCCTTGAGCGCCATACAGGGACGTTTACGCTTGTTAGGAGGCATTCTGATCAGTTTACCACCAACAGCTGCACAGTGTGAACGTTTAAAAATAAAAACCCAGCAGTGACGCGTCCTCTGACCAATGTCGGCCCAGGTGCCGGTGCTAATTGTCACTCGACATATTGTTTCCCGCCTGGCAGACGGGCGGCGAAGGCTTCAGTTAATCATGGCGGCGTGGAGCCGGTCAATCATGTACCGAGCACCGACTGAACGTCGTATCGCTCTGAGGTCGCGACAAGGACCTCGACAGGAGTGCGCTCCTTCTGAAAAAACTTTTATTGCGAGCCCACGCGGACCCCAGGGCGCCTTTGTGGTGCCATTGTCATATGGATCGCTGGGAAGACCATTGCCCTAATGAAGGACTCGCTATTATTAAATCAATTATGGAGAGAAAAATACACGTCGGTGCGCGTAATGAATAAATCCTTCAACACATGTCATGTTACGCACGAGCGTAATCGTCCTCTAATTAGAGTTTAAAATCTTCCCCCTGGGTCGGTACGTTCGCTCACCAGCAGGGCTGGAAAAACGACGGCCGCCTTTGACCACCGTGCTGACAAATTGATCATTTGTGTGAAACAAATAACATACAGAGGCGGTGTTATTAAATGTACCTCAACCACTCCACAGCACAGATCATCACACTTTCGGGAAAAGTCGGTTTCCCTTTAAAGCTTTACGTACCGATCTTACGTGGCACATCTTAACCGAACTTTCCACCTCCCTCCTTAGTCCCGCCTCCCTTCTAAGTTCTTCTAAGGGTACATTTCTGTGTTCCAGCACTTGGTGCGTTCATCTTAAATTTTATTCCCACATGCCTGTTTGGAATCTTTTACAATTACAATTGAAAAACAGAATAAAATTGCAACAAAGGTAAGTATAGCTTTAATTCCGACGTCTGTGTTTTTCTCCATCCTCAGTCGCTGCTGGAGGAAGTCCCCATCCCCGGCTCGGACATCAAGCTGAGCTACCTGAGCAGCAGGACGGCGGGCTACAAGTCCATCCTGCGCGTGACCCTCAGCCACGCCACCATTCCCTTCAACCTGATGAAGGTGCACCTGATGGTGGCCGTGGAGGGCCGGCTCTTCAGGAAGTGGTTCCCGGCCGCCCCCAACCTGTCCTACGACTTCGTGTGGGACAAGACCGACGTCTACAGCCAGAAGGTCTACGGCCTGTCGGAAGCTTTCGGTGAGCGTCGAAACACGACGCCTGTGTTTGGTTCGGGTTTTCTTTGATTTGATGTCCAGAGCACATGCGGTTTCCCCCCTGATCGTTTGGTCTCGCTGCTGTTTCTCCTCTAGTTTCGGTGGGTTTCGAGTATGAGTCATGTCCAGACCTGATTCTGTGGGAGAAGCGGACCGCCGTCCTGCAGGGCTACGAAACCACGGCTTCCAAACTGGGAGGCTGGACGATAGACAAGCATCACGCTCTGAATATCCAGAGTGGTGAGTCAAGTCCTAATTCCCTTTTATGTCTCCTCCTCTGAGCAGTTTGTTTGTTAATAACACCCACTTAAAAGTCAATTCCGTACACCACCACACGCTTTCATTTTTTAACACAAACCTTGCTTATGTGGGCCAGTGCAGTTGGCAGGGTGCTTTTTTTGGGATGTTTGCAGAACTTGTGCCATCTGATTTGAAGTAAAACAGGATAAAGTGTAACGTATCACGAGCGAAGCACCCAAAAAAAAAAAACGCTTTTATTCGCACGACAGTCAGCTGGTTGAGCGGCTCGATCGCTGCGTTTTGGCAGTTTTGCCGCACAGATTCAAAGCAGAACAGCATCAAACAGGTAAGTCAGATTTACAGCATCACAAAGAAAAGTCAGGTTCAATTTCCTTCTGTTTCTACCAAGTCATTGTTTGTGGTTTCCTATAATTCATTGCAGCCAATCTGGAGTGTCTAACGGTAACGCAGATTCATGGTTGTGGCACGTCGGCCGCTACCGCTGCAGCCATTTTTCTTTTTTCGTAAAGTTCAACAGACGTTTGTTCGGCGATGGTTTTGATATTTCACCATCACATTGCTTCTAGTTAGAGGCTAGAGACTTGCGAGTGTAGTTGTGTTCCGATAATTAATCTCAGAAATTAAGGTCATTTGGTACTTTTCTGTGTAAACGGCTGGAGTTGAGTTTTGAACGCTCTACAAGCTGCAATCTTTTACTGATCCTTTTGATGTTTCACAGGCACATCTGTGCCACTTCCCAAGCCTAATCAGTTTTGGTTGAGTTCTGGTCGGCTGGCGCCTGGTGGGGCGGAATCACGTCACGCTTTTTGCTTTCTGTCCATCTTTGACATTTAATGATGATTCAAAGTGTCAGTAAAATCGCCTCTGTTTTGTTTTTTAGTCTATTTCTCAGTGCCTCACCCGCACGCAGCCAGTGGTAGAAGCTGTTGTCTTCTTTTCCGTTGTTGTTCTTTTGTTGTCATTTTTAGGTGAGATGGGTCACTGTTTTTATTGCCACCAGATTACTGCTGTCACCGGGCAGTGCTGGCAGTCCTCTTTGTGTCTGGAAGGACTCATCAGAGGACACGAGTTATACTTAAGAAGTCTCCCTGAAGGTGGCACTTAGATCCATCACGCCAAACACGCTGAGTCCAAATCTGGTGTCCAGAGGAGGCAGAAAGCTGTTCGCGGCACCCCCACCCTCAATCCTTCGCCGCCGCCGCCGCCCCCAGCAGCAGCAACGCTGGCGGTTCCTCCACAGCACAGCCCAACACACCCCTCCCCACCCTTTGGCACCTCCATGTCTAGTTCATGCCCAGCGTTTTCACATTCATCCCTAATTTAATTGCCGTCAGCCTGCTCCTCTCAGCAGCAGCAGTCCCTGAGATTAAATCACGTCCCGGGAAGCTGGATGCTCGGCTGATCGCTTCTGATAGACCAAATGTTACGCTGCTCAAAGAAGTCAGGTCACCAAGAAACGTCAGAAGCGGGGAGAGAGAAAAAAAAACCCACCGCGGCCGCGCAGACGCTGATTCTCAAATATGATTATATTGATTAGACGGCAGGAACACCTTCGCATTTACATTCCTGAAGCACTTCCAAGAGGCAGAAAAACACAAGAGCAGAAAACGCCTGAACTCTGCGCGTTGGGCTCTGTCGTTGACACTCTCGGTGACGGCAGAAACACTGGCACAGCGGAGAAGCAAGTCAGGTTTTTTTTTTATTGTGTTTCTGTGGTAATTTTCCAGCTCCGAGAGGTTCCTCTCGTGCCAAAAGGGGTTCTTGGTTCCCATTTCGCCGTGAAATTGTGCCTGTGTTTTCCTCCGCCAGTGCGACTGCTTATTGCAAACACGGAGCACACGGAGCAATTTTCATGGCTTCAGTTAATGGAGGCACACAAAGGGAAAGCTATTTGAAATCAACATCGGATTCCCGTCCGTGTGTTGGTTCACAGTTTCCTTGTAAATACTGCCTGCAACGTACATTCTTGAGGGAGGTTGAGCCGTCGCGAACGTGAAGAAGAGACGAGAACTCGCAGTTCGATGGGAACGGATCGTTTCAAAGAAAAGCTGAAAGAATGCTTATTGATGGAGGGGAAAAAAAGACATTTATAAACTTATGATGCACTGAGAGGCAATCACACACAGACACATAGACACATTTACAGCTATGGACAGTTCAGAGTCGCCAATACTCGATTATATGCATGTTTTTGTACTGCGGGAGAAAAACTGATGCTTACAGAGGGAGAACATAGAAAATCTGTGCAGAAATGAACAAAACTGGGTAAAAATGGTGACGGTTTTCAGTGAGAGTCCATGAAACGAAGCACTTCACCCTTATGTACCCACCTGAACACACACCAGCATATCAAAATATATCAGCTGGAAGCATTTAGAGAGTACAAACCTTCGCTAGGATGCATGTTAAGCTGTCCTACAACACTCTTATGTGTCTGTGTCATTTTGGGTTACTGGATTAGCACCAAAATTTAATCACTTGCTCTTTATACCACTCATTACACACCTTGCGAATTTCATTTTAATCGGAAAAGAACTTTTAGAGTTATCCTCCAAACAAACAGACAAGAAACCAACAACATCCAAGGTGAAAAGTACAAATATGTCCAATTTTTAATGTATTTGTATCGTTGCGGCCGCTGTCGGAACACTTGAATGTGAATGTTGGATGTCTTTGTATGCATCATTTCACATTTCCATGTTTCCTGCCGCATTTCCATTCGGTGTGAGACAGGGTTGCCACTGGAAACACATTTGGGATGTTGTATATTCATCGTTGGGACGCCGTGCAATTATGTTTTCTATCGAGTTTTTTTCGGAGTTGAAAAGCCGGCCGTGATGAATCCCCCCCCCCCCCCCTTCGAATTTGTGCCGCTCACTCAGAAACACTCGGCTGCTCTCGGCACAACCACTTGACCGCAGTGCTTTGTATTCGCCACGTATGCAAAACGTGCGCCCGCCGCCGTCCCTCACCCCCCCCCCCCAAAAGACCTGCTCTACCGAAACGAGCTGCGGGTGTGACTCGTTTCCCTCCTCTGCCCACCCCCTTCTTAGGTATTCTCCACATGGGCAACGGGGAGAACGTCTTCATCTCCCAGCAGCCTCCCGTCATCGGCAGCGTGATGGGCAACGGGCGGCGCCGCAGCATCTCCTGCCCCAGCTGCAACGGCCTGGCCGACGGGAACAAGCTGATGGCGCCCGTGGCGCTGGCCTGCGGCTCGGACGGCAGCCTCTACGTGGGCGACTTCAACTACGTGAGGAGGATTTTCACCACGGGGAACGTCACCAGCGTCCTAGAGCTCAGGTAACGGCGCAGCCGGCCCGGCCGGCCCACCGCCGCTCGGGCGAGCTGGCTGGCTGGCTGGTGGAGGTCGAGCCAGGTGGACCTTAAAGGCGAAGGATTGATGGTGCTGCCTCTCTGGCTCGCCCGTATCAGCTGGCGCTTGGCTCTCCGAGGGCCTCCAAGCCATGAAATGGGCTTTTCACAGAAGTTACCCTGGAAAGAGATAAATTCCTCTGTTAGCAGAGAGGCGTTTGATTAGATAAAGAAGTTCAATATTTTCTTATAATTCCCCTCAAATCCATTCTGTCCACAACTTTTCTGTCTACTACCAACTAACATTTTCTCCTTTCTCTCTTCCTCCCTTTTTTTCTCACATTTTTCGCTGCTTTTGGCTCAAACTATGACAGAAATAAAGACTACAGGCATAGGTAAGCCCGGCGGTGTTTGTGTGGGAAATGTGTTGGAAAAACTGCAGATTTGACTGTTGTCGAAGTGATTTTTTTCTCATATCAAGTCAAAAATCTTCTCGCGCTGAAAATGAGACACTTTCACCTCCGGTTTTTCAGGCCTTTTTCATTTTGTGGAGTGCAAATTGCATCAACGCTCTCTTTAAACACAGTAAATAGACCTCAATTAAGCAGAAAAACTTCCTTTTTGGGTGATTATGTCTTTATTTTAGTGCACAACTCGGTGAGGTTTGGATTTGAACTGAACACAGTTTAGGAACAAATAGGAAGTGTGTTTTCTATCGTTTTATTGTCTCAAATTGATAAACTTCCCAGTTTATCGATGACGTCTCAAGAGCTTCCTCCTGCATGTCATTCTCAGTGTGTTTGTATCTGTTGGTGTGACTGCAGAGGAGCTGCTAATGGGAGAGTTTTTTGGCTGCACTTTTCTCCAGGTTTGATCGATGGATTGCGTGGCCGAGTGCAGTGCAGCATCGTCGGCCAGTCGGCGCCTTGTTAAAGCCTCCTTTCGGTGTTTAAACAGTCCGTCGGCTGCGCCTTTCCGCGTCCATTAATCCCAAATTCGAATCAAAAACCTCCTCGAAATCTGTGTGTTTTGCTGGCAGTTTGAGAGACGGTGGTTGTTTATGATGCTTTCCAACTAAATCATAAAAGGCTGCTTTAATTATTTCCATCGCCCAAATAAGTTGCGTAACACCTCCCGCTTTTATAACATGCAAATCGACTGCGCCGCAGAGTAATGTTGGAGTTAAACTGAATAAGTTTGGTGTTTTACGGCGGGTTTTATGCCGCCTTTTTTGTGTGGCTCCTAAAAAGAAGTCAGTTCAGTTTGTGTTTTATTGGTGGCTTCAAATACAGAAGGCAGTGATGGAAGACTTTCTTGTGCTGTCTTTAGATACCGTGTCTCGGGCTGAGGTGAGGTGAGGCGAGGCGGGGGGGGCGGGGTATCGATTTATTTTCGATCACGGGGTCAGGACTTTAGCGAGGGAACATGTGGTCAAAGGGAGGCTGAAAGGCTCGGTGACGCCGGTCGCTCGTTTCCGTCCCCCCCTCCCAGCTTTCTTTTTTCTGTTTCACACTGACCACACTAACATAAAGAGCCGGGAGCTCGCCCACTGCCCCCCCCACCCCTCCACCACCACCACCACCACGTCTTTTCTCAGCCTTTATTCCTCCAAGAGAAAATGCGATTACGCTTCCAAACACTAACCTGCCCATCCCATGCACGCACATGCTCTGTTCGCGAGACTAACGTCAAAGCGCCGTATCCCCCACCCCCCCCTTTTGGTGTCTCTGTTCCAAACACATTTGCATATTAAAAAGGCGATTTATCCTGGAAAACACAGCGTGTGTCTGTATAAAACGGGTGGCTGCCTCCTGTTTGGCGTGCGAGCCAGCGATAGGACGGGGAAGGTGGGCGATCTCGCCGCCATGTTCATTGACCCCCTACTAAGGATGTCCCCGCCCGCTCCAGCCATTCTCGCGACAGCATGCCGCAAAATCCAATTATCTTCTACAAACTAGATGTTGTCAGTGAATATAGATGGAGTCCGCGGCCGATGCTCAAGGTCAGGGAATAACGCCGTTTCAAATACTACGGCGGCGGGGGGGGGGGGGGGGGGGGGGGGGGACCAGCGCTGTTCTACATGCGACTCGGAGCTGATAAGGTATCAGCTGATTGCACGCGGCAGATAGAATGCAAAGTAGATCCCAGTTATTGAGATTTACTACTGACCTACTCGAAAGCAGCAGTCGGGGTTTTTTTTTTTTTCTCTCTCTCTCTCCAGCTGTGTGATTGTACCT
The DNA here is from genome assembly GCA_032164315.1 of Malacoctenus gilli. Classification (NCBI taxonomy): domain Eukaryota; kingdom Metazoa; phylum Chordata; class Actinopteri; order Blenniiformes; family Labrisomidae; genus Malacoctenus; species Malacoctenus gilli. Next base: position 16,124,842 of record JASSRZ010000016.1, read on the forward strand.
GGAACATACTGTAGACCGACATATCAGTCAACCGGGTCAGCTGGCGCGCTGTGACATGCCCGCCCGGGGTCCGCTGCAGCGTCACTGTCATCACTGATTCATTGAAGGTCAATTGTCATTTGAAATTACGTACGGGAGATGACAATTTCACCCACCCGCTTGTCTTTTCTCGTTGTGTGTTTTTTTTCTTCTTTTTTTTTAAAACGCGAGCTTTGGCGCTTGTCACGCTGACCGCCAGCCCCCTCGCGGGACCCCTCAAGGTTAAGAGTTGAAATACGGTCTTAATCCACTTTGAATGACACCCTGCTGACAGGTTGTTTTTTTTTCTTTTTGGGCTCCATAATGTTTATCAGGTCTGGCAGAACTGTGCTGCATCCTGCCTGAAGAACTCTGGGCATGTGAAAGGTGGACCTCACCACGGGTCTCTGTTGTTGTGTTTATTATTTATCTCCAACCAGCTGTCAGGGAGCCAATTATACTTGATGATTCGACTCTGTTTCATACAGAAAACAGGCGACAACAACAAAAAACAGGTGAAAAAAGGTGGATCCTGTTTTAAAAGAATAATTCGCTCATCTCTCGGGCGGATTGATGCGCCCAAATGGCGCCTGAGAAAGCCCCCGGACGCCCTCTTCGATCGATAGCTTTACAATCTCAACTCGATTCAGGTTCTATTTTTACCGCGCCAATCGCAACGCAGTCATCTCACAGCTTTTTACGGTCAATTACAAAGCAAAAAAACCACCCCAACAAATCTGTTACAGTGTTGCCAAACGCTGGCGGGAGCACACACGGTCACCAGTCCGATGGGTGTTGACAATGTTTTTGTGCCTGTGTGGACGAAGCCGGAGGAAGGTGGTGGATGAAGTGTTGGAGTGACAGCGTTAGAGTGAAGCCAACCGTGAGGGAAAACATGCATGCTCCCAAACATACAAAACAGGAGCCTTCAAAATAAAGGGTGCGTTCCAATTCCTCCCTTAATTCTCAACCTTAACCTTCAACCTCAAAAATGTGCGCACCCGCGAAGTGCAGGTGCTGTCCCGATTCTTTCGGAGTTAAGTTGAGGAGCGAGTTTGAGAAACAGAACACCCTCAAAACTGAGATTCTCCAGCACCTCCCTTAAGAGTGAGGGCTACCCAGAATGCATTTGCGTTTTTACAGTTAATAAACATGGTGGCAAATATGGCAAGCTACAGGTGTATTTTCTTTGTTAATGGAGATTTAAATATTACACAAAATATCATATTCTCTTAGTTTCGGCCCATGTTACCTCATTGGAGCTTAAGTTTACTTGGCGGACTGAACGCTGCTTTGGCATAATACTGCCCCCTACAGTCTGATGACGTATCTGCATTTAAGGGGTGTCCCATTTCTAGCCGTTAACACTTGGTTTTGAGGGTTAAGGTTGAGGGTTAAGGTTGAGGGCTGAGAGTTAAGGTTGAGAGTAAAGTTGAGGGTTAAGGTTGAGGGTTAAAATTGAGGGCTAAGTTTGAGGGTTAAGATTGAGGGCTAAGGTTGAGGGTTAAGGTTCTGAATCAGAACTGGGCCAAAAGCTCTAGTTCTATCTGTTCCATGTTCTACAATTCCTCTTATCATGTATCTTCTTTTAAAATTGGTGCCATTTTGGGTTGATTTGTGACGCTTGAATCTGGAGAAGGTTCGAACCCTGATTGTCTTCCTTTGGGAGTTCGTGGTGACCGCTTCGAATAACATCACAGCTGTAAAGACACTTTTTAATGCTGCAACCTGACAGCCTGTGAGCAGACGAAGCTTTTGAGCCCCCCACCTCCTGATCTCCGACGCCCCCCTCTCCGAAGGCGTCCCGGAGAACCCACCGGTTCCCCCGCTGCCGTTGTTCTTCTCGTCTCTCACCAATAAATGAAACTAACTCCTTCAAAACGGGCAAAAAAGAGATCATTCAGGATGATCCCGACTGAAAAGCACACCCTCCACATTCGCTGCGTCCTATATACACGGAGGCGCTGCTGAACCTGTCAAGTTGGCTTGAAAAGAAGGTCAGTCCCTGCATAGGCTTTCTGCCATACCGTCGTCTATAGCCGGGTGTCACGCACTTAGTCGCAATCCGTCACGCTCTGGTATTTCGGCGGCAGCTCGTGCAGCAGCAGATTTTTTTAATGGAAATCGTCCCTTCTGTCACGTCGCTGGTACAAACACGGAGTTGGAGCGAGCGACTCCTTTTTTGTCTTCTGACACCTCTCCTGACTGGAGTATACCACTCGATTGCGAGCATCCCGCCGCAGCAGGATTGGTTATATTTGGTTCCATTGTCTGTCTGTCAGGTTGTGCAACCTCCTGTGGATATGAAGGATTACTTTGTTGACTTTAGTGCGACTATAATAGGATATCTCTTTCCCTGTGATGGTGGCATAATGTGTTTGGATCCTCGCTTCAGCTTTGCATCCGTGCTTTTTTTTTTCTCCCCCGGAAAAAAGTCCCGAGAGAAACGGCAAACATAGTTATTTGTACTTCTTGGAGCGATAACTAGGTTACTCCTGTTGTGTGGATGGCTTTTCCCGTGCAGTTGTTTTTCATGACATCGCCGTAATTTCTTAGGTCAGTAATGAGATGCCAAACTCAGAAGCTGAGTAAAACTCCCCAGACTCTCGTTTCTGTTTTTCTTTCCCATCGACTGCACGTCGTTCGATATTACCATTGTTTTAGAGACTCAAAAGAATAAAAAAAGAGGGTTTTATTTTTCCCAAATAATCGCTACGTATCAGACTCGCAACAGCGACTAATCGGCCACAGCAATAAAAGCACCCGCTTTGGGTTTTGGCGCTGCACTTCAGTCACAAAAGTAGGAAGTTTCAAAATAAAGGCACTGAGAAGCTTCCCACCCAGGTTGTGCGCATTTATGATTTTAAGGTCTGAGCTTTTTTGGCCTCCCCCTTTGTGAAACCGCTGCCCCCCCCCCCCCCGCGAAGATGCTCTTGTGGTATCAGATGCCTGAAGCTGAGCAGCAGATCCTTTCAGTGGGACTTTTATGGATCAGACACTTTCCACAGGGGCCCAATGAAACTGAGATCAGGCTAAATTGGAGGTGGAGTAAACACCTTTAACTCTTAGTCAAGTTCCTACATCATCCAAGAAGTCCGAGCAGGAAATTTCCGGAGTCTTCCCGACTGTTTCTTTCCTTTGAGGAGGCCTTTGGACCCCCGATCGGATCGGTGATTCTCCTAAATTTTATTGTGAAAGTCAAACAAACTCCAGATTAATCCATAGTGTAGAAAACTCCAGCGATGCCACATGTAAATCCCACCTCTCTAACCAGGCCCTCCTCGTGGTATCACACATCATATTTGGATCAGTTTCCCCCTACGATGCAGCTTCGATGCTGTCTTCCCATTGCAGAGCCTCTCTGCATTGGGCAGTGGGCTGGCATGGTCCATAATGCCCCCCCACCCCCCTGCAGCTACACATCAAGCCGTGTTGCACTGTGTTCCTGACACATTTCAATCACAGCCAGCCAGTTTTTGTTGTTGCCTTACCCTTGGGCTCGTCTGACCCCCCCTGCTCCCCTGGTGATTTAACCTAAGACCACTGTTTTAGTCGGTACTAACCGAACCATACTGGAGGGGGGCGGGGGCGGCGCCCCACCTGCAAAGACCTGCAGCCGCTTCGCACGGAGCCAACGAAACGTCAAAGTCGCGTCAAAATCGCTCGAGTTGTTTCTTGCTCGCCAAGTTTGTTTCGCATCCACTGCGTCGACCGCGAGAACGCATTGTACTCACTGCCCCCCCCCCCTCTGCCCATCACACCCCCACCCCTGACAAGTCCCATTGTGACAAGATCATCACCGTTCATTCTGTCTGTCAGGGGGTTTTTAATGCTGCGGCTGCCTGGTGTGTGTGTGTGTGTGTGTTTGTGTAGATGTAGATATAGATCCATATGTATGCGTGATGTTTCCTGGCTGATTGCTACGTGTTCACATGAGTGGCAGCGTTTTGACAACAGCAGTGTCTAACTAAGCTGGGTGCTTTGTAAATGAGTTCTGAGCTCCACCATTATGTCACGTTTAATCTCGTTTTATTTTGTCATGTTTAATCTCCTTCTATTTTTCTCGTTTCCATGTCCTGGTTCTGAAACTATAATTGTGCCCAATTGACTCTCTAAATGGCTTTTGAATCCATGTTAATTGTATTACACAATGTCTCTTATTGAAAGCGCTGTAGCCCTTCCAGCTTTATTGACTCGCGCTCCCTCCTCGCTCCTCAGCACGCTCAGCAACAGCCCCGCTCACAAGTACTACCTGGCCACCAGTCCCGTCAACGGCGCCGTGTACCTCTCGGACACCACCAGCCGCAAGGTGTTCAAGGTGAAGTCCCTGAGCGTGGTCAAAGACGTGGCCAAGAACCTGGAGCTGGTGGCGGGCACCGGCGACCAGTGCCTCCCGTACGACGACACCCGCTGCGGGGACGGAGGGAAGGCGGTGGAGGCCACGCTCACCAACCCCAGAGGTGAGTTTCTCTGCAGTCACCAAGTTTGTTGTTATTGTTTTTTACTGAGTATTTCAGGTTTTTGGGGACGATTCAGCTGAATTATTTACACAGTTCAATGATGTAACGGAAAGAAGTTGTTTTTCCGACTTAATACCGCAATTGTTTGTAAATAATTGAGCAATTCTCAACTTGACAGGCCTTGTTAACATAAATATTTTATTTTATCTTATTTATTTAATCAATTCTTTCTTTTTTTAGCCTACTCTAACTTAGTTTAATATTATTTTATTTTACTTTTTTTAAATTTCTTTTTAACTTTAAAAGTTCTTTCTGTATTTCCTACTGTATTGTATATGGATACATTAATGAAGTATTTCTGATTCTGATTTAAAGACAGAAAAGACAGAGTTTAAGTGTCATTTTAATCTTTCTGTGTAAGTTTGACTTTACAAAATAAATGTTAGCACTGTATTTCAAACTTTTGAAATGTCTCCCTTGACAACTTTTATTTTGAAAATACAGGATATCTGGGATTTATTGATATTTGCCACTTGTTGGGTGTCAAATGGTGTGCGATCAAAAGTGTACATTTATCAGTTAGTGTGAGTTTCACTTTCAATGTGTCCTTTCGTCATTTTACAAATCAACTGTTTTAGAATAAACAGAAACTCCAAATAGGTGCTCGGAGGCATTTTATGATTAAAGGAAACAGGTTCTTTTACATTACAGTGTGGAGACAAGAGACACGAGATGTAAAGATTTATCCCTGGTCCACTCGTCCCTGCGCCAACACACGTCCTACTTTATTCTCTCGCCTCCGTCGCTGCACACGTGGAGCCGTTTCGCTCCCTTTTGGAACGGATCTCTTCTGTTTTTCCAGCCTCTCCTTGTGTGTATTTGCTGAGTTTTGTTCCTGCTGCCTTCTCGTCGGGATGATGCATTAGTCATTCGATCACATGCTCGCTTTTTTGTCCTCCGCGAGGACGGCGTTATGAGTCATGTGTACTGAAATACCGCCATCCCTCTGAAACGCATGTATAGGGTGCTGGGCGCCCGCAGTGAAAGCCGAGCTTCGGCAGAACATTGACGCTATGACTGATCATATCTGTTGTTTAAACCTTGAGGTAATTGAATAAATAGCGAGCTGCGCGTCGCCGAGACGAGCGCGCTCCGCCTCGTGGTCGGCGGAGGCCGGGCCGGCGAGAGAGAAAAGACGCTTTATCGATGAAATTTTACTTGTAATTGAATCGATAGCGAGAGTGCTCCTCATCGCTTCTGATGCTTCAATTGTTCTCCGTTATCGATTCAGAGGAATCAATCCGCGCATTAGTTTTCATTGCCATGATTAGCCCTGTAATTTTATAGCACAGAATAACCCCCCCCTCTCTTAATTGTCATTTAGTGGCGCTCTGTCCGCACATTAAGTTGCAGATAAACAGAATAGCTAATGAAGGTTTTTTCCTGGCTTTACTACCTGCAGGCATCACGGTGGATAAGTACGGCGTCATCTTCTTCGTGGACGGCACCATGATCCGCAGGATCGACCAGAACGGCATCATCTCCACCCTCCTGGGCTTCAACGACCTGACCTCCGCCCGACCCCTCAGCTGCGACGCCGTGATGGACATCTCTCAGGTATGACCCCCCCCTCCCCCCTCCCCCACGGACCCCAGCTGGCAGCGGCGGCAGCACCCCTCCCCCCACCGTCTCCCGGGCTCCTTGAATGACCCTGATCCGCTGGATGTTTACAGCCTCGCGCGAGCTGTTGCTGCTGAAGCTGGGTGCTCCTGGCTGGAGGGGCAGCCACCCCCACCTCCCTCAACCCCTCACCCCCCCTACTGCCCACCATTTGGTTTCCATTGATATTCACAGGACTTTGTCAGATGCTTCAGATTCACAAAGGATGTAAAATGAAGAAGGATGACGATCCAGCTTGCAGGCATTTCACAGTCTGGTGCGATTCCACCGTCAGTTTTTGAGCTGAATACAGTTTTTATGCTCACTTAAACTCGTGTCAGCAGTTTTTATCCTCCTGGGACACGAAAGGGAACTTTTTTTTAAGCAATATTCAAAGATTGACGGTAAAAGAAACACCTTTTTGTCTAATAAATGGTCTTTATTTAGTTTTAGGTGGGCTGTCCCATCTTACACGAGTGTGTTTAACCGAGCGGCTCGCTGGAGTCCGTCCAAGCTGCTGCGAATCACTCAGATTAACGCAAGGGCAGGAGGACAGATGCGGGGCCGGAACCAGAGGGGGCGCTGTGGTCCCAGGAGCTTTTCTAGTCCGTGTCAAGTGGTCACAAGTCCCCGACTGCAGAGGGCCGCCGACCCATAGCTGCGGGGGGATGACGGGGACGACCTCCGCCCTCGCTGGCTCTGGATTCGCGCACACATGTTCAGTGATGCACATGACCACTCGCACACACACACGTACCAGACAGGACACTCCCCCCCAGGCAAGGACGCCGCGGTGAGGTCACATCACTCTCTCGCTCAGTGACTTTTTGCATATTGTAGATGCCTTTGCAGAGATGCTTCGCCTCTTCCTCCAAACTCGCCGTCGCTGAATATTTCTTTTCCCGCGAAGCGAGTGTGTATTTGTACGTTTTCCCTGCATTATTTATAATTGTTGGAGTTCCAGCCCGATGAATGGAGGATATTTCCAGCTTGATTAAGGGCCGTGATTGATGTCCCGGCCCTGCTCCTTGTGCATGCGCTAGTTTGTTACTTGCTCCATTGTGTACTCTGTCGAGTACGACCAGCAAACAGGTCCTGAGGGGGGGACCTCGGCTGCTTGTACGGAGACGCTTTTCTGTCCGTGCAAAAATGATGTATTCATTGGAGGAAGCAAAGCCTCCAGCTGCCCATTTCCAGCCTCGAGGGAACGCCAGCCGCTCCCTCCCGCCCTCCCTCCCTGGTGACCCCTCGCCCGCCGCTCTCCCCCCCTCCCCTACTCGCACACGAGCGCCTATAGATGCTCGCCGTTTCCCGGCGTTCCTCGGGCACGAGGACGCGGGCGGGAGCGACTGCAGCTCCACAATGATGACAAATCACACGAGCATTGCCAGAGACACTCAGACAGTAAAAAGCCTCCATTAAAAATTCATTCAGAGCACATAGCTTCCTACTTCAAACACTCCCCAACCCCTCGCTTGGAAGCGGAGTTTCTCTGGAGGAGGCTCATCACAGTGGTCATTACTTTTGCTGTTGCCACACCTGTTTCGGGGAGAGAGAGGTGGGGGGGAGAAAAAATGTCAGATTTCTCTCTCTCACCTCTGACGAGGTCATTGTTATCTGGCTCTGCCATCTGTGCAGTGAGCACACTGCAGCAACAAAAAAAAGAAACACCCACCCGTCAGTTGATGTGCAGCTCTGCAACCTTTCTTTTAACTTTCCCCGCTGCCGCGCGAGAAAAGGACGAGAGCTCGACCTCATTCCAGGGTCTTTTAATTTGTTTATACCGAGACCCCGAGTTTCTCCTCTCTCTCTCTCTCTCTGTGGCGCGGCTTGTAAATCGCTTCCCATTTTTCTGTCTCGGGACTGGAAAATCTTCCCGGCGCTCCCCGCTGAGTTCAAACTTAAACGGAGGAAAACCATGTCTTAAAACAAGATCACTTGAGCGTATTTCAAGGGTGTTAAGGGGGGGGGGCTTCAGAAAAGCTTTATCAAGACTCTGACTGTGACATTCAATTCCAATCTGAGAGGAACTTCAAATAATGACATATTAGTCGTCTTCAGACGGGCATCATGCTGATTCGAGCAAAGAGGGGGGGAAATTGCTAATGGAAAAAGCCATTATAGTTCTAATACAAGTTCAAATACGTGTGTATAAATAGTTTTGGGTGTTGCTGGCTGGCTAGCTTAGCTGATGAGCTCATTTCAAAGAGGAGGAGGCGGGGGGGGTGGCTTTTCTCGCTGGTAGCGGCGGTGTCAAACAGCCACCACTGACAGCTGCCCCGGTGTATGAAGGGGAGGGTATGATCGGGTTACAGCATATGGGACAGCAGCTCGAGAAATATCCCCCCTCATCAGTCAGAGTGGCGTGAAAACCTCCTTGCAGGCAGCTCCCCCGAGCCACTCCACACTCTGCCTCATGAAATATTTAACCGCCAGTGTTGACAAGAAATAGGTTTTAAGAAATTGAAAGTCTCCCCTTCATTACCCAAGTAAATGCTGGGGTTTGTTTCTCCACCCCCCCCCCCCCCCCCTGCTCTCCGAGAGGCGACGCGTATCCGCTGCCAGCCTTCCTGTTTTGTTGTGTGCGGCCGCAGAAGACGGAGCCGGTTATATAAACCTCCTCCGTGTTGTGGGGGACGACGCACGGCTTTTTTTTTTTTTTTTTTTTTTTTATGGGATGCGAGCGGTGTGCGGCGCGCGAGTCTGCTCCTCAAGTCAAAGGGGCGCTTCACTTGTAAAGAAAGGTGGGGAATTTGAGGATATGACCAGTACAAACACTGCGGAAGTGCAATAATCTCTACAGAGCCCCCTGTTAGTCCTAAATGAACCGTTGCATCAGCGTTACCATCTAAATTAAAAAAGTTGAGAAGTGCAGATCGCAGATATGTAAAAAGCGCAATATGGTCGCTAGTCTTAAGTTAGTTAGTCGTCACTAACCTGCTGGTCTATGTTGTGGTTAACTTGCCGTGTCATGTTTTCACATCGGTGTGGTGTGGATTCACAAGTAGGGCTTCACTTTATATACAAAAATATACTACAAATTTGCTGTTATTGTGACATAACTTAGATTTAGGTGCTTATTGGAGAGATTTCGTGAGTGTCGTGATGCCGGAAAAGACAGAAACAAAATACCTGTTGGCTAGAAAGTGGTGGAGATAAAAAATCAAAACCAAACAGTGAAAAATGTTATTTTATTCGGACAATTTTCACAATTTGCACACTACAAAAAGAGATTAGCGTACAGAGCAAGTTTCTGCTGAAATTTCCCTCAGAGTATCGACTGTTTTGAGGCAACTGTGAGTCCAGTGAAGCAGGTTGTTCTCGCTTCATTAAGGTTGGTGGTTCAACGCCTGTCTGTACCCAAACACATGCCACAGTTGCTTCCAGTCTCGGTTGTGTGTGGCTGCAGGGTTCTGAGCCCGACTACCAAAGAGCTGAAGATGTAAAATAAGTGAATTTTAACCATCAGCTGTTCAGTTTAATCGCACAATAAACTCCAAATCTGACTTATTCCTGTTTTTTAATTCAGTCTTTGACTTATTTTGGCTCATCAAATGTAATTATTTTGGTTGCGTATTGTTGTTAATTACGTTCATGCTCAAGGATATATAATCTGATCCCCTCAAGATCTCTCCTGCGATTTGCATTCCAGGGTCATTGTGAAAAAATCAGACAACTACAGTACCGTATTAAAAATATATCTACTTATATATATAGTGCAGTAGTAGGACAACATCTCCAAAACAAAGCGAAGCCACTCTCATCTGAAAAGTTGCCCAAAATCCCCGCATGTCTTTGTGTTTGAGTCCAGGCTGTAATCAGTCTCCTTTGTTGCCGCTCCGAGGCTTCCATTGAAACATGGCACTTGGTATTATGTTTCAAAGAGATCCCACTGGGATCATAAGTGAGAGGGAGACCGGCAAATTGGATGAAGCCAATCATTCCAATTTGTTAAAAGCCCGATACATTGTTCGGCGAACAATAAGTCATAATTCAGGCGGCCGGAGACGGGCGAGGCTTTCATTGGCTAAGTGTGCTCCAGTTCCTGCTCAAGGACTCGTGCAATCTCTTGTCATTACAAAATTAATAACCACAAGCAAGGAAAACAGAGGCTGTGCGGAAGGTGAAGGATGCGGCAGCGCTGTCCTTAGGTGTCCACGCCTCTCATGATCCATTGCGGCGCTCCCGTTTTTCCGTTAATCTGATCCTTTGAGTGATCTCCTCTCCCGCTGCCCTTCTCGCCACTCATGTTATCATGTTTGATCTCAGAAATTACGCTTCTGTCTTTGTGCTTGTGCTCCTTTTTTTTTTTGTCTTTGTCAGGAAATAAATGGTTTCAGAAATAGTTCTCCCTCACAGCAGTCTATCTTTCTAAGCAGTTTTAAACGATTCTCCTCGTTCGTCCCCCTGATAAAGTGAGAACTGTGTGGATCAATAGCAAGGTGGTCTTGTTTCTGTGACCTGAATCGGATATTCCCCCTTTTTTTTCCCCCCAGGTGCGCCTGGAGTGGCCCACGGACCTGGCGGTGAGCCCCATGGACAACTCCCTGTTCGTGCTGGACAACAACGTGGTCCTCCAGATCTCGGAGAACCACCAGGTCCGGATCGTGGCGGGCCGGCCGATGCACTGCCAGGTGCCCGGCATCGACCACTTCCTCATGAGCAAAGTGGCCGTGCACGCCACGCTGGAGTCGGCCAACGCCCTGGCCGTGTCCCACACCGGCGTCCTGTACATCGTGGAGTCGGACGAGAAGAAGATCAACCGGGTGCGACAGGTGTCCACCAACGGGGAGATCTCGCTGGTGGCGGGGGCGCCGAGTGGCTGCGACTGCAAGAACGACGCCAACTGCGACTGCTACTCGGGAGACGAGGGCTACGCCAAGGACGCCAAGCTGAACGCGCCCTCGTCTCTGGCGGTGTGTCCAGACGGAGAGCTTTACATCGCCGATCTGGGGAACATTCGCATCCGCTACGTGCGCAAAAACAAGCCCTATCTGAACCCGCTCAGCATGTACGAGGTGTCGTCTCCCATCAACGACGAGCTGTACCTCTTCGACGCCAACGGCAGCCACATCTTCACGCAGAGCCTGACGACGGGCGACCACCTCTACAACCTGACCTACTCGGGGGAGGGCGACCTCAGCAGCATCACCGACAAGAACAAGAACACGGTGATCATCCGCCGCGACACCACGGCCATGCCGCTGTGGCTGATGGTGCCCGACGGGCAGACCTTCTGGTTCACCATCGGCACCAACAACGCCCTCAAGACGGTGGCCGCGCAGGGCCAGGAGCTGGCCGTCATGACCTACCACGGCAGCTCGGGGCTGCTCGCCACCAAGACAAACGAAAACGGATGGACGACTTTCTTCGAGTGAGTAACCTCCAAGATATATTTCGTCAAATGCTGTAAAAAACCACCTGAAATCTCTACATTCCAGTTGAGGCGATTACCTCTTCACCCCCCCAAAGGGGGCATCTGATAGATCTGTTAAACCTCGTGAAAATCCGATTTCCAGTTTGCACAAGATCTGAACCTGAAGCTCGTGATACACCAAAGATCGGACGTTTGGAGCTGATGAGCTCCGAGTTTAGTATATCGGCATATGAGCTCTCCTCTCACGCCTGGATGTCGGTGTCACTCAGAATACAAGACCTGTGGAAGTACGGGTGTAATCCTATTTGCCGTTATCATACCAAATAGGATTACTGCGTGATATGTTACTCATCTGCACCCTCGCTTCCCGTGACAGACTGCAGACCAGCATTGGTTTGGAGTCGCCGGGCGCGAGGAGCCGAGTGCACGTCTGCGGGCGGAGGTCTGCAGCGTGGCGTAATGGGACAGCCAGAGGTTGTACTTGATTGGGCCGAACCACACACAAGGTGGGGGTGGGGGGGGGGGGGGGGGGCAGTGATAGAAGGCGCCC
>JASSRZ010000016.1:16154414-16208383 GCA_032164315.1 Malacoctenus gilli
CTACATGACAGGTACGCCCCCCCCCCCCCCGGCAGCCCCCCGTGTTCTTATTTCAAGTGAAATAAACCTAAATTATGTCCACACCGCCCTCCTGTACCAGCCAGCAGCAGCTTCTCTCCGCACTTCTAATTACAATGTATCTCAGTGATAACAACGAGTTATGGCGAAAGAATTAAAAGTGTCGTTTATGGTCTGCTTTAAAACCTCTGCTGCCTTCTCGGAGCAAGCTGCAAACTGGTGTCCAAACTACGGCTCAGGGACCAAGTAGAAGACAGTAAACATGAGAGTGGCTTGTAAATTGCCCTCTCCTTTGTATATAAAAAAGTTTTGACAAACCTGATTTAGTCTGTGATATATAAGCAGCTTTTGAACCCCAACAGAAACATTTTCTGATCACGAGAAAAAGATCTGAAGAGTTCAAACAAACCATAAGAGAAAATTTAAGTGGGTCTGGAGTCAGTTTGAGGCGATATGGTGCCTCTAAATTAGACTTTTATCTCCACTTTTAAAGAGAAATTTTCAGCTTCTATTCGTGAAAATGTCATTCTTGACGATAAAACCTCAAATTAAAGCCAGTTTTCCTGAACAAAGACACACTGAAACAAGAGTTTAGTCTGGAAAATAACTCAAACTACTCTGATCAAAATTGTAATGTAGCATCTACAGAAACATCACAGCACATTTTAGATTTAAAAAAGGGGAGAATATATTTGATTTTTGCTTCTTTTTAGGGGTTTCAAACTTTTATCGCCCGCAGCAAAACAATCGTCCTTTCAGGCTTTTCTTTTTTATCAAATTTGGTGTGTTTTTATTCCAAACAAGCAGCCATGATTGAAAAAACCCCGTCCTGCCAAAATTAGATTGAAACGCAGCGAGGCTCGGGAGGGTTTTTTTAACTTCCCGCGAGCTTCCTCGCTGGGTTGCGTTTTCCGTGCGCGCGTACGTGCACGTGCCCGGTGGGCGCCGCTCAGAGGGAGCAACGCAACACAGCGAAGCCCTCTCTGTCCTCGAACACTCGGGTCTCTTCCCAGAAATATTGTGCTGGGGAGGAGGTAAATGGCAGCGAAAGCCCCCCCACCCCCCCCACCCCTCTTCCCTCCCCAGCGGGGAAAGGGGAGCACAATGGATCCATAGAAACCGTCGCCAAGGCCGGCTGTATCGGCCTCTTTAGCTGGAGGGAAAACAACACTGTTAAAGATACTCAATGAATACTCTGTGGTTAAACCAATCAGCTTCAGCTGGATCTCATTTGTACGACGCTTATTTGATTTTCTCTGTTGAGTCTGCATTGTGTTTACTCAGTAATCCTCGTGTCAGCAGATTTTTTCTTTACCTCCACCAGGAGGCTGTGTTTACGCCGAGCGCCGGCGCGCCCGGCCGTCTGTCTGTTGGCGGGACAACTCGGAAAGTTGTCGACGGATTTCGATGAAATTTGCAGGATGGCTGAGGGTCAGAGCGAGAAACAAGTGACTCGATGTTCACGGCGATCTGCTCCGAATGAATCGATGAAAATGCCGAGGAAAAAAAACGACCTCTTTGTGGTGTGTGGCCCTTTAAGAGAAGTCTCGTCTCCAAGAATTTGAAGCAGGAAACGGGTGTTTTTGGTGGAGGTTCGGTTGAGTTTTTATCTATTTATTTATCCGCAGTCAGCTTTTTGCGCAGCCTCCAACCGAGCCATTTATCCGCCTGCCAAAAGAAAGAGGCCCTCAGCTTCTCGGTCCACCATTAGGGGCTGACTGGCATTTGAATGCAAAACAGACTGTCAGATAGATGCACTGTCGTGGGTCTGCCTGGATTGTGATTGACGGCTGTGACATTTACATTCCTTTTCACTAAATTACCGGAGTCCTTTCATTGTCCTCAAACAAAATTCCTGTTCACAAAATAAAATTAAAAAAAAAAAAAGCTTTGTCAGGTGCCACGACGTGCTGCCGCCAATCCGTGACAAACTCCAACCCGGAGTGTCACAGCAGTGATCCTGCCGTCCACGACGGATTCCTCCAAAGGAGCCGCAAACAAACGCCGGCACAGCCGCCTGATATGATAGTCAGAATAATTGACAACTTATTACCGGGAGAACGGCGGCGACTGCAACGGCGGCGGCGGCGGTTTCACGAAGCACATTAGCATGATTGCATAGATCTGAATCTGCGACACTTTTGCAGTCGGGGGGGGGGGGAGAGAAAATATATAAGAACCCGGAGAGACTTCCAAACGTCTCGTCTTAGCTGACACCAAATTATAGTGTATAATTATGGGCACAGCAGACGGTACTCTCAGATGTCACTTGGCGTCCGCGGGACCCAGCTGGGTGTCATTAGTGTGGCACCTGCAGGAGTGGACATGAATCATCGGCGCGCTCTCGAGTGTTTAGAATAGCTCGTCCACTCCTGCAAGCAAATAAAGTACTCAGACGGAGGGGGGGCGGGTTTCAAGGAGGCCGCCTCTTGACCGCTGAATGTCAACTGTGGGGACTTAAAACACTAATTGTCGGTGTCGTTCAAGGCAGCCGGTCCCAGACGGCTTTTGTTAGAGCAGCAACAACACCAACGATTTGATAATCTTTCAGATAAAAAGGTCAGAAACTTTATTGTTAGTAGTTGTAACCTGAAAGGGATAGTTAGATATAATAGAAATCTGCTTAGAGCTTCCTTTACAACTGCCTTTGAAAAAAGACTTTGCCGGAAACAAACGTACTCTTTCGCCAACTTCATGGCTCATTGCTGGGATCCTCATCCTAAAAACCCGTCTGGTTACTGATGTACCAAATTTGAACGGATCCAGACAAGCCAAGTCGAAAAAAATGTTCCCTTTTTAAAGGTTTTCCTTGAAATATTCACTTCTGAGTAGCTCGTGCTCTCTGTCGCCCCCTCAAGGGGGGTCGTGGACCTCCGGTTGGGACCTGAGGCGAGAGCCTAAGCATGTCACTGCCCCACTGATGCGAACCGTCTCTCCTCCTGCAGATGTGAACAGCTGGCTGGTGACCTTCGGCTTCCAGCTGTACAATGTCATCCCGGGCTACCGGAAGCCCAACACGGAGTCCATGGAGCCGTCCTACGAGCTCGTCCGCACCCAGATCAAGACCCAGGAGTGGGACAGCACCAAGGTACGCAAACAAGACAACAAACAAAAACCTTTCATGCGGCCAGAAATCATCTGCTTCGTCGGCGCCTTTTTCTCTCCGACTTCATTAGCAAATAGGCCGGCTTTGTGTGGCCAGAGTCCCGGAGGAGCTGCCAGCGATCAGGCCAAAACAAGGCCCGGCGAGCCGGCTCTGTGCCCCGAGTCCTCATCTTGGGGAATGGGGTCAGGCTAAACAGCTCTTGTAATTGTCCGGCCATTAGGGAAATTCGCTCTCCATTCCCTCCACCACTGGCCATTGATTTCATCTCAGCTTTACGCTGTTAGCCAAGGTCTGAGAAGTAGTAGACAAGCTCTGATTCTCACTTTTATCAGCCCTTTTAAGTCGCCTCCAACTCACCTGAATTATTGAACAGGCCACTGTTGTGCCGTGGGGTTCGGTTGCAGCTCGGCTGGCGAGTGCCACCCATCTGGGGTGGGGGGTGGGGGGGCAGGTTCATGTAGCATGACACTCCGGCTGCCACCGAAACACACTGCGGGGTTGTCATCAGAAAAAAGAAAAAAAAAAACGCACTTTCGTTGACCTGCAAGCCCGAAAAGTCACAGGAGCTAAACGTTATGGCGGTGTCTGTGGCGTCTGGTCATTCAGGAGAGCGGGGATGAAATGCAGGCGCAGCGCGGCGCTGCTTAGATTAGTGGGACTTCCAGACGTGAGCCCTCCTGAGTTTGCATGTACTTCCTTTGCGGACATGGAGCCGCCACAGCGTCCCACAGTCCTGCAGCATGTCTGAGTGCTCAGCTGAAAACTAAATCAGACATGAATAAATAGCTGCTCACAGGCTACATGTGCCCCCCCATGTCTGCCTTTTTTAACCCTCCAGTTCAAAAAACTAGATACAGCGACAAAATTAAGGATTTGATCAAGTTACCGGGCAGAATTCATCTATTCCCTTATGATTGGTCACAATTTAGGTCATGGAGAAGACATTTCTGTGGCTATCAAACTACATACTACAAAATAGTGACTGTGTCTCTCCAACCCAGAGGTTGATGGTTAGATTCCCGGGCCTCCGTTTGTTGAAGCATCCTTTGGTGTGCGCGAGTAGAGGAATGTGTGCCTGCAGGGCGAGGCGATAAAAGAGCTTGTATGTAAGTGGAGCCCATCTGAAATGTCCTGGGTGGGACTCCATGTGAAGGGGGGGGGGTTGAAGAGGGGGTGACGTGTCCTCGGGGGTCCCGCTTCCCACCGGTTTTAAGCTGTGAGCTGGAAGAAGGCTCCGTCTTGGTTCTCTGAATTGGTTCTCCAGTTTTAACTTAAACAGCAGCCGTTCCTTCATAAACAACTGAAACTGGCATTATGAAACAGCATCCAGGTAAAGCACGCGGCCTTGCTGCTCTTTGCTTTCCAAAGTTTTCTCTCTCCAGTCACAGTGAAGAAATTCCAGCCTTCCTTCAGCACTGCACGCCGTATTACACTGGAAATTGAATACTTGTGGAATCACAATGTGATTTTACAGGTGTAGAGTGACACCGCGATGGCAGCAATCCAAGGTCTGCTCTCCTCCACCATTGGCTGCTGGAGAAAGTCTATTTCCAACCCCCCCTGAGACTGACTCATGCATGATGCGGGTGCCTGCTTTTTTTTTTTCAAAATAAAGGACTCCACATTCAGGAAACAAGGAAATAACTTGAGGCAGAGACGCCGAAGTTGTTTACGTTTCACATATTTTATACCGGAGGATTTTGAGTCATCGGATGCAGCGCTGGACTCCAAGTTAAAGTCAGGAATTCGCTTCATTTTTTAGTTGGACAAGTTGGACTTTCAAAGGTTAACCCGAGACCACTCCCAACACGGCGCTTTCCGCCATCTTCGGTTCGTCTTGGTCGTTTCGTGGACGCGCGCCGGACGGGACTTTCATCTTGCTAAAATTAAATGAGTTTGAGGCTATATTCGGTTTTTGTCTGCGGTCGCTTCACTCAGAGGCACCCTAAATATAAGTAGGTCCATTTGAGTAACAGCATCACTGAAAGGAAATGTTTCATCTCCAAACCCACTCCCTCAATTATACATTCAACAATACCCATGATGGGCTTTAATATATCTGAAAAACTCCCGTAATTGCGGCTTTAAATAGCAAGGTTAGCCCAGATTTCAGGCTGTTATTGTCGTGTTTGTGCGTCGGCTTTGCCAGCAGCGCACCTCAGGAGTATGTCCTGTAAATGATATGTAAAGAGAGATTGAGCTAATTAGTCGTTGCCAGCCAAAGCGTGACGTTCTTTGCTTTGAAAGTGGCGCTGAGACAGCCGATGCCACGTCGATCCCCCCCCCGCCGCAGAACCGCCCAATTAGGTGTCGGATTCTTTGAAGCGTAAATCGAAGTTGGGGAAAAAAAAGTGCGCGCGGCATATCTCTGTACAACTCGACGTTTTACAGAGAAAAAAACGCGTTCCCGTCTTTCTATCTCTGTCCACTTAAGCCCCCCCCCCCTCGCCGGCCTTTATTTCGCGGTGGAGTCCTGGCTCAGATTGAAAAATGCCGTGAGGGGCCAGACAGATGAGGTCTGCGCCACACCGGGCTTGATCTCTCATTGGGGCTGCTGCTGCTGCTGGAGGCTGATTGCGCCCCATGCGATGTGAGTGATGCTTCTCCGGGATGAGTGTCCCGCGAGGCTGTTTCTGTAAAGCGGAGGACATTGCCCCCTCCTGCCCCGTCGCCCATCCCGGCCTCTGGGACAGCTGACCGGGTCACACGCTGGCACGGTAAACAAACACGGAGTGGCATAGTGTGAAGTGCCCCCTCTACCCTCCCTGGGGGGGGGGCGTGGCTCCCAAAGGGGCCCCTCGCAGCACGACTCCTCCGCCGTGTGTCTCCATTTCATGTGGGATCTGATGTGGTGTCACGTCAAAGATCGCGTTCACTCGCTCGCCGTGTGATAACTCAGCCCCACCCAATAACCCCCCTACCCCACTCCCTCCTCCCCCTCCTCCCCAGCTCTGAGCCACACATCCTCACACACACACACAGACAAAATTAGAAACTGTCAGCACGACTTTGGATGCGACTGGTTGACAAAGAGTCCTCGGGACGCTCGCAGGCTCTTATCTTGGGCGAGGGGAGGAGGAAGCCGCCACGTTTGAGCGCCTTTTTTTTTTCTTTCACTCGTTCGGGCGACCGCCTGGCTGCGTGTTGGCCCGCATCCATTTCATACCCCCCCCCCTCCCCCCTCCCTACGTTTTCAACATGCTTCCCTCTTGTTCCGAGGAAGAACTCTTGTCAAGTAGCGTTAGGACGACGTCTTAATTTCGGCTGAAGGGAGCGCGGTGTCTATACAAAGCGTGGCTCCCTGAAGGTACCAGACATATACACCAGTTACCACCAGAGTCCTCTTTCAGGTTTTGGCGCAGCATGGCTGTCAGGAGAACGGCGGTCGTACCCTTTTTTGAAATATCATGCCTGTCACAAGTGATCACAGCGATCTGCATTTGCTGACAAACACCTCAGCCCCTACCTTGACTGCGCGCACGATGCGTTCCCGGCTTCAAAGCGCCGCAGATTTTCCTTCCGTGCCGCAAAGAACGGACGCAGTTTCATCACCGTATGTAACATAATAAAGAGGTTTAATCAAATAAGCCCGAATGAGATCAAACGCATATTTACTTTTTTTTTTGGCTACGACTTTTGATTGGATTACGGCTCGCGTTGCAACTTTTAAAGACGTTCTGTCGTGTCATTTACCGAGCGGATGTTTGTTCTCGCCGTCTTTTCAATGTCAAATCATCCTCAGTCACTCCTATATGTTATTACAGGGAAAGATCAACGCCGCACTCTGTAGTGGAACTGTTTGAAATGTTAATGAGGCAATAATATTCCCGGTTGTTCGGAGGAGAAGCATCAGAGAGCAGACAAGTGTTGCCTGCTTCCTATTCCAGACGAGGATGAAGGATCCAAACCGGGGCCTCGCGAAACAAAACCTCGTAGTTTGTATTTATTTGGCATCAAAATATCGAATCACACCTAAAACAAGACATAATCGCTTGAAAGCAAAGCATCTCCTCGCTTGTTTCGAGCTTTGTTCCTCTCGCTTGCAGAGTGATTATCACTCGTTTCATTGTTGCCATGTTTTGTTTTGTTTTTTGCTTCTCAAGTATGAAGCAGCTTGTTCAAGATTTTTTTTTGGCTCCAAATAAGTAAATAAATCTGCTAATGAAACAAGTGAAGGTTCATTCTGTAATCGAGGCAAATAAACCTTGAAAAAAGCTCAGAAGTACTTTTCTTTTAAAGTATGATGCGATATTTGACCTGAAATACGTCAAACTGCGTCAGAAATGTGCTTTCTAAAGGCTAGCGGCGCAGTTCTCTCTGTTTTCTTGAGTTACTTAGTTGTGCACTCGTTCATAAACTCTCAGCTCCGCCTCCAACACGTGTGGCGGGGTGTGAATGAGGCTTCTGTTTGTGGAGGCGCCTGATGTGAATATTTAGGAACACGGAGAAGATCGATCTTTGAGCGAAAGGGTGATAAATGAGTTTCTCTCAAGGGAATAAAAGTGAGTAACCCGTGTGGTCTCTTCTCTCGCAGTCTCTGCTGGGCGTTCAGTGCGAGGTTCAGCGGCAGCTGAAGGCCTTCGTGAAGCTGGAGCGCTTCGGGCAGATCTACCGAGCCAAAAGCGCGGGGTGTCCTCAGACGGAGGACAGGAAGATCTTCGCCTCGGGCGGCTCCATCTTCGGCAAGGGCGTGAAGTTCGCCATCCGCGAGGGGCGCATCAGCACCGACATCATCAGCCTGGCCAACGAGGACGGGCGGCGCATGGCCGCCGTCCTGAACGACGCCGTCTACCTGGAGAACCTGCACTTCACCATCACGGGCATGGACACGCACTACTTTGTGAAACTGGGCTCGGTGGAGGGCGACCTGTCCCTCATCGGCATGACGGTGGGCCGGCGCACGCTGGAGAACGGCGTCAACGTGACGGTGTCCCAGGTCAACACCGTGCTGAACGGCAGGACTAGGCGCATCACGGACATCCAGCTGCAGTACGGCGCGCTGTGCCTGAACACGCGCTACGGCGGCAGCGTGGACGAGGAGAAGGCCCGCGTGCTGGAGCTGGCCCGGCAGCGCGCCGTGGCCCAGGCGTGGGCCCGCGAGCGCCAGAGACTGAGGGACGGCGAGGAGGGCTCGCGGACCTGGACCGAGGGCGAGAAGCAGCAGCTCCTCGGCTCGGGAAAGGTGCAAGGCTACGACGGCTACTACGTGGTTTCGGTCGACCAATACCCCGAGCTGGCAGACAGTGTCAACAACGTTCACTTCATGAGACAGAGCGAAATGGGCCGAAGGTGACATGAACACGAGGCGTTCGAGGGACACACTCAGATGTAGGACACGGGACTTCTTGCCAAAGACAGTTGTGTACATGACCACTTTTTTTTTTGGCTTTCTTTTCATTTCGACTGTGCTCAACTTAGTTTTTAATGATACAGTAAAAGAAAAAAAGACGACGACGACAACATGGTTGCAATCAGTTGCACTGTATTATTAGTCGAGTGCCCTTCTCCTTTTGAAGATTCTTTAACAGTCTTTGCCCTCCAAGTGCGGCTGCTAGAGGATGAAACATTTCGCGATGTCTTTGACTCGTTTTTTGGTGACTCCCATTTCCTCATCCCTGTTGGTGATTCGGTTCAAAGGGATCCGAGCGCAGTGGCGGTAATGCATTATGTTCACCGGCTAACTCCGCTGCCAGACTCGCAGATTGTTATTCACGAGCTCGCTTCATTCTGCCTTCTTCTTTCTCTTCTTTTTTTTCTGCGCCTCAGCCAAGGAGATTCCTTCTCTTTTAATCACTTCTTTTTTATACTTGAAACCCCTCATAGCCCCAGTCATCCATAAATAATGAGAGAGATTTCTGTTGGCAGTAGACCCCCCCTCCCCCCCTTACCCAACCCACCCACCAAACCCCCCCACCCATCTCCTCCCCATCAAACCCCAGCTGAACTTGTCAAAGCACCTTCGTTTGTGTGATGTCTTGTAATTTTTTTTTATTATTTTTTTTCCGTTAAGGGAAGGCTTGATACTCATTTGTGGTCTTAGCGCTGAAGGCTTCAGTGCACCATGACTGTGCACGGCGGCCTTTTTATGAACTACAAAATTAGCAAAAAACTGCTCAATTAAGCTCAAATTTGAAGCCAACTGAGGGACGTGAGCTCTCACTCTCTTTATTCGGTGTCTATTTTCCTTTTTTTTCTTTAATTTTTTAAACTGGATTCAGTTCCATGAAAGAAAATAATAAGAAAAAATGACTAAATTCGCCCTTTTTTTCCTTTATTTTTTATTGGACTGTGGTCAAAACAACTCGATTAAGAAAACAGTGAAAAGCCAACCCTGTAAGAAAATACTGTGGAGTTCATGTCTGTATTAAACATCAAAAAGGTATTTTACAGGAATGGTTTGGAGTTATATTTTAGTTTTGTTTTTATAAATAGCTATATGAATTAACAGTATAAAAAAAAATGTGAATTTAAAAAAAAATGTGAACTATTGTCCCTTTTATTGTTAATTGTTGTACTTGAACAATACTCGAGGGTGTTTGAACACATGGAATAAACTCTGAAAGGTGGTTTTAGTTAAATTCAACGACTGTGTTTTTTTGATTAGACCGACTGCATTTCTACCGATCTCAACTGCGCCCGAGAGGCACCGTTTGTCAGTATTTTTCTCGCCGCCGCAGTCGGATGAAAGCTCGGGACGGAGACGCGTCCCGAGGAGAGCGTCGTTAGCACGAACAAGAATAACAGGGGGGGGCGGCGGGCTGGCGGGGGTGGTAGGTGGGCTTTGCGTTGTGTGGTGGGCTGAGATGAGAGAAACAAATTGCCTTCGCCCTCAGGGCCGCCCGCAGGTCGGCATCGAAAGTGCTTTTCCCTCCGGAGCGGGCGGGCGGGCGGCGGCTCGGTCCCGCGGCCGGCCGCCCCGACGCGCGTCAGGCCTGCAGGCGTTCCCGTTTACAGACTAAAGGTCGTCCACGCATGCCAAGCCTGGAAAATGATTCACGTGGACTTTTTCTAACTCCTCCCCCTTATAGCCACGCCCCATCCTGCCCTGCCCCGCCCCGCCACCCCTAGCCCCACCCCCTTACACGCCTCCTGTGGATTCTGCAAAGGACGATTCACTCGTTTCGAACAAGCCGTGCAAACTCGAGGGGAGTTGGAGACTGTTTTGGGCGTTTGTGACCATGTTGTGACTTCTGGTACCTTCTGAACTATGCCAAGCCGCTGCACACTTTTATGACTTGTATCATTTCTGTTCATCAGACATATGAACTGTGCGTGGGGCCGACGGGCGCGCGACCGAGCGTCTCAATCTGTACAAACGATGAAGCAGTACATGAGTTCCCTTTTTTTATTTTGCCTTTCTTTTGTTTCCTCTTTGTTTTCCGATGTTGGTTGATTCAGTGACATTTTGTTTCCCCCCAGAAAAATATATATATGTATGTTCTACATAATATGAATGAAGGATATTTGCATTGTGGAATCTTGCACTGAGAACTGTTGCGTCATGAGACTGTATCTTTTTCTAAGGTTTTGAACTCATTTTGAGTTTCGGTTTGTTCTCAACACTGTGTTTTTAGCGCTTCTCTTGGACTGTGTAAATACGAGGACATCAAATTAAGCTGTAAATAAAATGCAAATGTAGATACCTCTTAGAGCTACATTGGTGACCCTGTGTAGTCTTAAGGTAGAACAAAAAATAAAGGGAATATTTTGTGTTTATTTCATTGTCTTCTGTTTGTATCGTTTCATTAGAAATCCAGCAGATAGGCGCTCACTTAATAGTTTTACCACATTCGACTCTGAAGATTAATTTCGCATTTTTATAATTACATATTTTTTTAATTATCTCGCAGACACAAACAGAGGGATTTGTTCATGTTCCCCCCAATAAACAGCTCAGTGCCAGTAAACAGAGGAGCCCTGAGGGGCTTATTGCTCCCTGAGCTATGCCACATATTTACATTACATTTACAAATTGGATCTATTGTAAGAATTACATCTGTCACAAACAATTTTTTCCCCTTAAACCCTTCAAGTTTCCTCTGAAACAGGTTGTTTACCCACTTCTTTATTGTTGGATTTGACAAACCCATGACGGGAAGCCAAAAAGTGACAGGAACACAAAGCAGAACCCTTCAGTGTAAAAGTTTCTGGCATTACCCTAAATGTACAAATCTAATTCTGGCAACTCAAGAACAAGAATAGCCTCGAACACCCCTCTGTTGTTGTAAAACCTGCCCAGGAGGGTCCCATCCCCCCAGTTTAAATGTACAAGATGATAAAAGAGGTGATACTTCAGTCAGCCTCAAAATGCAGATCAACAACTTTAAATTCGAAAAAGGAAACGGAGAAAGTGGCGAATTGATGGTATTTTTTCATTTCCCCAAAAATCCAATGAAATAGATCTGAATTTTGAGAGTTCAAATATTTTTGCTAAAATGAGCAAAACGGGACTCGAAAGTGGTCAAATAAAAAGATTTAAACCATAAATAAATTGGAAAATGGTCAAAGTGGTGAGTGCCAGGAATGCAAGTTGCACATAAAGACTTACTTTGACTTTCAAAATAAAAGCTTCGTGCTGCAAAAAGACTGCACTGTCTACCAGTAGAAACAACCGCTGGCTTGCTAATGCTTTATTGTGAAATCCATCCGGAAGTGTAGCATTCAATTACAAAATGATTAGGGGCCACCTGTTAGAGAATATGCATCCATCTCGATAAGAGTAAGTTGTTTCTCGGGGGATGTTTGGGGTAAGTTTCTTTCGCAATTAAATCTTTGAATCAGTTTTTGTTTAATTAGTTTTGTTCCTCCTCCTGCAGTGACACCTATAGTATCCATCGGCTGTGGATCTCCTCCAAATTGCTTCTTACATATATCTCCATTTGCGACTACATTTCCGGGCTTTAATGAAGCTAAATTGATGCATTCTGATACCGCATTATCGCACCATGTGCCGTTATTTAGTGCAACACGATCCGCCACCTGTTTAGACTTTGATTCCATTAGATTCCCACATGGAGCGAACATGTGGAGGAATTCACCGGCACGCACAGAGCTGCAGCCCGCTCGTGCACGAGTCCTCCATGGCTGGGGTGAAAAAGGTGGGACCGTCGGAGGGACGCGCGCGCGCGCCTGGAGGGACCCCGCGATTAATTAACCTGTCAAAGCGGAGGAGTGATCCTGTGATGCTGCGCAAGCCACCGGGAGACTGTTGTTGCTTCTTTGATTCCATTCAAACTCGACAACTGTGTTGAAACAAGTGCAGCCCGCATGTGGTCGAACACCGAGCCCCCCCCCCCGCCCCCCCCCTCCTCACTCGCCACGAGCCCCTGGTACCCCCTCTGGGAGAGAGGAAGAGGCTGCTTGGGCTGAACTCAGCTGCAGAACAGATGCAGAGCGTCCTTTAGCCCGAAGGACCGTCGCCTTCCCATGGACATCGGGACAACAGCGGCTCCTGCTCGGCCCCCCTATAGCAAGGAGGGGGGTCGATGTCAGGACGGATCACCGTGATGGGGAGGGAGAGAGTGAGAGGAAAATTGGATTCTTGTATTTCTCTTGCATATGAGTGAGACTCACAATCAGGTTTGTTGTTTGTTTACATCCAGGGCTTTTAATTTGGAACAAGAACCACAGCAACAGTGAACAGAAAGCAACTGAATGTAAACAGAATGCAAGAATAAATGACTCCAAAAACATCTTTGTGTTTTGGATGAAAGTGTAATCAGAGTCACTTCAATACTGAACAGATTAAAATAGTCTTCTTGCAAGAGGCTGAACGTCTTTTTTAAATTTGAAACCAGGAGAGTAATAAATGTGTCTGTTTTCAGAAATGTTTCCAGCAAGTATGAAGAAAAGTTTGGATCCATTTCAGCGTTTCGGGCGGTCGGCAGCGAGTGGCAGGATCTTCGCGGCTGGATGCGTCGATGCGAAATGGACTCGGTCGACTCAACTTGATGAAAAAGTGACAGACGGCATCTAAAGCAAACACAGGACCCTCTGATAGCAAAGGAAGTCAAATACCAGGTAGGATCAGTCTTGTATAAAATACCACAAATGCCATTTTTCACACTAGAAAAGATAGTAACTGGAAAACGACGTTTGTAGATGTTAATGTCTCAAAATTGTTGCCAAAAGTATCAGAACTGGAAGCGAATGAAAGAGTCGATGATAAATTCTTGTGAAAAAGGAGCAAATTTGGTATTTTCCCAAAAAGTTTTGAGCTACTTCTTCACGGAGGAAATATTGATGAATCCAAGTTTGAAAATAAAAAGTATTTTGTTGTTTTCTGACGGCTTAATAAACTTCCGTGTGTCTGATTAAATCACAACAGGCTCAGTTTTACCTCTGGGTGACTGCTACTTAAAATCAATTAAAACAGTCAGTGCCGCAGTTGCAGGCAATCACTTACCCACGTTTTTTTTTGCTGCCTGATTCGACATAATTTAACCAAAACAAAGGGAACAAGTAATAAGGGTTCAGCATGGGCGCACAAAAAAATGCAGCATTTTAGAGTGAATTAAATAAGAAAAACTCGGTTTGACGCCATTTTTACTTAACAATTACTGCTACATCGCGGTCTGACAGGGCACCGTATCACATCCTGCTTTTAGCCTCATTTCATTACACCAGAAACGGCGAGTTCTCGCTGTAGGAGCCTCTGCATGAGCGGCTTTTTCATTACCCGAGAGCTGAGAGTGATGCGAAGAGATACCTGCGAGTCTTTCTCACTCCATCCGTTTCTCTCCCACACTGAAGGTTTTCACCACTCTCTGCCCAAGTCCCCCCGATAAAGACGGTGTTTCGGCGGGAAGGTTCCCTCCCACCGCGGCCCGCCGAAACCTCTCGGCGAACGCGTCCCGTACGCGGACCCCGAAATAAGCGCTGAAATGGAGCACCTGCTGTCTCCTGTTTTCCTCTCTCTGTCAATCTTCGCTAGTGTAATTACAGCCAGCTGCATTTGTTTTTCTCCCAAATCAGCAGCCTGGTTGCCAGGACGCGCCGCCTCGCCGTGACTGGTTACACTTGTTCAGGTTTCTCGCCTGTAAAACCGCCGGCGGGCACGACGGTCCGGAACCCGCCACGTCTAGCAGGGGTGGGGGGGTGACCGGGCCCGCCTCAGATCCTCCTTAATCATTCAGGCCCACGTTGCCCTCTCTGCCAGTTATGCAAATGGCGGGCCAATCATAAAAGCTAATGGGGCAGGGAATGGTAAACCAACTGGCCGTAGAGAAGCGAGGCAAGAGTTTTTTTTTCCGACTCAGAGGGCTTACTTCTCATTCGGATGCCCACCGTGATGACAGAACACGGCGGCGGCGGGAGCGGCGGTGGCGCCGGGTGAGGTCTGAGCAGTGGAAATGAAACGGAGGTGATGGTTTTCAAAGTGTCATATTTCCATGGGTCATACGCGGGCCAATGTTGCCTCTCATACGAGCTGACCTGCGAAGGGGGATAATGGGAAATGTGCAGCACCGGCACCTCCAGCAGTACAATGCTGCATGCTTGTAATATGAGAGGCATTGTTTCCCAAAAGAAAAATCAGACTCGGGAGCCTTCGCGCTGCTTCTTTCGTAGCGCCACAGAACCCGAATGTTTGTCTGAGCGTCTCGTCACGTCACTGTAGTTGTTGAAGAGTGACAGATGATGAGTTCAGGGGCCTTTCTGCAGAGTTTGCATGTTCTGCCTTTGTGGCAAAGAGAATGAAACATGCTAATTATCAGTATCTGAGCGAGGAGACAGAATTTGTTGTGGTTATTCAGCGGGAAAGTTCAGCAAGTGCATGTGTGTGTGTGTGTAGGGGAGTGTGTTTGTGTGTGGCTGAGGCAGACCGGACCCCAGCCGCCGTCTGGGCGGGGCTCGTCGGACCCGGTGGAGGTGGAAGCCACAGCTGCAGCTGCCGTCTCCCGTCACATTTTCCCCCCTGACAGGTGTGAACAAAGAACACGGGGAAATGTCACTGCAGCATTTTTGAAGTCACTCGGGCGCCGCGTGCATTCAGGAGTGAGGCCGCCGCCTTTGCACATTATGCAAATCATATTGACAGCATATCTAATGCTTTTATTAGGCTAATTATGCCGGAGGTCAAATCTGTCCACTCCAAAAGGATGGCTACATATTCACACCGAAGCGTCTGGTTGACTGGAAGGTTAGTGAGTGGGAAAGCTTATCATGTACTACTTTATGTCCACATAAAAATAGCTGTTAATAATTTCTCTGAAAGGCAGAATTACCAACCATTATCGGCTATTACTGTGACAATAGAGTAATAACGGTAAAAGTGGAGTGAATCCTGGATTTTTATGCGGTGAGACGTTTTAAGATGTCTCCGGAAACGCCGCGGCGGTGCGATGAAACCGCCTCGCGCATCACACAGAGACGCAGGAAGAAAAGAAAGTGTTGAGGTTAAAGATGAGGTTCCACCTCTGTGAAGATAATTTTTTCTCAAACTATTCGTATGTATATTTAATGGACTCCAGCTACAGCCAAACATTTAGCAGCAGCACCACATTAAAGATATATAAAGCGGTAGTAAAGGTTATGTATTCTTCAAATTGGTCCGCTTTCCTCGGGTCAAAAGGTTATAATGGGATTAGCATATTCAAACCCCCCTCCCCTTGTCTTAAGTCTCGCATACCTCCGGAGCTATTTTAGTCCCTGGCATAAGCCTCACGTGTTCGCTATTTATATCTGTGGGAAAAAAATGCGATTAGCGACAAAAAAGCAGAAGGAGGGACGCTTCCGACCTGCAGAGTGAGAAAACACCGGACCTCGGGAAAAGCTGATGACACAGGCAAACTGAGCTCGGATCAGATGTGTGCGCCACTATTAGACCAACCCAAGTACAAGAAAAACACATTGTGGCTTGGTTTTGGGAGAGATTTTTTCAGGTCAACAATAGTGAGTGAGAATCAGATGGCTGGAATCAATCACAGTAAAGGCTGAGCCTGTTTTTTTGTAACTCTATGGATCAAACCTTGAAAAAAGAAACACACTGCATGATGTAATTCACTTCATAAGCATAAACTTTGTGTAAAGATTAAAGAAAAAGATATTAACAACAGTACAAAAAACCACCAAACCCGATGAGAACTTCATTGATGATGTTTTTATTGAGGGAGACCAAAAAAGTCCCGCAGTCGTTTCCAAATTTACAACTCGTTTTTGTTTATCAAAGTCGTGCCTTCAGTTTTTAGAGTTGTAGTCAAATCTTCTATTTATTTACAGCGGTGCCTTTTGACTTGATCTGTTTCATATGCGAAGTGATGGTGGAACCGAAGGATGTTTTCCAAGTCAATCAAAGGATAAACAAACATTAGTGAGCGGCTGCAAAAATATAAAGTGGGGACGTGTGACTGTTACAGAATCAGGGATTGGAGATTGCTTTATATTTTTTCACCCAGAGAGCAGAAACTCATCGTAAACATCTTGTAATTTAAGGGAAAAAAATACAGCCCAACCGGCAGCAGACACAGACTGTTTCCTTTGTGCTCTTTCGAATAGGCTGCTGTGTGTATTTTCAGTCTGGAATACAAAGCCCCGAGTCGCTCTGACAGAATTATTTTGGTTACAGAACCTTTGGGCCCATTACGAATACTATTATGTAGATCAGCCTTGGGGGATTTCTTTTCCACGTTGTGCATTTGGATTGTGACACGCCTGGCCTCTCATTTCATTTACCCATACAAATAAGCCTGCCAGTCCAAATGCTTCAAAGTTATGGAGAAATGTTTAGCACATTTCACCCGGCGACTTGTTTTTCCTCTGAGATGTTTTTTTTTTCCTGACCAGAAACTCCTTTGAATGCAGAACTGATAAAATTGGTGCTGCTTGATTCCTTCTTATGTGGCCTTTTATTCACTCTTACGCCTCGCCAATTCCTTTGGTTTATTGGCACGACATCTGAGACCGGCGAGTGATGCAGGTTTGCTTTCTGATGATCTTCTCCTGCTGTTCTCGCACCCATTCATCTTCCTGCTTTCTTCCAAGTCAGGGGTGCCGGGGCGAATCCCGGCTCGCATTGAGGGGGAACCATTCAGAGCCGAAGCACCTGGATGAGGGGAGAAAACATGCAAACCCTGCACAGCAAGGCTCTTTGGTGTAAAAGTCTGGACAGCGGATCGTAGTTTCTTGCATACATGAAAGGAATTCCTCCTATTTTTGCTTTTTCTGCTGCGTGTGTGGCGATTCGTGTTTCCACTTGAGCTGTTGTGGGGAAAGAAAATCAGTGATAGTTGTTGGTTTTGCCAAGTGATGCCCCAGAAACCAAAATAGCTTGTATTAGGGTGGTTTGATGCTTTCAAAAATAGTCAAATGGAGATAAAAACAAAGTCCTTAAGCAGAGGGGGAGTTCAAGACTGAGGCGCTCCGGTTCTACTCTCTCTTGTTTTTCTCACAAACGATCTCGCCAGAATTGATAAAAAAAAATATATATATACACCGTAGGCTAAATGAAAAGATAAGTAAACAATAATGGAGCCTTTATGAAGGCGTGATTTCCTCCTGAAAGAGATCATCCAGGAAATAATGTTTGCTCACCAGACGAGGCGCCGCTTCTTTTCATCATGACATAATGTTTCAGCGAGGAGCGGCGCGGCGACCGAGCCGGCTCCCAGGTTACGCTGCGTGTGTTTGGTCTCATCAAACAAGCAAAAACAACAACAACAAAAAAAAATGATGCTATTCCAGCATTTCAAAAGGTGTTCGAAATGATCTGAGACACAAATGGGATGCAGTTGGAGAACAGGGCGGGGTTGTATTAGACAATAATGATGTTGTTGCTGCTTTTTTCCCCCAAAAAAGATGAAACTTTCTCTTTAGTGCAGGTGCAAAACGATGGATTGCTCAGGAATACCATATAGGTCTGCTGCATTCATAAATACTCTGATAAAATAGAAAATACTGCAGCTGAATATTCACTTTGATGCCATGAGTTGAGCTCAAAAGCCCCACATGGAAAGCACAGACATCACCTGCTTTTGTAGGACATCAGCTGAGAGAACAACAGCTCACAGGTGCTAAAAGGGATTTTTTTTCCTTTTATGATGCGGAGACGGTTTGCGAGTGAGTCGAGGTGGTTTCAGGTGTCCGGAGCAGGCCAGGAGGACACACAAGGACACACACCGATGTGTTGCAGCGCCAGTCCGAGTGTGCGACTATTTTTTTTTTTTTTTCCTGATCTGCCTCCCGGCAAAGACGCCGAGCTGACCCGGGAGGATCACAGCTCCCGCTCAGCGGCTCCCTGACCTTTTTGATTTGACGTCTCGGAAATTTTCTCGCCTGCAGATGAGTTGATGTCAGTCTGGGCTTTTTGAAGTGCGTCAGGCACAAAGTGAGCAAATGTTCTAACTGCACTTTGATGTAATGTTTATCTCGCAGACCATTTGAAGTGAAGGAGTGACTGTAATGTCACACAGTCACATCTTAAGGACCTTTATCTCCTTGTTTTAGTCGGAGAACTCTGGAGGCATTTTGTCGCTCTTTTTTTCCTTGCCAACAGAGCTAGCTGTTAGCTTTAGCATCAGCCAGAACCAGGAAGCTCCTGTTGACGGGGACAGGAGTTCTGCAGTGACTTAAACCTCTTGATTTGGTTGCTTCATTTCATTGTCCATGAATGGGTTTATTCCAAGAAGTCCAAGGCTGTAGAGCATCTTCCTCCCACTCACATGACGAAACTACAGGAAACTGCTGAGCTAAACCGACCAATTGGGGACATCTGTGTCACAAAAACGCCAAAATATCACAACTAGGCAGTCATTTTGTTCAAGTAACTGCCCATTTTTTTGTCTCTACTAACTAGTTTGCTACTTAATAAAGAGGTAACAACTGTAATCAGTTTCCACCTTTTACTGCCACTCATCCTGCGGTCCCCGTGGCTGTGACGGTGGAAGCGACTGAAGTAACTGCCAGGCTACTTTCACACAAACAGAGAGGAGCTGCTGTGCTGGCTGCTCGTTTGGAGTGTGCTGTTAGTGGATTGTTGATCATCGTATTGGTGTCCTTGAAGTGGGACATTGTATTTTGGCCAGGAAAACAAAAGCGCCCGTTCAACGCGAAGGCTCGGAGCAGAGAGCCTCACCAATTAACGGTTAATTGCTGTTACCACTGTCACGGTATGGATTATAAAAGTGTTGGACAAAAGGAGACGATGTTGGGTTTATTGGGACGATGGACTTGACTGTTCCTCCAGTTTACCCTGACGGTAGGAATTAGGGTTTACATTTATCTCTGAAAATCTGCATTTTTAACCTTAATCAATCACACAGAAAACTCTCTTTGTGCTTTAAGCTAAACCAGCTTCACTCGATGCATCTGTTGGTCACAAACGTTCAATTAATAACCTTTAAAAGTAATTTAGGAGAAATAATTTGGACCTTTATATTGACGTCTGCTTGGTCTTGGTTATTGTTAACTTAAAGTTGAACGAAAATGCAGATTTTTCTGCTCATTTTAGGCATTTTCTTAAAATTTAATATCAATAATATTGTTTTTGTAAATCTTAAACAACATGTAGTTTCAAGCCTGCAAAAAATCTCATTTTGTCCTGTGGAAGGAAACCAATTAAAGGAGAGTTCCTGCATCATAAGTAAGAATTTGCACTCAGGATCATTTGTGCAAATGATGGCGTTCGTCGGGATGAGGGATCTGGATCCTTACGGGGGACTAAATGAAAGAAACCTGCCGGCATGAAATGCTCCTTAAAGCTGGCGGCGACAACAAGCGGTGGCGCTGCAGGCCCGAAGAAGCCAACGTGTTGATGAGATGAGAACGAATGGTTTCATTTGAGTGTGGCCGGCGTGCGCCGATGAGGACACTTCCTTAATAGTCTGATATTACCTCTCTGCTTTTCTATTTTTCATCATCTATTCTTAGCCACCTCGGGAGACGCTCGGCTCCGGCTGTTTCCAGACAAGAAAAAGGTTCAAGTGGTTAACTGGTGAGACTCTCTCTTTTTTTATTATTTAAAGGTTGAAACTGTAATACCATGAAGGCATCTAATGACACAACTCCCGCCGTCTGTGCCGCCGTCTCCCCCTCACACCGGGGGGAATACTCCTTTTGAAATGTCGGAGCAACAAAAGGAAGGTCCAACTGTCAGCGTTTGATGGAGACAATCAGATGTAGGAAACTGTGAAGTGTCCTGAACTGATGTGCAGGAGGGACCAGCAGTGCAGGACTGCCGTTTCCCTAAAATATAACCGGACACAAAGTGAGACTTTTTCGCTTTTTGTGTCGTGACAAGTGGAAAGAACACTTTGATCGTGTCGTGGTCAAGAACGGACGCAGATGACTAGACTCGATCCAAACTCGACCAAAATGAACAGGCAAGGATCCATGTATAGAGTGTCCATTTAAACAGAAAAGTACCTAATTAGCTCATTAATCACTGGAAGAGCACTCAGTGGAGCGCACGCCTCCACCAAGCAGCCAGGTCACCTTTTCTTCAATATCTCGCACGCCACGCCTTTACACACCAGAGAAATGACGTCTTTAATGTCTTTGGCTCACCGGATCAGCACCAAAATTATTTCACTCGTTCTTTGCGCCGCCGCTCATTCGTCCTGGCAAAGGAGAAAATTTCGAGTTATCTTGTTAACAGTCAGGCAGATAAACGCAACTAAGCTTGAACTGAATCGACAGGCTTCATCCTCCAAACCGGCGCCGACGTGCAAGTGAAATATTTAAAGGATCAGTTAAGAAATTCTGTCCATAAAGCTTTAAAAAGTGCACTGTAGACGTTGATACAGAAAGGAGCCCAATGAGCTCATTACCTGCAAGATTATTCCAACTAAAATCGATCAAAAGGATCAACAGAGAACTGCGGTTTGAGTCTTCACAAGATGATCTCCGAAGACACGCCAGCGGTAATCGTGGACCCATCCATCGCGCCCCCAGACGCGTCCGGGGATACAATAATATCTGAAACGCAGAGACGCAGTCGGTCACATTAACATTGCGTCTATATTTCCCAGCCTTCAAACAGTAGATTATATGGATGTCTGAGTGCGGCAGGAAGATCCCGCTCGGCTCGGCGGGAGTTTGTCAAGTCTGACCCAGAATTAGCGACAGAAATTTCAGAGCTGCGAGTGTTTTTTTAAGATAAGTTTAAAGGGAAGTTTAGAGTGGGGGAAAAAAAAAAGCTTGCTCGCAAAGTGACGGGCATTAAAGTTTTCTTTGATGTGGCTCATGAGGAGAAAGAAACAGACACTGCGCGGCGCAGAGACACAAATATGTTGAGCGGAAGAAGAGAAAGGATGAAAAACAATCGCTGTGGCTCAAAGGGGGGACAACCTCCAGAGGAGAGCGTCGCTTATTTCCCCTAAATATGATCCTGTTAGTGCACTCGGCAAAGTCAGACTCGATGTCATGTGGTCTTTATTTTCCTCCTTTGTTCGTTTTTGTTGTGTTTATGTGACTGTGGATCGGCGGTTTCCTCTGGAGCCAACAGAGCTGCTTTCCTTCGAAATGGGAAGCAAACGCTCACTCAGATCTGATTCGCTGAGACTTTACAGTGAAGCCAAACACTGATGGATACATCTATTAACACGCTGAAGGAGGAGTCTTCAAAATAAAAGGGGTGGGAGGTCCTAAAGGACCCACATTAAGTCAGTAAACAATCAGTAAGCAGAAAAAGTTTGTAAACAGTCGTTTCCACGTGAAAACTTCATGCTCGATGTGCAATTTTATGTGCAATAAAAAGTGTAGTCCTTGATTTTTGAAAGGTCTCAAAGCCATTAATGGTCAGTTTGAGTCTTTTACTTTGAAGGGTAAATCTGTTCGGGCTGTTGAGTTTGTGATCCTACCTGTTATGTGATTTGTTTTGCATTCGTGGTTGTTTTAACCCGTATTTATTATATCGATGATGTCGTGAAGTGTTAATCCTCCAAAATAACAATCGTTAACTTGATTTTTTTTCCCTTTTTATTCAGAAAGAAGCGAGTTGAAAGGAGGAAGGCCTCCCCCTCACTCCTGCCTGGTCTCCCAGCAAAATCGCTCTCCGCATCAATCAATTCAATTTACAGTTCATGGCTGAACTCTTAAAAAAAAACGCCCAAATTTTTCCCGCGGAGCCCGTTGTTGTTGATCAGCTAACTTGTTTGCTCGCGTTTGTTTGGCTGTGACCTCCCGCTCGCGTGGGGAACGGCAACCACTTGGCTTCACTTCTGCCTCGATAACGACTCCAACGTTCAGTCATCAAAAACTGTCGACTATTTATCCTCGCTCTCCGCCGGATTAATTGAATAATCATTTTTCAAAACCAACACATTTGCACTCTTGATTCGGCGAGCGCGTCGGAGCGACTGCCTTCCCCGTTGGCCGCGAGTATTTTTCCTTCTCTCGATTCCAGCCTCGCGCAACTCCTCTCCGTCGGATAATAAAGCCGACGCCGGTGTCCTTGTTTTGTGGCGCCGGCGAAAAACAGTGCAGCCGCCTAAATCTCTCTTTTCGCAAAGGGTTGTTAGCTCCTTTTGATTTGTGTTTGGCCGCCTGTCACCTCGACCCATTCCCTGAAATCACATCACTATAATGGTCTAATCAGCACTTAACGAGCCATGTTACATAAAATCAATGCCCCCTTTCCATTCGAGAATGCAGAATATTTGGAGCGACCGATGAAGAAGGAGGAGGGAGGGGAGGGAAAGGGGAGGTGTTGTCGATGGTGCCGCTGCAGTGGCCGGACGTGCCGGTCTGCAGAGAGCAAGGGGGGAGGGAGGGGGGGTGGACGCGCTCGCCCTCCGAGTTCAGTGATCCTCCCGAGATCCCGGCTTTTACAGCACAATCCTTTGTTTTGCTGACTAATCGCAGATCGATTTTTAACAAGTTGTCAAGCCAAAATAAGGATGTCAGGCCACTGCCGAGCAACGCCTCCACCTGTGGAGGCTCCGGGATCAAGGTGCGATGAATTCCTCGTTAGGGAGCTTCACCCCGGCTCCTCGTCCTGATTTATTATGACGGGAGTTGCAATCACAGTAATTATACTTTGGGGTGTTTTTCTCTCTCTCGACAGCGGAGCGGAGCGTGTTCGCCGTGCGCCTTCCATATTACATTGTGCTGTGGTTTCTGCGGGCGGAGGAAACGCATGCAACATGCCACCGAGCTTCCCTCCCACGTGCGCGTCGTCGCGAAATGTGCCAAGCCGACCAATGAGGAGAAAATTACACGTCAACTTATAGCTAAACGCAGCGGGCAGCCCTGCCTTGCTGTTCCTACTGACTGATGCATGTGGGAGAGGGAAAAACAAAACCCAGAGCTCGGACTGACTGTTGCTCGGCTGGACCGCGTGCTGCCAACCAAGCCAGCAGGTCCTTTGCATTGTGCTTGATAGAACTGCGCGGAGAGGCTCACAATGCCAGCTTGTTTCCATTTCAGTAGACCTTGGAGCTGCAAATGAATAATATATTGGAAGGAAACTCGAGGGTAAATGAATAAATCTAAAGTAGGTGGGGATTTGGGAGGAGGCTGGGAACTCCCATAGAGCGACAGCACTACCTTGTGGTCATCTGGGGTACTGCGGGAGATCGTAAATCGAGAGCAACTTCATTCATTTATTTTCTTTATAGAAATATATGTATTTTATCTTATGTATTTTAAAGTATTTTGAGGGGGCTTTGACGCAGACAACCCTGCACGATTTTTGGCTTCAATAAGTCGAACTTTTGTAAGAATTTAGGCAGAAAACATCACGACCTTAACAAACGCCCCTAATATATTTGGCCCTTTGTCAATTAATCAGGGAATAGAACTACCCCGCTTCCCGTTAAGATGAGGCCGCGTGCATAATTGTTCCACCCACGGAGAACATAATTAATAGCAATGACCCTGCTAACGTTTCAGATGCATCATGTTGGGGTGTAATGATGATGTGTCATAAGCAGCCGGAGGTGCAGACACCAGGCGCTCTGTGTTTGGCTGGCAGACCCCCGGCCAGTGGGGCTCCGGAGCTGACAAGGCGAGTCCAGGTGAATAATTGTCTATGGCATCATATTATATTGCCGGCATGATCTGATTTACTCCAGCAGCAAATGGTGGGAAGAGACCCAACGTCGTTGTGGGTATTGAATTAACGAGGTTTATGCACAAATGGACCCCCGCACTGACGGCAGATACATCATGCAAGATTAAAGAGGCGCTCCATGTGGCTGTGATAGCTGTTCTTGCTTCATTACACTATTGAATCACTCCACATGTGTTGCGTTTT
Organism: Malacoctenus gilli; assembly: GCA_032164315.1. Lineage (NCBI taxonomy): Eukaryota > Metazoa > Chordata > Actinopteri > Blenniiformes > Labrisomidae > Malacoctenus > Malacoctenus gilli. The sequence goes on from JASSRZ010000016.1 coordinate 16,178,729, forward strand.
GCGGGTGAAAATGTTTCCTTGCTGCTTTCGGAATCGGCCTCATTTTGGCCTTTTTTTCGAGGAATATCGTCAGCAGAGTAGAAGAGACATTTTCCTCATGACCCCCCCCCCCCCACACACACACACACACACACAAATAATTTATGTACATTTATTGAATTTATATATTTATGCGAAAAATGTATTGCTTGTGCCTCCAATGAAAACGACACAAAAGTTGTAGGTTTAAAAACAAGATGTAAAGAATAAAGTTACAATAAATAATTTGTTGTCATCGTTTTCCATTCATTTCCAATGACACACAAGTGCAATTATATCTAAATCACGAGTAGTAGCAATTTTTACGAAATTCCTTCATTAGGATTTTTCTTTATGGTCACATTTTGCAGTGTTATTTGTTAAATATCCGGGGGGGGGAAATACGATTATATATTTTTTTTTTAGGGATTTAACCTAAAAACTACAAGTCCCATATGCGTGTGAGCGGTCGCTCAAGAAAGCCGCACTCTGATTGGTTTGTCACGGTCCACGTGACCAATTCCAACGAATGGAGAGACATTCCAACAGGAAGTGGTGCTTTCCGGCAACTGTCACAACGTGAAAACTGAAAGTCAGGTCACAGTGCGAATACTTGCTAAAATATAATCTGAACGACCTGTTTTTGCACCTTCGGGCGTCGCAGCATGTTGTCCTATTAGCAGTTTGACGTGTCGGCTCGTGTGGCGTTTTCCACGATGTTTCGGGCTGTAGTTAAATCGCTTAGTTTGACATCAAACACGCCAGTTTCACGGGGAGTATTGCTTCGCATTCGGCACTACTGTAAGAAGAACCACACAAAACTGAGAATATCCGAAGCTCTTTCAGGTGCTGAATTAGGAGGAAATGTCAAAGTACAGGTAACGTGTTCCTCCAAATATTTTCCGTTACTGATGCTCATCGGTATCAATAAGTATCCAGCACAAACATGCAGTCTGTTTCTGTTTGAACCAGGGCGCTTCAACCTGCTTCTGTCATTTATTGCTCGCAGAGATTTTATCTGCATTTATAGCTAACCCTTCCTGTGTGCTGATGCATTTATTGATTTATGTTTGTAGCCACATACTCTGAATTTATGCATTTTATTTCTCCTAAAAAATTGAAGATGCAAAGAAGTCACTTATGATATATAAAAATAGCAATTTTAGAAACATATTCTTCATAACAGTACGTGGTAAATAAGAAGTGAGTGCTGTGATTTAAGAATCCTTTACCTTGAAACCAGTTTTTTACTCATTTTAACCTCAAATTTTCCGAAATATCATGTCAGGGACCAGTTCCAGGATCTTTGTTGGTCATTTTCTGTTGTGATATCACGAAAAGTTGGTTATGTGACGGGTCCTGGTGCGTCTGTCGCAGGGATGGGTGCGCTCTGTCAGGCCTCAGAAGACCCACGTTTTCCTCCATGTGAATGATGGGAGCTCCTTACAGTCCCTGCAGGTGGTGGCTGCTGCCGGACTGAACAGCCCGTAAGTCTTTCAGCCTTATCTTCTGGAGTTGTTCCTCCAACGCACAATTTCGAGACAGGTGACCAAACTTGCAATTTTTAAAACTAACTGATGTGTTTACATCCACCGGCTGCCGAAATGGGAGCTCTGAAGCTCACTTCTGGTTTCTTTTTTCAGGTCGCTCACGTTTGGCAGCGCCGTCGAAGTCACCGGTGTTCTCAAGAAGAGTCCGCACCAAAAGCAGCCGGTGGAACTGGAGGCGGACGTCATCAGCGTCGTGGGAGAATGCGACCCGGTGGTACGCTCGAGCTTCGCCCCACGGTTTCGCCCGTGCGCTCTGTGCCGCCTCCTCTCACATCGTGACGATCGAATGCTGTTCCTTCGGGTTTCAGGAGTTCCCCTTTAAAATCAAAGAGCGGCACGGCCTCGAGTACATCCGCGCGTTTCCTCATCTCAGGTGCCGGACGAACGCTTTCAGCTCACTGCTGAGGATACGAAGCGAAGCCGCGGCTGCGATTCACTCTCACTTCAAGGTGAGAACTTCAGAGGAGTCCTTCACCTGCACGCAGATTTCGAAAAAGACATTTTCTGTCTCTGACATTTCACTCTTTTTCCTTCCACTTTTGAGAACGACGGCTTCGTGCAGATCCACACTCCCATCATCACCTCGAACGACTGCGAGGGGGCCGGCGAGCTCTTCCAGGTGGAGGTGAGCTCCATCCTGGATCAGCTGGAGTGGACCTCCTATTAAATGTTCAAATTCTCCAACCTTTTCCCTCCTCCACAGCCGTCGGGTGCCGATGATGAGCACTTTTTCTCAGTGCCGGCCTTCCTCACTGTGTCCGGACAGCTTCATTTAGAAGCAATGTCAGGGTGAGAGCGACTGTTTTGCACGTTTCTGGCTTGTATGTTGGAGGTTTCCCTCCTCTGACCGCTCTGCGTCTCGTTCCCTCGCAGCGCCTTCTCCAAAGTTTACACCTTCGGGCCGACCTTCCGCGCGGAAAACTCCCAAACCAGGCGCCACCTGGCCGAGTTTTACATGGTGGAGGCGGAGATCTCCTTCACTCGGTCCTTGGAGGACCTCACTCAGGTCTGTCACATCATGAAAAACAGCAAAGCGACACGTTTCCAGGAAGTAGATGGATCCATTTCCAAGCAGTTTGAAGCCTTTTTTAATCGTACTTTACCAAAAGACGTCTGTGTTTATGTGCTGTACTTTATAAACCGAAGGATTTTCACCTTTCCTGAGTGTTACAAAACTCTTGAGCCATAAGAGGTCTCATGAAGGTCATTTGACAGTGTTTTATTTAAAAGAGGCCAACGCAAACAAGCTCAATCTTTGAGCTTCTTGGAGGAAGTGAATCCCCATCACATGATTTCTGTCCACCTGGATTCAGGTTTTTCTACCTTTCTTCAATGTGACTTTCAGAAGGGAGCCCCCTCGTGAGAGCGAGTATCCCGGGAACGCTTTAATTATTAAACTTGGCCTTGCTCCTTCAGGTCATGGAGGACGTGTTCAGGGCGGCGACGGAGCATGTCCTGGCCCGCTGCGTGGAGGATGTGGATTTGTTTCACCGGCATGTGACTCCTGGACACAGGGTGAGTCGCAGAGGACGCTTACCCGACCCGGGGGCGCGGTAAACTCGACTCCTGTGACTGTACGCGACCTCTGCCTGCGTCTGACCCTCGCGCTCTCTTCTTGGTGCATCCTCAGGAAAGTGTCGACGCGATGCTGAAGAAAAGCTTCCCCGTGTAAGCCTCACGATTGCTCTAATCCTCGTATACCAAAATAAAGAGGATAAATACTCGACGTTGAAGGTTTCCTTTGAATCTGTGGGGTTTTAATGTTTATATATACTCTTAAGGATTACCTACAGTGAGGCTGTTGACATCCTGAAGCGCAGCTCCGAGCAGTTCGACTTCCCAGCAGACGTAAGTGGCCGTGAGGGAACTTCATTTCTCCCCGACTTCCTGCGCCCCACTTTCACCTTGGCCCGTCCGTCCCGCAGTGGGGCTGCGACCTCAAGACGGAGCACGAGAAATACGTGGTGAAACATTGCGGCAACATCCCCGTCTTCGTCACTGATTATCCGTTGGATCTCAAGCCCTTCTACGCGCGGGACAACCGGGACCATCCGCAGCGTACAGTAAGACGCCGTCGCACTGTGCGGAAAAGGGGACGAATCAATCATTGAGCCGCTCGTTTCCTTCTTCGTTGAGTTATTGCAGCGATTTGCATATCTGAGCTTTGACATTGACTGTGGGGGGGGTTTTGTGTGTGTGTCAAAGGCAGCTGCAGTGGACCTCCTCGTGCCAGGAGTTGGAGAGCTCTGCGGGGGCTCGCTGAGAGAGGAGAGGCTGAGCGTGCTGAGGGCCCGGCTCGAAGAGTAAGAACGCCAAATCGTGGCGTTTTGGCAGTCTGACGGCGACGGACTCGCAGCGCGGCGGCTCGGCGGCTTTAGGTTTTCTGTCACTTCAGCGAGATCAAGAGCAGGAGTCACCTCGGTGTCGCTTCTGCGTTTTGTTCGTCTAATCGCGGCTCATTAAATTGGAGCCGATTTCAACTCGGCGTCTTCTAAACCGAGTTTATCAGATGTGTTTTTAAAGCCCCTCCCGAGTCGACTTCAGCACACGGTATCCTGATGTTTTTTGGTTGCTATTTGTGCGTTTTTTTATCTGGATTCACAGTCCTGCATCAATGCACCAAGATTACACGAACGATATGTTTTTGAAATTGACTCTTCAAAGAAAAGCCGCAACTCACTGACGGTTTTAAAAAGAATCGCAGAGGAAATGATGCGGCAGGAAGCATGAATTTATCAAGCCAACCTCAGAGCACGCACACACGCACACGCACAAACATATATGGGGAACAGGGTCTTGACTTTACATTTTGCTTGGTGTGACTCACATGGTCTTCTTCTCGTTCCAGGGCTGGATTAAAGGACACGTATGATTGGTAATAAAAAATAAACAACACGTCTCCATGGAAACGCCTTTCCTTTTACCGTCGTGCCAACGTCACCTGGAATTTTCACAACTTCACAGGTATCTGGACTTGAGGCGCTTCGGCTCCGTCCCTCACGGCGGCTTCGGGCTGGGATTCGAGCGGTACCTGCAGTGCATCCTGGGCGTGGACAACATTAAAGACGTGGTTCCTTTCCCCAGATTTTCCCACTCCTGCCTGCTCTAAAAATGTATTTTTAAGACAAACGGAAGTTGTTTTGGTTGCCTTGTGTGTCAAACAAATAAATATAATATAAAGCTCTTTTAATTTGTGTGCCTTTATTGGTGTTGAAATGGCGCCTGTGACGAGAGAGAGAACAACAGTCTGTAGTTTGACACATCTTCACCTCATTCTCCTGTGATGGTGGTGAGGATGGTTCGCAGCGTGTTTTCTCTAACTATCTGTCTATAACTTTCCTCCACCACCCATGAACCAGATGACAAGATTAGGTGACACCTAAATTCTGAATGTGTGATTATTACGTTTCTTTTTGTATTTCTTGTGTTTTTCAGGTTTGTATTGGAGCAGAACTTATTTAAATTGCGCAAAGCTTTCTGGAATTTTCAAATTAAATGCTATTTTACCAAGAACTTTAAACTTCCAGTGAGCTCCGCTCGAGTTTTGTTGCACGTTTCTACTCCAATTCGGTTTTCACTTCAACTGTTAAGTTGTTAACTTTCCACAAGATGGTGCTTTTTCCCATTTTATCCCTTGAAGGAAAAATGCGGTTTCGCTTCTGTCTAATTAAAGTAATATTGTAATATTCTTCCCAAAGTGCGTTGAAGGTACGAAATTAATTATTTGACTCTTTTGAAGCTCGATTTTAGGGGACAAATCGCTTCTTTAATTGGATTTTCTGACTTTAAATCAGACCAGATTTTCACAAGTTAATATAATTACACAAGCATGTGTTTTAGTTTCGATTTATTCAAGCGTGTGAGGGCGAATTCGGTTGGATTTGGAGCTTCTCGGGAGGTGTTTCGTGTTGCGCGCGTCTCCCCATCCTGTTCATCCCAGCAGCCCATCCCTCCCTCGCCTCGGTGGGCGTGGTATGAGTTGGGAAAACAAATTGCAGACGCCCGCTGATACTTCCTCACCCCCGCATCAGTTGAAGAGTTTCCCCGCGGCTCGTCGTCAGCTGGCCGCGCGTAATTCCCCCCCTGAGCCGAGTTGCGCGCCGGTTGCGCGTCGCCCAGCACCACCAGGAGCGGCTGGTTACGTCTCCGACCTGCGCTACTTTGTGATTTTTTTTCCTCTTCGTACGTACGCGCGCGTGTATGTGTGTGTAGTCTCAAATGGAGGGGAGCAGACTGCAGCAGCGGGAGCCGACAGCACTTTGAAGAAGAGGAGGCGAGCCTTCAGGAGCCGTCATGTACTGAAGTGACAGGCGGCAGTCGGAAGAGCGAGCGACACGCAGCTGACAGCGACAAACATGAGCGGCGGCGGAGAAATCATCTTCCAGGGCTGGCTGAGGAAATCACCGCCGGAGAAGAAACTCCGGAGATATGTAAGTGTACCAACACTTCCGCTTGGTTTTAAACTTTGGCTGAGGGTGGGGGTGCGGAGGGGGGGCTACTCTCTCTCTGGTCCGTTTCTGCCACTTTAACCCCTCTTCTCGCCGCCCACCTGCATCCCAAAGTGCTGTCAAACTCCACTCGGAGCGAGCGGCAGGTGCATCCTATTTTCTCTGCCTGGCGCCCCGCAGAGGGCTCCTCTCCACGCTCGATGCCCCCCGAAAAATGTCCCCTCTGTGTCGGCAGGTTGCTGTTACACCCCCCCCCCCCTCCTCCTGTGATAACATGGAAGAGGGCCAGCTTTAATAGCTGACAGCTGTCTATAATTTGCCCCGAAGACGCGCACCAAACTGCCGTCCGGGCTTTATCCGGGCGTGATGAGGTCATGTCTAATCAAGCGCCCGACGTGGCCTGCGTCTCATTTGACCCACTCAATGGTGATAACTGGCCAGCTCCTGGGTGTTTTGGTTAAGTAAAGCCAAAGCAGCGGAGCCCCCCCTCCTTCCCTTGTTGCTGGTGGCAGGGCAGGAGGTTGGAGGGGCAAGAGTGGGGGGAGGTGGGGGGTGGGGGGGGTGAATGGCTGCAAATCAGATAATAGGATTTATGGAGGCAGATAGGGCCATGAGACAATCTCCTATAAATACAGCTGTCCACTGTTTATGTATGGTGTTGCATTACCAGGCCTCGCCGTGTTGCTGCGAGCTGACTTCGCCATGATGTCATCTCTCCTCGTTTCATCTGGAAATCCATCCTTGAATGTCTTCAAGCCCACCCGAGTTCCTCCTCCTGCCTCCCTCCCTCCCTCCGTCCCCCCTCCGTCCCCATCTCCTGTCCTGTCATTTCCTCATTGTCTTCCACTTAAACTTGGCTGATGTTTACACAGAGACCACCATCCGCGGACTGTATGGAACAGCAGCAAAGCGGCGGCAGCTGCAGCAGTGCAGAGGAAAATACTTGCTTGGCTACAGCACTTTATAAACAACAGGAGAGGAGAAGGAGGAGAGAGACGGGGGGGGGGGGGGGGGGGGGGGATCTCACAAGGCGGGATCGAGCCAACATAATGGCCTGCAGGCAAGAGAGCAGAGAACAGCCTCTCAGCCTTTCTCACCCTGCCTCTCACCCCTGAGAAACAACCTATAAACAACCACGCACACACACGCACGCACACACACACACGTTTTCAGCCAGGAAAACAGCATCATGAGATCGGGTGTGCACAACAGGCGGACCTGTGAGTGCGCTAATCTGTGTTTGTGAAATTCCTTTCACTTAAAGTCAAACTATAGACAATCGCGGCCCGTTGACGTGCCAGCGTCGCAGTCATCTGACGCGGTTCGGGGTTGTGTTTTTGCGCTTCTTTCCTTCGCTCTCACGGAGGCCTTCCCCCGATCCGCCGCCACGGCGGCGATCGCGATCCGTCACGATACCGGGCCGGACGGAGCCGAGTAGGTGTCAGGAATGCATTGCTTCGCTTTCCTCGCCGCCCTGTGAGAACGCCGCCACGGCCTGCGCGATTTGTGCCACTTGTAGGTGATTATTGGCGACAATGAGAAGGAATTTTAATCCCTCGCTACACTTTCTCCCCCCCCCCCCCCCTCGGTCAATATTCAACCGCTATCGCAAAGTCCAGACGAGCTGGGTGTTAATCAGTCGTAATTTTTCAGTGAAATGATTCGTCACCACATTTCCTTGTTGGTGTGAGAGGTTCAGAGCTGAATGCAGCTGGGGGGGGGGGTGAAAAACAAGAAGAAAAAGAAAGAAAACTGGTGCTACCACTGCAGGCCTGCCATGCAAATCTTATGCAAAGCTTAACGGTGGCAGTTAGGAGCGTGGATGCAACCGGTGGCGCCCGGCAGGAGACGACATGTTTGTACACATTAACAAGCATGACGAGTCCCCGGTTAAAATGCTGCTGCCTAATTGTTTACAAATGTGATCGGCTCTCAGCTGTGAGTCACCGCCGCGTACAATGGCTGCCATTCGCTGCACAAACACATGATGAGTATAAACTTTCCTTCTGTGTGTGTGTGTGTTTGTGTGCGTGTGTGTCCCACCCCCACCTCTCCCTCTCTCTCCCTCCCTCCCTCCCTCCCGCCCGCCCGCCCTCTCTCTCTCCTCAACCCCACCCCTGTCAAACATGTGACAGCAGCACTGCAGGCATGTGTAGTCAATTTTCACACGCACTGCATCTCCACAACAGAAAAAAAAGGGGGGAGGTTGTGTTTTGGAGGAGGGGGGGTGGCAGCAGTTAAATGTCATCTCAGAGCAGCTGAATGAATGGGTCGCTCGAAGTTTATCTCTTCTCGAGGGGGGGCTGATTGAGGTTTCCAGAGGTGGACCAGTGTTCTAAGGGGAGGGAGGAGGGGGGAGGAGGGAGGAGGGGAGGAGGGGGACTGGATGCTTTTTTTGAACAATGTCCAAAACAAGCAGAAGGAACATGAAAACAACTGACGAATGCAGGACTTACTCAGTGCCTGTAGCTGTGCTCTGGTGGGGGGTGGGGTGGGGGGGTTTACTCATCAGTCAGTGGTCAGACAGCGCGCTTCATCATGTCTGAGATAAAACCTCCAAACAGTCTTTTATTTGTAGCTGCAGCTCCCATCAAATCGATCCACTCGCTATATAAATAGAACTGCTGACCAAGTTTGGTGGGGTTTTTTTCTTCTTCTTCTTCTTCTGCCTCGAACTCGTGATTAAAAAGCGCCGCGAATGTCCTCGCGTTGCGTCATGACCCATTTCTCCCCGCACAGACCCCCCCTTTGTACCTTCGATCGCTGACCCACGCATAATAGTAAGTCATCCTAATTAATCATGCGCGCACCAATCGCGCCCCCGCCTGCGAATCGTACGTGTGACGCGGCGTGCCGTTCCGACGACGTCACGCCCCCCCAGCTGAGGAATTTTGGACCGAGGGAATAGGAGTGTAGCCGACGAGAGCTGAGGGGGAAAAAAACGTTCCCGCCGCTGCCGCCGCGGGTTTTGTCGCGCGTGACATCACAAACGTGTCTGTTCACATACAGAAAAGCGGTGCCACATTCCAGACAGATCATATCGGCAAGGTGATATCTACCTCTGCTGACTCTCCCTCTCTACTCCTGCCACTTTCTTGCCCTTGCGGATGGCACACGGGAAGAGAGAGGAAGAGAGGTTGGCGGGTTTTTAAAGGCAGCGGCAGCAGTGGCGGTGGCGGCGGCCTGTGTCCCGCCATCAGCTGCCGGCTCTGCTGTTGTTTTGCAGAGGGGCTTTGGGAAGTCCTTGCCCTCTGAGGTCAACTCCAAACGCCTCCCAGTTCCTGCTCTGACAGACACCCGGCGTTCACACAGACATTTTCCTTGTTCCACTTCATCTGCGGGGGCCTTTCCCCCTCCAAAAGCCTCTCAACTGGGGGGGGGCATTATGTGACTCACTATCAAAGTCAAATTACTCCCTTTATCATTGGATATGCTCACTTGAAGGTGTCCTTGTCTCTGACCCGCGGCTGCCAAACAGAAACTATTTTTTCCTGCGACTTTATCTGTTGATCATTCCGGCTTCGTTCTGCTGGCAGAGTTTCCTGCAGAGGAGAATCGATGCCAGAAATATTCTTTCGTTTTTATTTATAGATCCATTAAAACAGAAATACTTTGTAAACACCCCCCAAAAAAGAGTTTTCTGTAACATTTTTTTTATTTTTAAAAATATTTTTGAATCTGCCTGTGAGAGTTAGAAGACATTTAATTATGCAAAAAATACTAAAAACAAAAAAGATAATCTGATATTTGTTTTGTTATGTGTAAATTTAATAGAATTATTGTATTTTTTTCCTTTATTTTTATATTCTTTTGTACCGCCCTTTTTTAAAGTCGGTAATTCACACAAATAGATGATTTCGAGCCATTTAATGACCTTGCATTCGTGTTTTTTGGATCGTGAGAGGAAACCGGCTTTTCTGGCAAAAACATACAGGAAGAAAATGCAAACGTCACTCAGGACGACCCACTCGGGACCCTCCTGCCTTGCTGCACCAGAGCTGGGCACTATCCCACTGTGTGGCCCCCGGTGAAGCTCCACTGGTAGCCTTGTTTGAACCCCTCTCAGATCGGCTCCGCCCACTTCCATAAACTCGGCTTTATCTGTGTTTTTCTGCTCCACAGTCTGATTATTTCCTCTTGGCTGCCACCTACAGACCCCCGCCGTACCCCGCCGACCACGACACTGGAAGAAATCCGATTATATTACTTGTATCGGAGGATGCGAATGCATATCGGCCCATCTCAGAGCGGAGCTGTTCTGAAGGAAATTAGTTCCCCACTCGTGTCCCCTCGAACCCACCCCCACCCCTACCCCTCCCGCCTCCACCCACTCACTTTTGGACCAGCAGCGAGGATGTTTTTGAGGTTATTTGCTGAGCGCGCACACGCTAATACGAGAGGAAATGATTTCATGTACGCTCGCTCGGAATAGAAAAAACGAGTCAGACGGCGACATGGATCCCAAACAGCTGAGCTGCTGCGGTGAATAACATGTTTTTAACCCAATCCAGCTGCTCCGAGTGACCGCTGATCACCCGTGTATATAAATGTCACATCCAATCAAGTGTTGCTTTATTCTGGCAGTGCGATTGTTTCACATCAGCTCCTTTATTTTTAATGCATGAGGAGAAATTTAGTTCCTGGCTTAGTTCCTAACACCGTAACTCACTTTCAGGAACCGTTCTACCGGCTGGAGCTTAAACGTCACATGATCGTCACCTGGTCAGACCCTCTGAAGCTGATCGCTGTTACAGTTGTCCAGACGCCTTTTTTTGGGCCTTTGCGCCCTGAAGCGGAGGAAGAAATACAGCAGAAAAAACAAGGTCTGAGGGCAGCTAATAAAAGCCGAAATGATGATTCATAAATCTGATCTTTGATTGCCACTATTAAAGAGAGAAGGGTGTTTGCTTTGGCTGGGGGTGGGACGCTGGGGTGAGGGGGTGGCGAGTGAGTATGTGAAGGTTATGTGGAGTGTGTCAGTAGGAGGAACCCGAGGTGGTAACTTTTTCTTCCCGGCAGCTTGTTATTGCCTCTGTGTCGAGGCGCTATTTTTGAAGTTGGACTCACGTCGGGGTCTTAAAGGGGCCCTCCTGCCTGGAGGACTCGACTATTTTGGGAGCTATTGTCTCTCCGGCTATTTGTCCAACAGATAAACTGAAAACAGACGCCTGTTGTGTTTACAGCAGTCCGATATTTACAGAAAAGAACGCTGTAGCTGTTTATTTTTTTCCAGACGTGTGTATAAACTGTACTTGGCGGGTTTGTTGCCATGGTACTATTATCTGGCCATGATTTACCTTGTGTTTTTGTATTGTACGGAACAGTTTTTTATGTGCTTGTTTTTGTTTTTGGGTCTATAGTCAATTTGTTTGTTGGTCTGCAGATGCTAGCGGTAATTTCTCCTTTTTTTTAGATGGTCTCTCATAAGCTCAAGTACCAGATTTTCCGCACTATAAGGCGCACTGGATTATAAAGCCTTCAGAATAAAAGCTAGTCGTGGCTGGAGTTGCGTCATGCATCCACCAACTACGGTAGCCATAAGTGACCAATATTGATGCATATACCAGGCGCAATGCTGGTTTTTGAGAAAAGTAAAGGCTTTTAGGTGTGCCCTATAGTGCGGACAATACGGTACTCAAATATGTGGAAAAACTTTATCCTTTCAAAGCGAGAGAATAAAGTTACACAGGTACTTTTCTGGAATCGTAGTTCTTGAGCTGTTTTTTGGGTCAGGCCATGCGGCTAAAATCTCTTTCTTGGCCGTTGGGAGATGTTGCGGTTGGCGCTGCCACCTCGCCGCAAAACGCTCACGGGATCTCCGGGTCCCGGCCGCACTGCCGGTCCACGCTAGTTAGTTTAATTAGCGGCTCTAAATGGTCCTTTTCTCCGTGCGCTCAGTCCTGTGATGGATCGGTGAGCTGTCATAAGTTGCAGCGTCTGCCCCCCCCCATTCCCTCCCCTTCCACCACTACCCATCAGCCACCGTCGGCTGGGGGTGGGCGCCGGCTCGCCGTGACCCTGGTCCAGTCATAATAAAGCAGTTATAGAAGATAAGTGGAGCCTGGAAGGTCACGTAAAGTTTAACGTGGATTGTGGAGCGATTGAGAGGAGCAAGTTCCATCATTCCTGCTTTGTCTTCAGAGATGAATGTGGCTGCTGGAGACACTCTTCTTTCTTAACCAGATGAAGGTCAACAACGAGCTTCTTTTGACCTTAAAATTGCAGGAAACGACACAAGAATTCAAACAGATCATGTCAATAAAAACCAGGAGAACACAGCCTGTGGAAAAACTGCAAATACATGAATAAATGACCTGAACTCCCCGCTTATAATATCCAAATTGTCGCCACGCTGCATCTATGAAATACATTCAGCTTTATTCTCTTTGCTCATATGAAAGTTTTAGCTTTGTGCCGGTTCGTGGGAGTTGGAAACGTGTCAGCGCGGCGCCTGAGCGCTGCGGTTGCGGCAGCAGGTGGTGGCTGAAGTCAAACTGAAAACGACTGTGAACACGCAAAGTTTCTCTGAATCACGCTGATCAAACATTGAGGAAAGTGTGCCACACTGGAAAAAGCAAGCGCACATGTGCCGCCGTTCAAAACCTGCTTCTTTCCCTACTCGAGCATCCAATCCTCGATCTCATTCACCGGCCTGAACTTCGAAGGGAAGAAAAAGTCTTTTCACGTTCTGGATATTTTTAGGTTCCTTCTGGTGTCTTTTTGTCTTGGCGTCGACGTCACTCGCAGACTTGCTTCACTTCAGGATCCAGACACGGATGAGTCACTGCAGCAGAGGGAACTGAAATTTCCCAATTTAGATCAACTCTCCAATAAACTTGGAGTAATGTAACAACTTGTCTTGTTCTTCGAGGAAAACAAGCCTTTTTTTTTTGTCCCTGAGAAGCACCCATAGTCCTTCAAAAGCAGTTTGAACAGAAAATTCACCGGATTGACTCGGGTTTGAATTTTCCCCGCTAAGCAACGCGAACAGACCGAGACGAGACTTTTCTCTTCATGCATTTTGATCTGGACTCAAATGTTCTTTGTCTTTTACTCGTGCGTATGTTTTTCCGCTCCCCCATGTCGGCCCACCGAATACGTGATTCATCGCAATCGCCCCGCTAACGACTCACTGATGGATAAAATCTCAGAGGCTCACTCTCGCGGTTTTCGCATCGTGCCGTGAGCCTCTCGGCCACATCCCCGCCCACCGGGCGGACGCGTTCGAGCCTCGGTTGCCTCTTCCTCCATGTTGTGCACGATTTAAAAAGCCCACCTTGCGGCACGTGAGACAGCCCGAAAGATGCTCGCGGCACGCCCGCCCGACAGGGGCACGTGTGAGCTGGCGCAGATGGCGGAGGCAGAGGGAAGTGACACAAAGACTTCTGATTATAGATAATGCTCCCCTCCCGTTAGTCAAACCATCGGGGTGGGCTCTGCCTTTTTTTTTTTTTTCTCGGTCAAACACGGCGAGAGATTACTCATTTTCCTAATGATGGAACTGTTCAGCTGCAAATTGGAGGCTGATTATAACTACTGAGAGCTTTTTGGAGGTTGTTTTTCAGAGGATGCGCCGCAGATTTCGCGGATCGTTGCGAGTGAATGGGAACTCCAGGCTCCCGATGCGGCATCCTTCTTAATCGCCGCCGCACCTGCAGGACGACGCTTCCCGTCGTCGGATCTTTCGATTCTGACGTCGCTGCTCCTCATCAGGCTCGAATCCACAGCACCCAACGCTTTAAAAGGAAGCCGCGACGGCTTCAATCGGACGCACGGTGCAAACGTCAGGCGCTGAGTGTTGCCGCTCCAGAGGAGCGTGTCTGTATCGCTGCCCTGCAGCTAACCTCCCACCATCTTTATTAACACACAAGAATTTATTGGTCTGTTTGAGTCCCGGCGTCTCGTGTATCGTATCGGCCGTTCCTCCGAGGCCTCCGCGTGCTCGCCGTCGAAACCCGAGACGTCTGATTTTGAACTCGGTAGCGGCGCTCTGATGCTGATGTGAGCGTCCTGCAGTTTTTTTTTTACCCTCTCAGACAGTCTGTTAAACATCTCATCATGTTTACCTTGCTGGGCACATGAATGGGAGCGAGAGCGGCGTCCTGTAGCAGGAGCGTCTGGACAGTCTCACCCTGCGGGACGAGCGAGGGGGGGGGGGGGGGGGTGCCGTGGAAGATGCACGCGCTGCTGGCACGCCGCTGTGCCGTGTTGTGTTTGCGGCCCTGAATTTATTGGGAGCGCTCCAGAAATCTTTTCTAAACTTTGTGCCGGTTGGCCGTCTGCTTAGTGTCCCCCGCAGAGTGAAGTAGAACCTCGCGTGAACTTAACAAACCTCCGCGGGAACAACTCGAAGTTTATACAAGCTCACGTAAACTGATGTCACACAGGTAAATACAGACATGTCACCTGCCAAGCACAGGAAAGGATAAGTTGTCGTGAGTTATTCAGGACTTGGGAGCAGTGTTGTGATGAATAAGTTACTCTGTAAAGCAGTACTTTAATGCCACTACTTCTGGTGGTGATACTTGTAACTCTAACAGGATTTTTGGTATAGTTTTGGTTACTAAAGATGTATTTTTTTGGGGGGGGGTTTTGGTGACATGACTTTGGAGTTTTTAGTGGGATTGTTCACATTGTAGTCGAATCGCAGCCACCATCTGTGCGTCCTCTTCATGTGCTGTTCAGAATGTTGTTAAAAACGTCAAATATGTGCCAAAAAAGTCCGATTTGGGTCAGTTTTTCCTGTAGTATGAATTTAACCGTAGTTTACATTTAAATATATCCTCCATTTTTACCAAGAGAAGCAAAACATCCACATTACGGGACACTTTCCACAAGCTGAAGTAACTCAGAAGGTACTTTTCAAAGTCATTTATCACTATTTTCCAAATAACTCCTAAATTTCTCTCTCTTAAACAAGTTCACGTACGCCAGTATACTTCAGGATCTTTCATAAGATCGTCAAACGATGTTACAAAATCCTCCTGCTTTTGTTTCTCTCGTTCCTAACTTAAAAACATGAAAAAAACAACAGAAAACCAACAGTGAAGGTTGAATTCTTCCTCTTCGTGTTCCATCGGACCAAAGTATTCGGTCGCACTCTCATATTTGCTGAAACTCCCGTCCGTTGCTGGAATGTGTTGTGATGTGTGACCCCCCGCTATTGATTAGGGCTACATAATCAGGGCTTTGTCGTCATCGTCTATCCAGCTTTGTCCCCTCTCGCCACATTAATCGGAATCACAAGTGTTCAGGCATTCGCTCGTACAATCACGGCCATTTTAGCAGCCCCGCACTTTTAATTCATGCGTTGCAAAGCGCTCATTGCTTCTGTGAGCTTGCTGGGAGAGACGGAGCGACGGCTTGTGGCCTCCTGGACACCAGACGAGAGGGGAAGATATGAACTCACTGATGTTTTAAAGGCTCCTCTTTGTCTCCGACTGACTTTGACAGGCTGAGAAAAGAAGACTCCAAAATAAGAGACTTTTATCTGTTCCTAGTAAAAACAGTGTTGCGCAACTTCAATAAAACGCCTTCAAAATCAAATTACGAGGCTCAGTCCAGGGAATGATACTCATTTGTGTTGCACAATCAGATTATAACAGAGAATTTCTAACTCTGACAAACTGAAGTTTTTTTGGAAGAAGATGCTCTAAAATGTGGAATTAGCCAGTTTGTTAAAAAAGCTAACTTCAGAACTGATGATGAGGGGAAGAAAAACAGCTGAGATGAACCGTCAAAATGTAAACAAGAAGCATTTCTTGTCGAGCATGATGGAGAGAGAGACAGCAGCTCTGCAGCTCACCGGAAATTCAGTCACTGAACTTGTTAAGAGACAGTAAACGGGGTAAAAGTTTCGTTTTAATCTCTAAAAATGTAACGACAGCATGAAGTAGACACTGGAAATATGTTAACGCTGCGCTGAAAAACAGAGAAGAGTGTTCAGCTGATGTAAACAAACACAAAGAGCTTGAGAGGCGTGGCATCGGCGTTGTTGTTTCAGCGTGCTGCTCGTACGCATGGAAGCGTGAGAGGTGTGTTATGAGACTTGCTCACTCTGGGGCTCGTTTTCAGACTCCCACCTCACCCGCTCCCCCTGCAATAGCAACCCCCTCGAAGACCCAACCCCTCCCGAACTCCGCAGCGCCAAGTCGCCTAAACTTGCGTTTTTTGGCGTCCGTGGCAACGTTGGTGCGGCGCGGCGTGTCGGGCGAGGTTTCCGGGAGTCGTGTTGAGGTGACACAACCGCAAACTGGGCACAAAAAACCTGCAATCGCGTACAAGTGCGGTGGTTGCGCCGCGCCTCGTGGTTGCGCCGTGCTTCGTGTTTGTGCCGCGCCTCGTGGTGCCCGTGTTTGTGCAGCTGGGCGCTGTGTGCACTGCAGCAGCAGGCCGAGTGCGGGACAACAAGCCTGCCCCCCCCCCCCCACTTCAATAGGAGCATCGGTAAAGCGAGACTCTCCCAACCTTTAGCATGGATAGCATATGTGTTTCGCGCCAATGTTTGCCCAGCCACATTTAAAAACATGTTGACCGATGGTTATCGCGCAGACTGTTGACACAGCCTACTACAAAACACACACGGTGCGTCGCTGTAAAAGGCGCACCTCGCGTAATCGTTGCAGCGCCGACCATCTCTGTTCATTAGCGTGTGTCATCGGCAGGGCAAAGTGATGAATTGCGGCCCGATATGGAAGACGACGCTTGTTTTTACTGAGGTTTATTGTACGAGCGCAAACACAATAAACGATCGCTGAGGCTTATTTTGTTTTTTATCTCCCAAGCTGTGATATAAAAACTTTGGAGAACCATCAACAACGCGCCAGACAATCGCGTCTCTTTTGTCCCGGCGAGCGAGTGGCTTTTGTAAGATTTCACTTTGTTTTTCCCGCAGATTCATTGTTTTTGCCTTCGGCCCAGAATAGCAAGAAAACACGTCGACTTATCAACCAAGGAAAGAAACAAAAGGGAGCGAGGCGACGCGAGCGAGTTCTCGGCCTATTTTTAGGAGCGAACCCACCGAGGAGATTGGCTTTGTTATTAGATGTGTTCCTTCCCATCGAAGAATAGACGCTCGTCCCTTTTGTGCGCCGCTGTCGCGTCCTCGCCAGGCCCAGTTGGAACAAGGTGAGCTCAAGCGTTCGCAGTGTGATCGGATGCGACCAAGTAGGCCGATCGCGGTGCGTTCATGGACACGGATGGCCGCTCCTCTTCCTCGGAGCGCTTCGAATGCTGGCAGGCGATTCCTTTTCCTCCCACTCTGGTTTATTTGGACGCTCTGCAGCAGTGGTTTTTCCATGAGAGCTTTTATTTTGAAGGCTCCAGAAGTATTTGGCTTTACTATAATGTTTTTGGCAGATCTGAGGTCCACCTCGCCTTTCCTGGAGGCATCAGAGGACCACTGGTGTCGAGCCACGGTTGGGTCAGCTTGGGAGATTTTTATTTGGTTCGTCAGATTCAAGGAATTTTTGTTACTGAAAACGATACAGTGAACCTGATTTTAGTTGAAAACCATCGCTCCTGCTGTTAAATATTAATTATCTAATCGCATTAGTTGTGATTAATTAATTACCTTCCCTTGATGAATGTCACCACTGAAACTGATGTGAATTTAAAGGACCCATTGAAAGGAAAAAGTACCTTGTAAGGCCACCCAACGAACCCTCGGGTGGGACAGTCGCACAGGGGCCTCGTGTTTATCACGGTGTCTTCCATTGGTTTGAGTTTATCTCAAAATTAAGCAAATAGTGATGAAAAAAGGTCATTAATGCGCATTTGCGCTCAAGTTTTATAGACATTTGTGTGACAAAGACGCAACATTCCTCTTAAAGTTGTAAAATTTAGCCTAGATAAATGAACGCGTGGCTCTTAGTTCCCTAAACAGAGACACGCAGCTCTGTTCAGCCCAGATTTGACCTTCTTGCGACTTTCATCTCCGGCGGAAGGAGCCCTGAAACATGATAAACAAATGTCAGTACATGAACGTTCCAGCGCGTCTCGTGCGGTCTGCAGTCTATTCCTCAGACGGCCATGCAGCTCCGATATCATGTTAGCCGGCGGTGTAACCGGAGGCCTCGCGCGGCGCCTTCCCATCGCTCCCGCCGACGGTCCAGTCCAGTTGTTAACCAGGGCAGCGTTTTCCCCCTCTTTGAGTCCTGATGAAACGAAGTCGCGAAGGGGAGGGGGGGGGGGGGGTAACGTTTGGGGGAGAGAAAGGGAGACGCGGGAGTTCAGCCTAGTTTTACAGCTCCGGCCCTCACTTCCCACCGTTTTAGATGGTGATTGATGGGCTTAGACATGCTCTGGAGGACGGGCGCTGGGTGGCTTCGCTCGTTCTGTTGTGCTCTCCTCCCCCATGATTTACTCCACCAAGGAAGTTCGCTTGAATCTGGGAGTGAGCATGAGAAAGGGGAGCGGGAGCGCGAAGGAAAGAGCTGCGCTGCCAGTTCTGTTGTTTAAAGAAATCGCTGCTCCCTAATGAGGAGCTTAGCTCAAAGTGTGACGGAGGGAGACGTTGCTCAATCCTCTTATTCGGACCGAGCTGCGAATGATTTTGTTTCTCCGGCTTGTTTTCCCAACAACATGCAAATGCTATTTTTAGAAGAACAAGGCCTCCTAAATGAATTGTCCTTTTTTTTCCCTCCGCCGGGCCGAGAGCCGTCCCAGCGTTAATGCGATGGCCGCGGCCGAAAGGATGCCAGGAATAACCCGGCCCGGGTCGCGGCGACCTTTTGTAACCGGGCAGCGCTCCAGGTCTCAATCAAGTGATGTCCTCTTCTTCCAGAAAAGGCCAAAATATTCCAAACGTGGCTTCGGAGCTAATTCTCTCTGACTGTTGTTGTTCTACTGACCCAGAGAGCTTCAAACCAGGAAAGGTACAAGAGAAGACGTTCGCGCTCATGTTGGGGGGGGGGGTTGGCGGTGCCTTGTGATGACATCACTGTATTTTCTATGAAAGGAGGAAGTTCACGCTTCAGTGGAAACATTGAAAAGGAAACGGTTTCTCGGTTACCTTCAACATCCTGCTGATCCATCTGGTGACAAATTCCTTTCATTTGTTCTCTCAGCGTCAATGAAACAAATTTATCCAAAAGACCTATTTTATTTTATTTTATTTGGATTTTCTAGTTATTTTATTATATTTATTTTCCTCTTTTTTCAATTATTTAGTTTCATTTAATTTTTATTTCTATTTAATATGATTTTTTAATTCATGAACACATTTTTTGGCAAAATATTGACATCATTTTTTGGAAATTCTTCAGTTCCCTCTTTTTTGTCCTCCCCAAAAAAGAGAAATAAAATTAGATTTAAAGAAAATACGAGTAGATAAAATTGGTTCCATCAGACTGAACGATTTTCTTTTAAATTGTTAGAAATGTACACTTTTCTCATGATTTCTTCTCCCAAGGTGTGGAACACAATTTTCTTAGTGTTAATAACATTTTTTCTTACCATTAACATTTACAGCATCCTACCAGTGTGAGAGGTGACTTGATGCAGTTTCCAAGCCTCTCATCAGATAGGGCAGCTCAACCCATTCTTTCTCTTCACTCTATGTGTTTTTCGCTTCCTGGCAATGAGGGTTTGTGGTCCGCTGCAGCTCGGCGCCGCTATCAACACTATTAGGGCCATATTGCCTCCAGCGTTTATCAGCGTATCGGTCTGACAGAAAATAAAATGAAAAGTCTTGTGTAGCGATACCTTCAGGAGTGCTTCGGCGGCACGCCTGAGATACGATCTCCACTCGCACTTCCTGTGAGAAGAAGGGAAAGAAAGAGAGAGAAAGAAAGAGAGAAAGCAGATTCCACTGGCAACATATTAAAGTAACTCTCGAGTGAAACTTTCTCCGACAGACAACAGATCTTGTCTCGCACGGTAAATAAACAAACCGCAGCCGATGTAGGAGTCCTTACACGATATTTACTAAATAACCTCTTGTTTGTGAAACAGTGTCGGGATGCAAAGAGACCAAAAATGAAGAAAAAGATCTAAGTTAAGTGGTTTTTCTACCACTCTGAATGAGATCTGTGTTACTTGAATTTAAAAGGCTAACTTGTACGTCTCGTCATAGATGAATAACTTGACTGTCGTGGAACGTCGGGCTCGCTGAAAGCCTTTTAGAGGAGGGAAGGACTTTTTTCTTTGAAGCCGCCGAGAGGCATGACCGCACGGCGGGACGACTTTATCACGCCGCCAGAAAAAGAGCGGCGAAATTTAACGATTCGCTCCGAAGAATGTAAACACTGTCTGCCGAACGGAGGTGTTGCCCGAAAGCTCGACAGGCGTTTCGAGCGGGGCCGCTTGATGAAACTAAAGTGAAGTCAGGAACGAGTTTAAAGGTCACGCCGAGACGCAGGATGATCGCTAAAGCCGTGCCCCCCCCCCAACGCGTGTCTCGTCTGTTTGTGGTGACTGTGGCAGCATGAGGGCACAACATGGGAAGGAGCCACTATGAGGGGCCCATTTCCACCAGTTGGAGACAAGAAAAGGATACAAAACTGGAGTGACTTTTTTTTTCTTTTGGAAGAAAAAAAGTTGAAAACCAAAAGTTAATTTCCAACCCGATAATTTTAGGCTTTCAGCTGCTCGATCTGCATCGTATGCGCGACGGATTTGCACCAGTTTGTTATGAATGACGGTTAAAAAAGGTGAAAGTTAGTGTGTAAAGCTGTCGCCACTTCCTGTTTACATGAAGTTGGGATTACACACATCAAAGGTCTAATTTTCTGTGTTTCCCCCAAGTTTTATCAATATTTATAGTTGCATTTTACCTTCCTCTTTGGTTCACTTGCAGTTCGCGTCCCTCACACCAGTGAGTCTTTATCCCTCGACCAATCGCGGGACGCAAAACTCAGAAAACGTTATTTTCTTCAGCACAAATCTCACATGTCGGTAATTTAAAACCTCTTGAATTGCTTTAAAAAGCCTTTTATTTGGGGGGTATCTTACATGCTGTAGCGCCGCCTTATGGTTGGAGGTGGTATGGCTGGTGTTGGTGAGGTTTCCATTGGGAAACATGGACTTATTCTTACTGCAACAATCTGGTTTCATACAAAGTACGACATTATAGGAGGGGAAATATCCGCAGAATGAGTCGCGTTGGTTCGCTGACGGTCCTGCTCGGTGGTCTCTGTTTTCCAGCCAGAGGTGTGACTGCTGCAGCAGCAGCAGCAGCAGCAGGTCCTGTGTCGCAGTGTTTCCCTGGTGCCCCCCCCCCAACCCCACCCCAGCCACAACTGTGTGACAGATAGCCAATATGCACAAAAGCGTGGCGGCTATTTCAGCCGTCATTAAGTTCCCCCCCCCACCTCCTCATCTGGGAGTTAATGGCCTCCCTAAATAGAAAACTTAGCATTCATATTTCCAGAGGAGATTAAGAATATCTCTCTGAAAGGCACCTCGGCGATGCGCTACGATCCATTTGTGCGTGTGTGTGTGTGTGTGTGTGAGTGAGAGGTGGTGGAGGTGGGGGTTGGGGGGCTGTTGGAGGTTAGCCTTGCGGCAGTGTCTGTGTTGATGGAGGGAGAGGAGGCCTGCAGGATCCTGTGTGTCAGCAGCCTGCATGTGAGACATTGCCTGGCGGAAGTGCATCACTGGCAGATGTCCAGAAGCCCCCCCTCCTACACCACCACCACCACCAGCCCCCCTCCCTCCTCTTTCCTTTCCCTACACCCCCCCACCCTCCACCTCCCCCCCTTCTCTTCCTGGTCCATCTTCCTCTTTTGTCTCCGAGCACAGAGAACACACAGTCCCTTTAGACGCTTCTCTGGAAAACCATATGGAGCCGTGGCATTGAAGGCCACTGTTCTTCCTGTATGCATTTCCATTGGACAAGCACAACAATGCCATTGTGCCGAGACCCGCCGCGTTGCGCCGCCGCTCTCTCTTTCTCCCCGCTTGTCGTCTGACTGCGCGGGGGGGATTGTTGACGTCCGCCGCCTTTCACGTGGGCTCGACAAAAGGATGTTTATTTACGTTGGCGGACAGAAGTTAGCAGTGTCGCGCTCGCGCGGCGATCGGCTCGGGCCGCCCCGATTGGTCCGAGGTGGTGTCACTCGCTTCCTGAAGTGGGAGGGGCCCTGGTCTTGTGTGTGGTTTTTTTTTTTTTTTGCTCTCCACCGAGGCCGACATGGAGGGGGGGGCGGGGGTGGGGGGCTGCTGCTTCTCTCTCAGCTCGAGGAGGGATATCAACACAGGAAATACGTTGGGAGGGAATAAACACCTGCTGCCTTCCTCCTCCCCCCACGCCGACAGGCCTCTCACACATACACAAACCGCATGCAACCGCACGCGTGCTCCAAAAAGCAGACTCTACCCTCCAAAGTCTGTTTCATCCCCACTGAACACCACAGCCGGAGTCCAGCTCTTAAAACACACGCAAACAAATCCAAAAATAACTGGTAAATTCCTTCTTTTTTCAAGTGAAAAAGAGGAAATCGAGTGTCGTCACGAGTAAATTAATGATAATCATCTGTTTCCGTCCCGTTCCCAGGCATGGAAGAAGCGCTGGTTCATCCTCCGCAGCGGGCGCATGAGCGGTGACCCCGACGTGCTGGAGTACTACAAGAACGACCACTCCAAGAAGCCCATCCGGGTCATCAACCTGCACTGCTGCGAGCAGGTGGACGCCGGCCTGACCTTCAAGCGCAAGGAGTTCCAGGACAGCTTCGTCTTCGACATCAAGACGTCCGACCGCACCTTCTACCTGGTGGCCGAGACCGAGGAGGAGATGAACAAGTGGGTGCGCTCCATCTGCCAGCTGTGCGGTTTCAACCAGTCGGACGACGGCCACGGTAGGACGCTCCGTCTCACCTCGTCTCGTCCGTCTTTCTACTTTGTTTTGGGTGAAAGAGTGGAAGTCAACTCACTTTTTGGTGTTTTGTTGGTTGGTCAAGAATAAATCCTTAAAACAGTTAAAAAAAAGCTGTTGCAGAATATGAAGCAAAATGTGGAAAAATGAAGAAATGAGTCTAATTCGAATAAATGGAAACTTGTGAGCTGGTTGGAATGTTGGTGTCTCGAAATCTGTCCCGAAGAGCGATGAGAAGCAGGTGCAAAAGTTACAACTCTGATCTCTTGATTTGTTTTTAGACTGTATAAACAGAAAAAAGGGAAATGAATCAATCGTGGCATTCAAATGTCCTCAATATTAATAGCTATAAAGATTAAAACAGTCCTTAAAATGACCTGAGAGGAAACATGAATAGCAAGAATATAGGTGGTGACATGATGATCTTCTTTCTGCATTTGAAACAAACTGCAACTTCCAAATATTTCTAGATAAAGGCAGGATGTAAACATTGGATATTTTGTCCCTTTTTCAGTTGTAATAGACTTATAGCTTAAATAAATTGTTAAATTGTGGCTCGGAAGCAGAACAAGCACATGGGGAGTTGTGATTGGAACCCTTTTTTCAAACTGTTTTGGGGCAAATTTTACAAAATATGAGTGTTTGGAAATGTGACGTCGTGTTCTGGGAACAACGTTCAGCTTCTGATGGTCCAGAGAGGAAAACTCTCCCCCAGTCTGTTTGTTCTGCGTCTCGGGGAGCCGAGTCTCGTCCCAGAAGGCAGCAGGCCGGACTGCTGCTGCTCACGCGTCTGCGGAGATCCGTTATCCATCTTCAATGTTTAACAGCAGCAACACCTCCCATCTGATTGGCTCCCAGATCCATTTATTTACTTCTTCCAGCAACAGACGCATTGGTTTTCGGAGGAGCTTTAGACTCATGGTGATGTTGGTGAAAGTGCCATGTCCAATTTGTCTTTTTTGGAGGAAAACACCAGAAACGTCCCTCCAGAATTGACTCTCTTGTGTTTTTATATTCTGACGTTCACAAAAAGAAATGTGTCCACTAGAGTCATAGAGACGAAACGTAAATATCGTCAAAAATACATAGTTTTCGTACCTTTAAACTACAAATTGTGCTCTGAGATAATTTGACCCATTTCATACTTCATGCTTGAGCAGCTCGTGAAGGGCTATTGCGCCGTTCTGGCCTTCATTTGCTTTAATTGTGTCGTCGTAAACAATGATGTGGAGCACGGCGGCGGGAAAAACTGAGCAAATACTCTCAGCCGAGTTTCCGTCCCGTCGCGTCCTCCATCCGACGCGTCCAGACTGCCTCCGTGCTGTTGTTGTTTTTCCCGCCATCTGGCAGCTGGTGGACGTTAATCTTGGCGCACATGGTCGATCATCTGTAACGTGCGGCGTGTCCAGGTGTGGAGTGGCTGGAAAAAAAAGAAAAATAACCAGCTGTGGAGAGCGTAACGATCCTCGCATCACGGGGAGATCGCTCTCCGCTCTGTGTTTAGTAATTAGCGAGGTCCTGTTATAAAGTCTCAGTCGGATGGAGAGGGGGCGGGGCTTATGGCCTGAAAGCTGCATTGATGGCTACACTCTCCTCAGTGTAAACATCACATCAGGCTCTCTTTTTTTGGAGTTCACGGAACTGTTAAAGTTCCTTATTCGAGGGAGTTTTTATGTGGGGGCGTCGACCATCCAAATGCATCTTGACACCCTATTTTAGGGGACAGAGGAACTTAAATGAGAAGTTATCACAGTAAGACATTCGTCGACTTCAGTTTCTTCTCATGTTTTCTCTGAAAAACGAATCTTTCGACGCGAAACCCGAAATTTCCTCATGCGACAACGTGTTTTAACGCGGTGACACGCTGAAACTGAATGCTTTAACACTTTAAACTGGTGTGAAGATGATTCTTAAGAACAGTTTTCACCTTCCAGAAGTTTCTTGAGCTCTGCCTGTAAGTCGTTTTCACACACTCACGTTTTTTTAACCTGCTTGAGGACGCTTCGAACCCGAAGGCCGGGAGGAGAAACCTTCAGGTTGGAGGTCGCACCCCCCCCCCTCTCCGCGAGCTGAGCTTTTGGGTCACCGTTCAAAAGGCAATTTCTGCTTGTCGCACCCACCTTTGGAGTGGAGTGGGGCCTCGAGGAAAAAAAAAGCCAGACTAAAAGCTCAGTAATGTCAAGAGAAATTATGACCCCCGTAATTGCAGCAATTATGGAAAGAGCCGAGGCGTCCTTCACTCTCCTCCCACCGAGTCACAATGAGATCGCTGGATTTTAAATATTCACGCTGTTGTATCGCCGGTGGGGCGACTGGGACCACCTGCACGTCGATACTGGTCAGAAGATGAATGGCCTCGATTGTGGTCGGCGGCATCGCGTCCTGTCGCGTCTTCGGTCCAAGAACACATCTGTCCTCTGCCATGTTTTTGATTGGTCGAATGTTAACGATTAAAACTGAGACTACAGATGGTTTTAGGTGGTGGTTTGAATCCGATTTGATGTTAGAAGTGCCTAGCAGCTGTTTCTTTTAAGTTAAAGATGTGCGTATATGTATTTTCAACCCATTTGTCCAGAAAATGGAGTGAGTTTATGTAAATATTGTTTACATTAGACGGTTAATCGATCGCCACTGAGGTGTTTGATTTCGGCCGTGAGCGACTGTCAAATTCAGACCCAAATTGCAGGTTTCTGTAAGCGAGTGGCCGGTTCATTATTTCAGTACTGCTGTTTTTTTTCTTCCCATTTAATTGTGGACATGAGCGAGTAAAACAGTGATGATTTTACAGCTTGTTTATCTGGCTTTCGGCGGCTTTGTTTCTGCAGCGTGGACGCTATCGTCTGAGGTGGTTTCCCTCGCGGACACGCCTGCCTGACAACACTCTGCGTCGGTTTTCTTCCCGTAATGTCCCCGATCTTCATCTCATGCGGTCTCGCGGCATCTGTAAAGCTAAGCCGCATCAGCAACACAGTAGCAACAACATACTAATCTTTTATCTCCTCTTAAGGGAGCTTGTTTTTATTAAGAAATGTTTTTTGCTGTCTGTTGTAAAGTGTTGTTATCCTGGTTCGTTTTGCTTCGGGTGGACCTGGTCGTGTTTCTGGCCATCGTGTGATGTGTGGTGCGAGAGCAATAAGTAGAACTGGTTTCGTGTCAGCCACATCTGAGGCGGCCTGGCGAGGTCACCTCAGTGCGGCTCTAAACGTGGCGTCACCGCGGTAAACCAAATGTCGAAGTTTCAGATGTCTTGTTGTCACTCGCTGCGATGTGTCCTGAATTCGACGGCAACGAGGTGACAAAAGCGCTCGAACGGGCCTGAAACCTTCGCGGTCGAAGCGAGAAACGCCGCGACCGCCCGGCGTCCATCTGGCTCCACTTTTTCTGATCTGTTGCAGATTTCCAACACTCTACCTGTAAACAAGGGAGCGTGACGCTCACCGCGTTGCGGTCGTCATGGGAACGTGACGCTCCAGACAAACAGAAGGACGGCGTGAGGGCGAACCTGACCGAGACGGCTCCCGTCGTCCTCAATAAAAAAGGCCTGAAAGCTCTTTAAAAATAACCAGCTGCAGGTGTGAAGCGATGCACCCTCTGACAGGGAATTCCCTCCGCTCAGAGAAGGAAAACACTCGCTCGTGATTCTCGTCGGAGTGTCACAGGCTGGTCGAGTGAGCGAGAGCAAACTCCGAGTTTGGCAGGCCGAACCGTCCCCGAGCAGGTCGCGTCGATCGGTTCGCGCGCTCCACCGCGGTAATTTCATGTCACAGTTGCCGGCGCAGCGCCTGCGGGAACGGCTGCGGATGGGTTTAAGTGGGCTTAGCCAGACAATAGCACGTCTTAAGTGGTGAGGCGTTCGGGCAGCTCAGAGGATTTCTGCTGGGATATTTTGCAGTGTCGGTCGAATCGGCACCTTGATCCGCCCGTCTCTCCTGTCAGTCGCAGTCGGCCTCCAGTGCAGGTCGTAAACAGTTCGGCCTCGATCGGCTTCTTCGGTTTCCTCGCGCTTCGTTTCCCTCTCAAGTGCGCGGCGTGAGTTTTCTGATCATTGTCGAGCCCAAAATCTTCTTTTTTAAACCTAAAACAGAATCTAAAACAGGACTGTGACTTTATTGTCGTCATAGGTGTAAAATACGAACAAATTAAAGCGCCAAAAGTATCTCAAAAAACCAAGTCTGAAAATGTGTCGTAGTACCTCAAAAGTCTAATGAGATGGTTTAAAACTGATGAAGTGGTGTCACAATTTTGTGACCAAGTAAATGAGCAAGAAGTTATAAAACCATCGCACCTGTTTAGCATATTCTGCAAAAGTTGAAAAGTGGCTGGTGTTGGCGACACATTAACTTCCCTCCACCTAACAGTTGTTTCACTTGTGAAGTTGCAACAAACCAGAATCTTCAGAGCAGTTGTGATGGTGATGAAATAACGTCATGGCGCGATTTATTCATTGGCTGTTAGATTCCCTGTAGGCAGTTTTTTGATTTATAGCAAAAACTGTCATTGCTCTCTTTGTTTTTACACATGAAATCATCCAGTTAATTAGAGCTTCAGTATCTAAAACTGTATTAAGTTTAAACCTGATTTCAGCTGTGCATGTTAACAGTTTACTGCAGTGATGGATTTGTAAGAAACTCATTGAATCTACCGAATATTTAATTGTTTGTTTGTTTTTGTGATTTTCCTCTACCTTTTTTGCAGATAATCAGGCTGCTGAACACTGTTTTCGATATTCAGTTTGACACAAACTTTGCAATGAAGCCAAACAGTCAGAGAAACAGGCATCAGCATAGAAAAACAGGAACCTTCAAAATAAGAGGAGGGTGGAGCTTATGAGGTCTGCTTCGCATTAACTCGTCAACGTCTCTGTGGAGATGTTGCTGGTTATTAAAAATATTGTTGGGTTTTAAAAAATGTTGCCAGAATGAAAATAGATGCTTGATTTCAGCCTTCATTTATCTATTTCACCTAATTCAGCAGCTACAAATCGTGTTTTTAGAGTCAATCAAGCTAAAAATAAATGTGGATAATCGACCTTGAGAGTTTGTGGTCTTGTTTCAAAAGGATACAGCACATAAAAAAGAGAAAAACATGTTTGTAACATACGAGCATCGTCACAAAGGACCGATGGGCTCATAAGCGTTATGTAAATATGGACCAGTCTCCCTGCGACTGGGCTTCTTGCTGTAAACGCTCGCCTGCACGCCTCCCCCCCCCCCCCCCAGCTTGCAAAGTGCCCTTCATCTGCATTGATTTTTGTTGAAATAATGAGACTCCATGGCCCTGCGAGGTCGGGTTTCTGCTGCCACAGAGCAGACTGAGGACAGGTTGGGGTGTTTTTTTTTTCTTTTTTCTGGAGCTGTGCAGCGTCTGAGTCATTGCTGGAAACCAAGCGGCCGGAGGATCCGCCGTGCACACCCATCGTCTAATTCAATAAACAGGAGGAGGAGGAGGCCTGAGATTTGGGTCTGTATGAATTAGGACGGCGCGTTTCCAGGATGGGCAGCGACCGCGTTGATGCTGCGCTTTATTAAACTGCTCTGACCTCAGCGAATGAATTGATGGATCCGAGCCCCGACGACCCAAAAAACCGGGAGTTTCAACCCAAAATCTTCTCGTCCGTGGTGACGAGTAGCCAGACGACGTACCGCCTTCGACTTCCCGGTGCAGACACACGCCAGATTGCATGTTTTTCCCCCTGCTCGCCGTCTGTTGATGGGTGTTAGCGCCGTCGTTATCAGATCCTGACGGCTGGGTGTGCGGCGTGTGTCTGCGTCCAGGGAGACCCGCCCCCGAGCGCAATCTAATGAATGGAACATCATCTCGTCAATCACAGCCTTTGTTCTGCTCTCTGCCAGCTGTTTGAACTCACACACAAGGATAATCTGCTCTTTTTTATGTTGGTTGTCAGCAGTCCTTCCTCCTCTGGTTTTGTCTCTCCTCTATTTCCTATTTTATCTCCTCAGACAGAATGGAAAGCGCCGGACTTCATGTTTGTTTTTTTTATCAGTTTTACTCTCGCAAAAATGATCCGCATCGAAAAAAACACACAAAAGCTTGGCTTCGAAATTCGCTTTCGAAAGAAATGTTTGTGCCAAACGGGCTTTAGGATGTTTATTTTGGCATAATCGCTCTCGATAAATCAGTTTTGGTTCAAGAGAAAACAGCTGCGCCGTGATTTGAACCCCGAATTTGACAGTTTTGAACCGACAGAAACTTTTCATCTATTTATCGTTTGCTCGGTGAAGAAGAAGTGCTTTGATCCGCGTCCGTGTGTCAAATCTTGACCGGACGGCAAAAGAGGAAGCCGATTTGTAAAGAGTGACGATTTCTCCTCAGCAATGAGCCGACAGTTAAAATGTAACTGGCACTGGCGACACATCAACTTCCCTTCTGTCTGGAACTCCTCTCGCACCTCAACGAGCAACGACAATCGAACAAAATCCACCTCTGCAGGTGTGAAGAGTTTGATGTTTCGAGTAACTTCATACTTGGTGTAGTTACGCGGAAGCGATCGTCGAGGTCAGCTCGTCGGTGGATAATCGGCCACATCAGACTTCCCATCGCCTGTGACGAAGCAGAAGAGAAATTTGACCACCAATGTGTGACTCCGCCCCCATCGATGGGCTCTGCGTCCTTTATGATACAGAACAGATTAAACGCGCTGCTTCCTCGTCGCCGTGATGAGCTTGTTTGTTCGTTTTTCTGGGCGTTTCCTCACCGCTTTCTCCTGAACTGCTGAGACGTTATCTCCGTTTTTTCTTCCACTCTGCTCGAAGCGGTGAGTCCAGTTCCAGCCAAGCTAAGCGGATACATGGCACGATGGTTTGAC
>JASSRZ010000016.1:16208483-16227966 GCA_032164315.1 Malacoctenus gilli
CAATCGAACAAAATCCACCTCTGCAGGTGTGAAGAGTTTGATGTTTCGAGTAACTTCATACTTGGTGTAGTTACGCGAAAGCGATCGTCGAGGTCAGCTCGTCAGTGGATAATCGGCCGCACCAGACTTCCCATCGCCTGTGACGAAGCAGAAGAGAAATTTGACCACTGATGTGTGACTCCACCCCCATCGATGGGCTCTGCGTCCTTTATGATACAGAACAGATTAAACGCACTGCTTCCTCGTCGCCGTGATGAGCTTGTTTGTTCGTTTTTCTGGGCGTTTCCTCACCACTTTCTCCTGAACTGCTGAGACGTTATCTCCATTTTTTCTTCCACTCTGCTCGAAGCGGTGAGTCCAGTTCCAGCCAAGCTAAGCGGATACATGGCACGATGGTTTGACTTTCAGTCGCATCATCTCAGAGTCAGTCGAGCCCAAACTCAGTCCGACCAAGCTGTGTGCATGCAAATAAAAGTCCAATTCACGCAAACGCATGTAGGTCCTCCTCACTCCTGTGACTCCCTACTGCCACCATCTGTCCAGAAGTGGCATCACTGTGCTCTTACGGGCTGTATCTTTAATGTTTTGTATCATGAGAGAAACGTCAATCTGCTGTTGATTTATGTGGCTGCATTCAAGGGGGATGAAGTCATTTTTCAGGGAGAGGGAGAAAAATCTACAATCTGCCTCAAAATCTGGTATCCACCCTCTTCTGCAGAGCTGCAGGATTCCTCTTTTTTCCTTCTCCAAGCTGCCGCCTCGCAGAAATGAGGTCAGAGCGTTGAAAATTGAACATTAAACCAGACTATATAATAATTCATCGCGGCCACAGACGCCCGAGTCCTTCAGCTAATTGATCGGTCGAGTGTTTTGAGACAAACTGATGTCGCAGTGTGGTCGTGCGGTGGGCGCTCACATGATGGGCTGGAGGGAGGAGCGTGGACAGGCGGCGCAGCGAGCGAGTGAGCGAATGAATGCCGCTCCTGAACGCGAAGCAGCCTCGCAGCATCATCGACTGCCAGAGCTGGGGAGGTTGCCATTTCCCCCGCCGCTCCTCCTCGCGCTCCCTCCTCGCTATCGGCCCCGGCCATCGATGCGGCAACATGGCACCATATTTATCCATTTATATCAGGCTCGTAGGGACCTTCCAACCCCCCCCCCCACCCCCCCACCCCTCCCTCTAACCTCACGTGTGCCCTCCTGAGACACGCTGTTGTTTTATAGACTGGAACGACGGATCCATTTAGGACAGCAAATAATCTGCCCACATATGTGGAAACGTCTAAGCTTAATTTGCGACGCTCTCGTTAGCGTTTGAGACCACGTGGCAATATTTCAAAGTGCAATCTCCCATGAAACCATTAAGAAAATTGCATTTTTTTTTTGCCCCCCCACCAACAGTCAAACCACAGCGAGGTTTGACAGCGAGCACCTTAAATAATTAGCTTGTATGGGAGCCCCCCCCCCCCCACCTGTCTTCAGAGGGTTAGGGTCTCATTCTGCTTTCGCACATTTCAAAGAAAAAAGAGGCCTTTTAGAGCAGGTCTGGGAAGCTTCACGATGCTTTTATTTTGAAAGCTCCAGTTTGTGGGTGTTTGTCAGTGTTTGGCTTTACTGTAAGCAGCTTGGTAAGTGGAAGATTTGAAAGGAACAGATAAGAGTAATGATATAATGCACTTTTCCTTGAACAGGTCACTTGTATTTTTCTATTTTTGCACCTAACTTCGGATTGAATTAGCGTGCGCTCCGGTCTAATTCTGGCCGGACGGGGAGGAAATGAGCCTCCCTACAAAGCCGTTCTTGTCATGGGTGATCCAGCACGGGTCTAATTTTGGCCCCCTTGAGACCGGCCCGCAAGCTTCTATTAGATTAGGTCCGCAGAGCCACTGAGACAGTAGGTGATGTATTACGGAGCGTAATTGGAAAATTGCTCCTGAACTCAGCCGCTCTTTGACCCAGAGTAGCCAAAAGGCTCCTTTTTTTTCAAAATGCATTGCTGTTGATGGTTTTGATGTTGGTTCGGGGGGCGGGGGGGGCTCAGGAATGTCACGGAGGGGCGTCCTCTTCTCATCCGACTCTTATTTTAGCCGCTTCTTCCTAATTTTATTATCCGAAGCTCGTCGTGATGTTGTGAAACATCAGGAGCAGAGCGAAGGTTTTTCTGAGCATCAGGCGGAGCGATTGTGAGCATTATATTTTCTGTTTTCTCCCCCCTCACTCCTCCTCCTGCTCCTCCTCCTCCTATTTCTGTAATGTGGTTCCACTGAGTCAATGGAATGGCTTCCCAGTGGCCGTATACATCATCAGAGCCATTAGTGTCAGTGATGAGCCATGTAGCCTCCTCCATCAGCCGACCCGACCGGCCATCACTCACCCTGTTCTGATTCTGACAATCATCCGCACGGTTCATCAAAGGAAAAAAGACCCAACATCTCATCTCTCGTTGGTTCTAATTAACAAAACGGCGTTTCGATTCATTTGCTGTCGGCTGAGTTTCGAATTCATCAGACGAGCTTGTGTTTTCCAAAGCCGGCGTTGGGAGAGGAGGGGAGGGTGGGGGGCAGGGGGGGCCGGCGGTCTTTCGACAACAAATCAATATATCTGGCCGTATTAGTGGGACGAGCGCTCGCTGCGCGCTGGGTGAAAGCTTTTACAAAGCTTTTTGTGGAGAAGGGAGATGATGCCTAACCAGCCTGGGGAGAGTGGAATCACTCAGAACAATGCTGTAATTGAGGATCACTGGGGGTGGCAGTGGTGGTGATGGAGGGGGGTGGGGTGGGGGGGTGGGGAGTCCCTGTCTGTGTTCCTGTGTGCCTGGACATCTCGCTGGTGGTGTCCACTGGCCTGGAGACCCCACAGCAGAGGCCTTTTTTTTTTAAAATCCGCCCTCAGGCATGGATGTGACCTCATTCAGCAAACAAGGACTCCACAATCACCCCCCCCCCCCACGCCACCTCCGCTCCCACCCTATGACTGCTCCACATGCTCACACACCACTTTTTGTTTGTGTTTTTCAGCTCAAATCGTGACTCACAGAACATCACTGTCTCATTAAAGGGCAGAGGGACCCGCTGCCACGCTGGGTCATTGTCCGATAGAAACAGACGGGTGAAACATGGAGACTGTAAACATGCTGCTCAATCATTTCAATCAAAGAAACTGAATTTTTGAGGAACTTTACTCTTGTTAAAGCACTTTTTTTTTGCTGTAGTTGTTTTTTTTCCCCCCACAACAAAATTTTATTTAAAAAATAAAAATAATCCTTTTTGGGGTTATTTTATTTTATTTTATTTTATTTTATTTTATTTTATTTTATTTTATTTTATTTTATTTTTTGTATGTATTTTTATAAAATTAAAAATTCTGCTGCTCTTGTGAATTTTATAAAATAGAAAATTTCATATCATAGAATAATTTTTTAAAATAAGACAATGAAAGGAAAATAAAATAATAAAATGCAAAGAATTAAATGGGGAAAAAAGATAAACCCATGCTCCACTAAATAGATGAGCTCGATGTTATCAGGTGAAAAAACCCATCAGTGATTATTATTATTATTTTATCATTATCTTTTGTCTTACAGAAAAGCTTCATATTTACAATTTGTAGCTTCAGAACTCCTTTGCCTTCCTGCTGTTGTCGGATGGTGCTTTCGCCCAGTGTACTTTCGTCTGTTCAACTTTGATGGATTAAACAATAAATATGAACAAAATGACTGCATTAATAAATCATATTGTTCTCGCACGGGCTCGAGCATTTACTGGATTGTGCGAGAGAGGGAGAGAAAGAGAGAGAGAGAGAGAGGGAGGGAGGGATTAGTTTCAACAGCGCCAGAGTTTTTTTTCCCTCTCAGCGAGCGTTGCACACAGCAACATGGGTCGATGGATCACTGGGCCGCCCACCATCTCCTCCTACGGCTCAGTGTTGCACCTCCTCGTTTTGGCCCGCCGCCCGGCCTATTTCCAGCATCCCCATCTCCGATTTGTCCGCTTTTTTTCCCCTCCTCTTTTGTCGTCTATTCGGTGGAAATATCAGCGACGTCGCCGAGACACAATACGGCCGCGAGACCGTGTTGTTCGCTCGGTCCCACTGTGCGAAACAACCGTCGGCTCAATAAAATCAAACAAAGCCGGCTGACCCCGGACACAGAGGATAACTCGGATCATGTGCTTTCCAGCCACTTGCACTCTGAAGTCCAAAAAAGCGGGAGGATACTGTTTGCTCGCCTCCCCCGAGACGAATCCCTCTTCTTTATTGATCAGAGTGCAGACTGAGAGCTACTGGCTACAAGAGTGCGCCAACAGCGGAGGCAAGGTCGCGTGAAGGCCCGTAATCCTCCGACGAATTACACGCTGATGTTTTAATTCAGAGATTCGGAGACCAACAAAAGGAAACTGGATCCTGGGTGATTACTGGGCTGATGGTTGATTTCTGATGCATGAAATTGAACAAAATGTCTCGAGTGGGGGGGGGGGGGAGAAAAAAAAAGAAAGCTGTTGCACTTTAAATAATCAATCTCTCCTCTCCACAGATGGCAGGTTGCACCATATGCCTCGTTCTGTCGGAGCAGATGTCGGCGGCTCCGCGGCCCCCCTGACCGGGGAGCGCAAGTCGTCGGCCCCCGTCCACTCGTCCAGCCAGCCCGTGCTCTTCACCTTCGACGTGCCTGTGCGACACTCGCACCACGGCTCCCTGTCCAACAGCGCGCCGCAGGACTACCTCCTCCTCCACCAGTGCATGAGCAGGAAGACGGAGAGCGCACGGTAAAGGTCACGACCCCCTCGGGCGTCCTGCGGCGGCTTCCTGTTTTCTGCTAACGCAGGTCAACATGCAGGTTTACGGTGCTTCCTCAGGCCGACTTCCCCCCAAGGACCCAAGCCAGTGTCATGCAGGAGGAAACGCCGCGCTGCTGTGGGCACAGGGGCCCCCCAAAATCTGTAGTTTTGGCCAATTAATTCTACTTTCACGACATATAAACTCAAACTTTTCTGGTATTTTTAGTCATAAATCTGGCTGATAAAATACTGCAGGAGGAACATCAAAAACCTCCAAATTAATGAGTTACTCCCTTTAAAGAAAAATAGCTAAAAAAAAAAAAAAAAGAAGCTACCCTTTTTTTAAAAAAAAAACCTGAAAACTTAAAAAAAGCTACAAATTTTGCTATAATTTTTTTAAAAATTAAAAATAGATTTTAAAAAAGCTTTGAAATCTTAGTTTTTGTAAAAATTCTACTTTAGAGAAAAGGGAAAAAATTTGTCTTTTTTAAAAATACTTTTGATCAATAACATGTTTTGTAGATTTGATTCATGTTTGTGAGATTGCCCCATTTTTGGGCACATTCTCGAATACGAAACTAAGAGGAAAACCATTTGCTCCTGAACTCAGCCGATTTAATAATCAGTCTTGTTGGAAAATTTACTAAAAAATATGCAGCAAACAATGCTGAACCTCCAGACATATTGGATTTAAATAATTGAATTATGTAGATGTTAAATATTTACATGAAAGAATGAATTATTTGGGTTTTATTCTGTGTGAAAACAAACAATGTAATTCCAAATCCTGACTACAGACTGTATGTACAGTATGCACATATTCAGCTTATAAACCTCATTAAACTAGATATTTTATGAATCCACTCAGCAGATCCTTCAATTGAACCTTATGAAAGCCAGAGGAGTCGGTAGGCGTGGCTACATATCCTGTACATCTACGGGTGTGAAAGCCTAACTCAGCTCTATGCTAAGGAGGGGGGAACAAAGGGGACGAGGCGCTTATATCAAATGCACTCCTGAGTTTTCCCATTAACATTCAGCTCACCTCCCGCTGCCACCGTGCCCGTTTCCAAGAATCAAAAGGCGGCTCCAATAATGATGCCATTCAGCAGATAGCCGGCACAGTAGATGATCAATGGAGGTTGAGGCGGCAATTCATCACTCCTATAGGTTTGGACTCGCCCAGGGTGGAGCCGCCCTCCCAGCCACATGATTTGCACATAAATCTGCAGTATCGGACCCCAGCGAAGCCCAGGAAATCAAACGCCCGCCATCCATCTCATCAGCTTTATGCAGATGTATTCCTGCCACCAGCTTCTGCTTTGTGAGGCTGCTAATTAAGACGGGCATCTGGCGGGCGGCTGTATGATTCATATCGGAGTGAAGCACAATGAGCCCAGTGGTAAGAATCAATGCGAGCAGAAGAAGAAGAAGTAAAATCCGTGAAGCTGCTTGAAGACAAAGAAATGAATTAAATTATCGATCCGTCACTGAAATCCATAACACGCAGAATGACACTTGACTGAGCGGTCTGATATTTGACACGGGAGGGGAGAAAGACAGAAGGTTTCTGTGTCAGTGCCGACTGTGACGCTTTCAGGAATCATCAACGCGCCTCGGTTTTATTTATAATACGGATTAAACGTCGAAAGAGACTCGTGAGATGACTCACGCAGGACATCCTGCTGGCTCGGTGAAGCCATCGGCTCCCCCGAGTGTCTTGAAACGTCCGGGCTGCGGTGTCGCTCCGGTTGGCGCTCAAGGTCGAGCTCCCAACAAGGCGAGCAGAATAAATGAGACGTGTCCCCAGGGTCCCGAACCAAGGCTGAGAACCTCGGAGAGACTTGTAGCACCCCCCCCCCATCCCACCCCAACATGTAAACACGGTTTTCTTCCACACGCTGGAAATTTATCGAAAAAGCCAACTATGTTTTAAAAATTTGTTGTTGAAATATTCATGGAGTGGATTCTTCTGAAATCCAATGCAATGGGTTTGTTTATCAAACTTGTGGCCAAGCCAACTGCGTCTGCTCAGTGCTGTGGTGCCACCTAGTGGCGACACGGATACTTGCACTGCAAAAACAAGTTGTTGGAGGGAGAGATAGTTGTTACTTCTGTCTGTGAAGCCCTGTGTCTGTGTTTTGCAGGAGTGCCAGTTTCTCGCAGGCCACGCGCAGCAACGTGTTCGTGGGCAGCGACTCGGCGGTGCAGAAACTCTCCCACGGCTTCTCGCACTGCCTGAACGGCATGGGCGCCCAGCTGCACGGCTTCTACAGCCTCCCCAAGCCGGGCAAGCACCAGCTGCCGGCGCACCACGACGACGCCTCGCAGGAGGCCTGCTACGTGCTCCCGCGGGGCTACAGCGCCGAGGCGCCGGCCCACAGCGCGCTGGGCGACGCCGAGCTGGAGAACGAGGAGGTGTACACCTTCAAGACGCCCTGCAACGCCCTGGCCACCATGCACAGCAACGAGCGCTCGCCCGACAACTACGACATTCCCACGCCTCCCGGCTCCTTCTATCAGATCCCGCGGACTTTTGATAAGAATCACAACGCCCTGACGCCCTCCAGCTCCGAGTCCTCCTGCGCTCCCCCTCCCCGGCCCCCGAAGCCCAGCCAGGGTTCAGAGGGCCAGTGGGGGAGTCCGCAGTCGGTGGGAAGCCAGAACGGAGAGATGACATCTGCCGTGTCGGTCATCCCACGCAGGAACACGCTCCCCGCTGTGGAGAACATCAGGCTGCACAGAGGTACGCCAGTTAAAAAC
Source organism: Malacoctenus gilli (assembly GCA_032164315.1). Taxonomy (NCBI): domain Eukaryota; kingdom Metazoa; phylum Chordata; class Actinopteri; order Blenniiformes; family Labrisomidae; genus Malacoctenus; species Malacoctenus gilli. Next base: position 16,216,022 of record JASSRZ010000016.1, read on the forward strand.
CCTCCCCTGCATACTCTGTGTGACTTGGCTGAGCTCTCTCGTCTGAAGGCAGCCAACCTCGAGAGATGATGCATGTTTTCCACCGGTTCAACCGGGTCACAGTCTGAAGGTACAGCCCTGACTTTGTGCGTCCTCTCTCCTCCCCTTCTATCTCTCTCTTTTACTGATTTAGCGCTCGCAGCGGAGTGGAAAACAAAGAGCCCAGTCTGGCAGACACTGTTCTGTTGAGACGCTAATGAAATTCAAGCCATACAGCCTGCTCCAGAATGCCTCGTTCCAGGCTGATAAGCAATTAAAAAAAAGAGAGAGAGCGAGAGAGAGAGAGGGGAGGCAGCTCTTGCAGATGCAACGCTGAGCTTCTCCATTCCCCATGTACGTTTGCTTTTCCAAATCCCTGTTCTGGACTCGTGCAGCCGGAGACACGATTTGACTCGTGACCCTTGTTAGTGGGGCTACAGGCTGTTCACACACCTGTGCTGCAAAACGAGTAATTACAGCGCAGCCAAGCGTTTAATGATATGTCACCTCGATTGTTATTTGTTCCATTAGAAACACTCGTTTGGCGCTCAAGATGTCAGGCGCGCCCCCCTCACCCCCTTTTTCTAATGTCTGTTTTTTGGCATCGTAGTTTTTCACAGCTTCTTTGGGTTCCTTCTTGGGGATTTATGCCGGCGGTAAATATTGATCCTCCCCTTTGTGTGTCTCCGCAGGATCGTCCTTTGAAACGAATAGCCATCATCGTCTCATCCATTTCAACAACTCAGGCCAGTCCGTGGAGTCGGTCAATGATGGATTCAGCTCCTACCTGGTCAGTCGCTCGCCTTTTTTTCCAGTCAGTGTAAAGAAAACAAACTGCGGAGTGGGAAAACTCGTCTCTCGAATGCGTGTCACCATTCCTCTTCCTGTTGTACTAAGTCCCGCAAGATGGAGGAGGTCACGTGACCTTTGTCCTTTTCCGTTTGACGGCAGAGAACCCAAGCTCCTCTAACTCGCTCCGACAGCGGCAACTCGGATGACAACTATGTGCCCATGAATCCTGGCTCCTCGCCACTCAGCGCGGCCCAGGCTGACAGTCCCAAGAATATCTACATTCCCATGAGCCCCGGGCCGCATCACTTTGACTTCCCGGGATTCTCCGCAACGCTACCTGCCCGCAAGGGGAGCAGCGCCTCGCTGTGTCACCGACCTGGCCGCCTCAGCGACGTCACGCCGCCCCCCATCAACCGCAACCTCAAACCCAACAGGAAATGTGAGTTTTTATTTTGGACTTCACCATCGGTAATCGATCCCTGCGGGTCCGCGCCGTCTTTTTGTTGTTGTTGTTGTTGTTGTTTTTCTTCCCTCCGATTGTCACAGAGGTTGTTGACGGCGTTTGCTCGTGTTTGTCACAGCGAAGCCAACACCTCTGGATCTGAAGAACAATGGGATCATTGATGAGCTGCCGTTTAAGAGTCCGGTCACCATGTCCTGGACACGGCCCATGTGAGTCTGATATCAGTCATTCAGCACACATTACCCCGGGCTTCTCCCTCTCTGTCACACAAACGCACACACTGGTGCAGCAGCACTTGTGGGGACTGCCTTTTGTACTGGGCGAGGAGGGAGGAGCTCAGAGTAGAGCCCCCACATCAAGAGGAGCCAGCTGAGGTGGCTCGGGCGTCTGTTTCGGCAGTCTCCTTGGGGAGGTGGTCCAGTCGCACCGATACAGGAGGAGACCCCGGGGACGACCCGCGATATGGTGGAGCGGCCGTGTCGCCCTGGCTGGTCTGGGTCCCTCTGGAAGAGCGGGGGGAGGGGAGGGGGTCCGGTGGGAGGGGGAGTCTCGTCATCTCTGCCGAGACTGCTGCAGGATAGACGGACAAACATAGTTTAACTGTAAATCTGTGGGGAACTCCAGAGTTTGGCCCCCATAGAGACACAAATCCTCATGAGCTGCTGTGAAATCAGGATTATGTCCTTCCCAGTATAGAAAAACAAGGACACACACACACACACGTATACACAGAGGAATATAAATTGATGATACACATTTTTCTGCTGCGTTTTCGCTTCTGCCTGAGGTCACTGCCAGTTCTCCCTGCTTTGCTCCAGGCCTGCTATGAACTCCATGTCCTCCCAGCACTGTCGACCCATCTCCACACAGAGCATCACCAGCACCGACTCTGCAGACAGCGAGGAAAATTATGTGGCTATGGTGAGTCCCAGTAGCTGCAGGGGAGATCAGGAGAGTACATCGTGTGCTTTGTTTTTAATGATTCACTTGTTAGTGTGCTACACTTGCTGTCTGCATCGTGTGTGTGTGTGCGCCTGTGTGTGTGAGTGAAACCTCTCGTCTCTCCCGCCCCATTAGCAGAACCCAGCGTCTACCTCCCCGGCCGTGAGTGGCACCAGCAGTCCCGCCCCTCGCAAGTGCGGCAACGTGGACTACCTAGCGCTCGACTTCCAGCCCGGGTCGCCCAGCCCACACCGAAAAGTAACACACCATCTCACCGAGCCAATGTCCGTCTTCGTTCCGGCCTCGCCGCCGGCTCAAATCTCACCCGAGGCGGGTTTTTTTTTTTTTTCTTATTTCCGCAGCCTTCCACGTCCTCCGTGACGTCTGACGAGAAGGTGGACTACGTGCAGGTGGACAAGGAGAAGACCCAGGCGCTGCAAAGCACAATGCAGGAGTGGACCGACGTGCGGCAGTCCACCGAGCCCGCCAAGGGGGTCAAGTCCTGACACGGCCCCGCGGAGAGTTGACCGCGACGAGAAAGAAAACTTATCGTCGAGTAGCCGCGGAAGGTGGTTTTCGATCATCACCGTTGAACACTGAGACTGAAATATTGGGCAAAAAAACCAAGAAGAGAAAAAAAAAAGCCATAACCGATCCTTTGCCTGTTCTCTGTGATGACGATTATTACTGCAGTGCACTGCGAGCATGCAGGATATCAGGCCATACATGTGAAGTGCCCTGCCCAGCCCCCCTTCACGCAGACTGTTAGCAGAAGAACAGCCGTGTGGGCGAATGATAATGTGTTGGAAAATATCATCCTTAACGTCCATCCGCTCCTCGTAAATCCATCCCAGCTCTCCCGCCCGCAGTTAATTCTGTTTGCGTCTCCTCGGTAATTTGCCCGACGGCTGCCCGTTTGGATGAGGCAGAAGACGAAGAAAAAAAAATCAGCAGAGGCTAACTGGTCGATAACTATATTAATATACTCTAAGAGTGTGCTCGCCGGCCTCGGGGGAAATGCCAAGACGCACTCCCAGTTTTTTGGCATGCAAGGGCCGACTTTCTCCTTTCACTCCAATCTGCCGTTTTGTGCTGAGTCCTGCAAGAAGCAGTGAAGAGATTATTTTCACTGCGGGCAAATCATTTCAGCTTAGCAGTGCATGTCTGGTAAGAGGAGAGGTTTAGAAAGGAAGGCAGAAAGAAAGAAAAATACAGCCATAAAAAAAAATACGCCCAGGCCGGTGTCAGGCGCCTTGGCGATAACGGCAACACGGCCTCAGTCTCGATTAACTGTGATCCCCCCCAAAACAGATTTAGGAGCCGTCCCGATGGATGGCAGGTCGATTAATCCAACGCAGGTACAGCGTCATCATTTCTTTTTAGCCCTCTAAATGTATATAATGAAGAGAGTAAACCAGAGGAGGTGGAGGAACCGGTCCGGTTTCAGCGGTCGCTGGATTTCAAGTGATATTCTGATGCGCTTTTCAATATAAATACTCACCGAAGAGGAAGATTATTGATTGATATGAAGTGAAAACAAAGCAGCACTCTTTCTCTCTCTCTTCTTTTTCTCTCTCTCTCACTCCGGAGTCCGTAAATACGAGCCGAGCAGTCAGACGACGGCATATTTACGTCCTCAAGCGTCCAAACCACACACTGATTTATGTCTTGGGGCTTTGATACGCCAAACACTACAGCTATGCCTCTGAGGAATAATTGCTTCCTTGTATGTAAATTATTAATAGAATGACATATTTGCAGTGCATCTTGTTGACTGTTGGAAAATCTGACGCACTTGTCTGAGACAAACAACCTTTCTCTCCCTGCGAGAAGCAACACGCTGCCGTGAAGATTTGCCAGTTAAGATAATTGAGGAAAAAAACCTGAATGTTTACTAAAAAAAATCCCTGAAGTCTTCAAGAACTTTTAATTTGCCTTATCTATTTTATTTTTTTCAGACTGTATATTTTGCCTTGGGGGGGGGGGGATCCATGATATTATTCATAAAATAAGCGAAAGGACCATATTGTATTTAGGACAACTGAATGATTTGTTTCTAATTCAACTTAAGTCCAGTATTTCATTGTGGGCTGGAACCACTGATGGGGTGACTTCCTGAGCAACGTGTGGCCATGCAGTGCTGGATGGTGTTTATTGATTTTTATTTTCATTTTTTTTTTTTCATCAAGATTAACGTCTGGATGCTTTTTCTACCATTTTTACGACTTTTTGTATTCTTTTTAATCATTATTTTTTACTGATACATGTAAAACGAGTGTTTTGTGCGCGAGAACAGGATCAGCCTAAAATTAAGCCAAGTTCGTCACACTGTGTGTTTGATTCCCAAATTGGACTCTCTCTCTCTCCCCCTCCCCCCTCCTCCCCCTCCATTTGCACTGGCGAAACCATTCCCGGGTGACCTGTGAATTACAGAAGAGCGGAGCGAGTAAAAGGAGCGACTGAGGAGGGGGGGGGGCCGTCTGTCCTCCCCTCTCTCCTCCCTCCGTCAGCCTCCGGAGTGAAGCGGATGTGTAATTTATTCTGTAGAGAGATCCACTGTAAGCAGACGAGCCGTGTTGGTGTGTCGTGGTAGACTGTGACTAGTAGTGTGTTGAACGGCGGAGCGTGTGACGGCTCGCCGCCGCCGCCGGACCGTCACTGGGTTGACGTACTGTACCTGTAGAGATCTTCTTCTTGTTTTTTTGTTTTTTTTAAAAACCACTGTTATTGCTACTACTGTAAGGCATTCGAAGATTGCTTGTGTGTTAATTTATTAATTTATTGTGTGTTCTGCAGTCGATTAAGAGTAAAAGACAAAAAAAACAAAAGAAAGAGAGAAAAACAACAAAGACCAAATAAGGAAACCTTCACTCTACTAACATTGATGTATGCAAATTGTCTTGATTTTCTTTTTTTTCTCCTCTTTTTCAAAGCAATATGAGAAACGATGCCAGTGTGATGGTCATGTGGTACAGTTGATTTGGGATACACAAGAATACAAGACTTTGTTATTCCTGTATTATGGTAGACTTAAACTGTGGACATAGAATAAATCAAGAAGTGGACGTTGTGGTGTTGAGGCTCCTCCTTAAAACAGGTTATTTTGAATGATCTCTCTTACATTTTCTGTCATGTACACAACAATTTAGAGCTCTGTTATTTATATTTGTTGTTTTTTTCATTATAACCTTTTAACTTCCTGCCTTAGTTTCTTGGTGCAGCAAATTAAGTCACAAACTTTTGTGACGTCAATCATTAGACTTGTGATCGTTTCACCACTCAGAACTCGAGCAGAGTAAAATGTACAGTCTAATTACAACTGATGTACAAGGGTAGTAGTACTTTATCGTTCACCTTTGTACAGTACTTCACTTTATCTAGTCCCAAGATGCATTTTATGTATGAGAGACGCACAAATAATTCTGTTTTTTGTGATAAATCAGGGGAATAATGCACATTTTTGTGTCCTGCTGACTTACACAACCAACACTCACAGCAAGTTACCACTCGATGGTGCCATTTAGCATGAAGCGTACTGCTACATTTCATTGTCAAACTGCATTTTTATTGATACTTTTTGCCTAAAGAATACAATTTTAAACTGATTTTAAAACCAAGGTGATTAAATCACTAAAGTATTGTCTTCATTCTTGTGCTCTTCTTCCTTCAAACATACATTTATAGGAATGTAATGGCTGCTGCCCCCTAGTGTGCAGAAACAGCAGCTACGCTGTTGGCATTCATGAGATTAAAGCTATTGACCTCAGTGCAAATTACTGTCTCAATGCCAAGTTATTCTACCAGAAAGCTTAATTCATGGTTTTTAGCAGCCAAATGTTTGATGTAGAAATAGATTGAAAAGCACACAGTCAAAAATAAACAATGTATTTCATCAGAATGGATTCTAATACAATAAAAAGCCTGTTAATCTCTGACTCAAACGGTGAGACCACCACTCAGTGATATGACGGTCACGTTCCAGTGATGACCACTGGTTGTGCTGTCGTTTCCCATAAAAAGAAGAGAAATGACTCATCGGCTGAACATTTCTCCAAGTAACGGACTTGTTGACTAAGAGCAGCAGCTAAACAAATAAAAGTGTCGAATGAAGGTGGCGTTTCCTCTCGGGCAGATCATGCTCTGTGGCCTTTTGGCATATACAGTGGCCTCTGCTCAAAAGTGGTAACTGTGTGTTTTCTGTGAGTTGCAGGTCGTGTTTTACCATCAACAGCCCATCAAAATCCACATGCATGGCAGCTGGAGGACCATGTTTCTTTTAGGCTGCGTGGAGGCCTGAATTATTGTTCTACAAGGCCAAACAAGTGAGCCGTCTTCTTTTCACCTGTCGACAAAAGCTGGCTGTGATTTTCTTCAGAAAGAAGCTACGTGCACAGTATTTATCCACGAAACTGTGCGGTTTTCCTCCGGGTGCTTCAGCTTCCTTCTGCTTTCCAAAAGCACGCATCCTGTCTGCATGATGAGCTTCAGAGACTCTGCAGCCGCACTCGTTTTCGGCAGTTTTTATCCCACTGACACATGGTGGTTTCAGCGTGCAACGCCGAGTATGGTTTTTGGGTAAATTGGCCGGTAAAACTAATTAAAAAATGAGTTTCTTTTAGTTAAATGTTGATGATCAAACACAATCTTTGGCAAAACACTTCAATGAATTAATCTACTTGCCAGGTTTCTTATTCAAATGCTAGTTTTTTAAACTGTTCATTTGATTTCGGTATTCAACAATGCAACAGGACTCAGTCATTGATTCCTAACGTCAAACTTAAGCTCTTTCTGCACCTTGGATTTCAAGTGTATCTGCACTTGTACTACGTGTTCCTACATCCAACCAAAACCTCCAGCTGTGCAGCTTTAAAGCCTCCCGAATAAATTAAGGATAAATTTAGCCCATCTGGGTTTACCTGTGCGACGTGTCCCTTCTGGGGATTAATTGGGAACTATTTGTAGATTCAGGGTGTGATTTTTGCGGAAGGGAACTTGATAGCAAGGCAACGTATGACTCATTTATTGTGAAACTCCGCTCAATTACCTTCAACTCACTCTCGTAGCCAGCCGAACTCACAACCGGCGGGAATTTTTTTTTTCGCGCCAGGGCTTTTCCTTCTCGCTAAAAGTGACAATAACGAAATAAAACAACCATATTTAATTATGAAGGCTTTTATTCTGAAGGGCATACGTCTACAACGTGCCACCGCATGGAGGTAAAGTGAAATGACGTGTAAGAGTGAAAAATCTACAGCTAAAAACTAAGTTGGGAAATAATGTGTCTTATTTATAAATAAATAAAAACAAGACCGAGATCCGTTTCCTGGTGTTTTTCGATGCGTTGCAGGGCAGTGTCGCCTTCTGGCCGCTAGGGGGCGCATGGGGACCCCGCCGCTCTCGCACGGGTGCATCATGTCAGAGGAGGAATGCTCATACAATGAGGGTCTGTGTACGGTAGCTCCGCTCCTGCCTCGGTGTGCGACGCGGACAAACGATTGTCAATGGACTATCGGAGACGTACGTCGCTCGGTTCGCGCCGCGATTCTCCGCGATTCGGCGATTTGAGGATTTGACTCCTTTTTTTTTAACCACTAGATCCTCCCGATTCCCGGACGGAAAGCGAAAAGGGGACTAAATTTTCAAACGAAAAAAAAATGCCGTGAGTGTTGAAGTTTTTTTTTTTTTTGTGGATTTTCCGGTGTGTGTGTGTGGGTTTTTTTTCAGATGCTCACATTTACGCGAAGAATCGGGCCACTTTATATCGCGGTAGATTTGATTCTGCCAGCGGGTTTGTTTGTTGTTTTGTCTATTTTTTAAACGAGAGTGGCAGGTTTGGGAATAAAGTGCCCCCGAAACCGGAGCAGTGGATGTAGCCGTCGGTGGAAGTGAAGTTGTGCGTGCCGTGGTTTTGAATCATTCAGCGGATTCATATCGAGGAGGCGATCGTCTATTTATCTGCGTGCAGAGGTCGAGTCTCTCTCTCCCTCTCTCTCTTTTTTAATAGCGGGCGCGGATCCGTTCCCGGCTCTAATATCACGACTCTTTTCATGTTTGGGATCCGTTTGACGTTTCTTCCCTCCGAATCGATACACTTACACTTCCGAGGGAAAAACCCCCAATTCGGCAACTTTTGGACTTCCTAGAATGACTTTATATCGACGTTTTCTCGCCTTCTTCTGTTTCTTTGTATAAGCTCCCGTCAGTTTGGCGAGAAAATCGCACGACACGCGTTATTAGTCGCATCGAGGGTTTATTGAGGTGAAGTCCAGCGGGAGGGGAGGAGGAGGGGGGGTGTTCTGTCCACATGGATCATAGTTGAGTCCTCGCGTCCTGGTGCCTTCCATGCCCGTCCTGTGGTCCACTGCGAGCTCCGTGGACCTCAGTCTCTGTAAACTTACGCGGGACCAGCGGGCATGGGAGAGGCGACCCCGGCTCAGGCTGCCGCGGGGACCTTCGTGCCCATGTTGGGTGTGGGTCTAGGAGCGATGCCCGGCGGGGTCGGCGGCGGGACAGTGGGGGCCGCCTCCAGCAGGGGCTCCGCGGTGCCACAGCTGCACAACGCCATCGTGGAGCGGCTGCGCGCCCGCATCGAGCTGTGCCGGCGGCACCACTCCACCTGCGAGAACCGCTACCAGCGGGGCCAGGCCGAGAGCTCGGACCGGGAGCACGAGAGCACGCTCCACCTGCTCAACATCGTCCACCAGGGGCCCGGCAACCGCAAGACCAAGGGCAGCCGGGGCTCCAACCAGCAACCGCCGGAGTACAGCAGGGCCAACGGCGAGCAGAAGGGGGCGGAGGGCGAGCAGAAGATCTCCACGCGCATAGCGGTGAGTCCTGGGGGGGGGGGGGAGTTGGGTCAAGTCACGATGGGTCATTGTGGTTGGTGATGGTCAGTTAACGACCAGTTAAACCATCAGAGGCTTGTGGAGATGATGGAAATGGTCATGTGTGAAGTTTTTCCATGCACGTCCAGGGGCGGATCTTGAAGGGGGAGGGCTCCAAAGGGGGTGGGGTTGGGGGGGGCAGTGCCACTCTGACAGCACCCTGGACCCCCTGTGCCCCCCCCCTCTTAAAAGGAAAACGCTACATTCTTGTATATCTACCTTTTTTCACCATAATTTGACAGTGTCTCTCTGACAAAACAACTTTCCACCCCCCCCCCCTCCCCAAAGTTGGTCTCCACTCTCCACTCGCGCCCTGATCATCAGTGATGTTTGTTAACCAGCGAGTTAAAATACTCCAGCGTGGCCCCCTTGATGAATGAGCTTCACGCAGCCACCCGCCCCCCCGGACAGCGGCGACCAAAAAACACACGGCAATCAGGAAACGCTTGAAACCAGGAGTAGTAAACTCAGGGTTCCTGATGCCGCTGATTAAAGGGGCCCCTTGAAAGCGGGCCGGCGTGATGCTGCATCGCAGGGCTTGTTTGTGAAGCAATCCACTCGGAGGAAATAGTCCTGGGGGGGGTCACTGGGCCACGGGGATGTTTTGCGTTCGCTTCGAACCGACATCTGCGGCTCCAAACGGGGATGCAGATGCAGTCTGTGGCTCCTTTAACCTAGTTAGCGTGAGCCGTTAACGAAGGTTGAGTTTCCTTTGTCGTGACACGGTTTTTCTGTCAGACTCGCAGTACTTCTACTCAAAGCGTGTGTATCTGCCCCCCCCCCCATCTGGTTTTTGAGGACTCTTTCCCGACTGAGTGAGTCTAACTAGTTAATTACCTTCTGAGAAGCGGCAGAGTAAACGATACTGACGGTAAAGGACCCGAGCGGTCCGAGAAAGGCCGGCAGGATGGGAAGGTTCGCGTTCCGTGTGCCTGGCAGCGCTGATAGGAAGCACTTCCTGTATGGCATCTGTTGAGGGAGCAGCCAGCAAGACGTGAGATTTATTTAGTTGCCTGTCCCCCCCCCCCCTCTTTCATTGGGCATGAGGGAGTTCTGCTATCGAGGCTGTGAATTATTTCCCAAGCAGCGTTTCAATATAATGTCAAAAGGGTGAAAGCCTGCAGATGTTTCTCCTTCTCCGTGTGCTCGAGATGCTGGATGGAAAAACAAACAATACATTTTTCTCGTTTTTTTTTCCAGTAAAACCATAAAAGGGCTTTTTTTTTGCCTCCTGCAATCTAACTAATTGTCTGCGATGAAAGTGGACAGGTGGTTGGCATAAATCGAAGCTGAACACGTGAGAAAAAAAGAAGGAGATGCAACATGATGTGCGTTTGTTCACCTCGAGCGAAGTTGTTGTTTTTCTTAATCTCTCAGCTTCCCACATATTTACTCGATCACGCTGCGAGCTGCAGCGAGGCGAGACGCAACGGCGTCATGGATTATATTGACTGTCTAAAAGAGGTCAGGGAACATCATGATCACCGGCCGTCTCGTCTCTGTCTTGTACTCGCGTTGACGGCGATGGAGCCACCGAGAAAAACTGATGAGTGCAGCAAGTCGAGGTGGAGAAAATGAAGTCCTGGTGCACGTGTTTAGATCGACCCCCCCCGAGGTGAATGCTTCCTTCACAACTCATGATGATTGGATGTAGCAGAACAGCAGCCCAAGCAGAAACCCCCCCTCCCCCTTTAATGCACATACGCTGAATTAAGAGTGTAGCTATGCTTTAAAATTAATTAAAGAGTGTTTTTTTTACTCTCCGATCGTCATCTTTGAAGAGTCGAACTCGTGTTCGAGAGCATTTCTGCGCTCGTTCTCCGTGGCGCATTCTTCGGAATTAAAAAAGTGAGGCATCCACAATGGCCACATCTGTGCATGTTATTGACTGTTCACATTGGAATTTGCAATGGTAATGTACACCGAGCGAGGAGGGGGGGGGCAAACAACACAATGGATTATGAGTGGCTGCGAGCGCCGAGCTGGAGCGGCACTTAACAACGGTGCTCATTGAGGCCAGATTAACAAAGGATATTCTTTTAGATGAAATCGGAGAAACGGGGAAAGACGAGATAAGAGCTCACTTATCGACTCGGGGTGGGAAGAAAGGAAGGAAGGACACCAAAAAGGAGATGGGGGGGGGGGGCAAGATTTTTCCATAACGCTGCGCTGAACTCGCGTTAAAAACAAACAAAAGAAGAAGCTTTTTGGACGCGTCTCTTCCAGCTTCCAGCACCACGATTTCGATACCCCCCCCCGCTCTCCCTCCTCCCCTCCCCTCCCCTCCCCTCACCAACGTACCTGTGCCGCTAAATGTATTCTGCACGGAAATAGGTCACACAGCGGAGCTCGCAAGACATCAGCTCCCCTGATTTCAATATAGAGACGTTCAGTTTCATCAGATCAGGATCCAGCCATCATCCGGCGACGCCTGTCAGCAGCGACGCGCAGCGCGGAAGAGGGGAAGGGGCGGGCGGGCGGGGGTGGTGGTGGTGGGGTGCTCCACAAACAGGGATGCAAGCCGGCTGCTGCGCGCGCCGCCGCGGCCTATTATCATGTGTTTAACAAATGGCTCGCTAAGCACCTTCTTGAAAGATCTGCTGGCCATGAAACAGCTTGAACCGCACGGCCCCCATATAAATGTTTAGAGCCACTGAATACATTTCCTGCACATGTTTACTTAAAGTCAAACAGGCCTTGAAAAAGCAGTAGGCGAGGGAGGGGGGTGGGGTGGGGTGGGGGGGGGGGCTGCATGGTGATTAACCGCCGTGTGTGTGTGTGTGTGTGTGTGTGTGTGTGTGTGTGTGTGTGTGTGTGTGTGTGTGTGAGCGCGCGCGCAGAGCTGA
>JASSRZ010000016.1:16228066-16239068 GCA_032164315.1 Malacoctenus gilli
GTGTGTGTGTGTGTGTGTGTGTGTGTGTGTGTGTGTGTGTGTGTGTGTGTGTGTGTGTGTGTGTGTGTACTGGGAGGATTTTTGTTATTAGCCAGTCCTGTGCTCGTGACAGATCTGGGAACTGCTGTCCTGGAGCCGCGGGGGTCTCCAAGTGTTCATGTGCTGATGTGTTTTCTTATTATCTTTATTCCACTGGTGACTCCGCGTGCCCGCCATAACAAAGCGGCCCACTGGTCAGGGCAGAGGAGGAAGAGGAGGAGGAGGCGGCGGCCTGGCCATCGGAAACGCAAACCACGTAACCGCGCGGCGCTTCGGTCCTCGTGTCGTTGCACTTTCTCTGGTGTTTCTGGTCACTCCCCCCCACCCCCCGAAACGGAGCAGTAAAGGCGCAGCGTCAGATATTTTGTTGGCTCTGCATCCTGGTGAGATGGTTAAAAAATGGACTTTTGGGAGTTAAAATGGCAACACGGCCGAACATTTCCAATTAAAGAGTCATCAAAATATGCATTTATAATAAAATGGGTTGAAAAGTGTAAGAGAAAAAGGAATAGCCACTTAAAATTCACATATTCAAGGCAACACACATGTTTTTCCGATCGCTAAAGGAGGCACAAGTGCATACTTAGTGAGCAGCCTTCAAAATAAAAGCCCTGGACAGTTTTGTAGGTCTCCTTTACACTCAAAAAGAGTCTTATTTTGTTTTCCTTTGTGAAGCTCTACCTTTGATAGTCTTGCAGCAGGAAAAGCCTGAAGCCCCCTCCTCCCCATAACCTCTGACACCCCCGCTAGGGGGTCCCGGACCCTAGTTTGGGAAACGGTGCTTTAGAATTCAGCTACAAGGCTGATATTCTAACGATCTCGACTCATTATTTGGGCATTTAACAGCTTCCCGTCAGCATGAGTGAGAAGACATAATTGTGGTCTTTAGCGCCGTTAAAATGTCCATCTGACCAGAGGATCGGCGGCGTTCTCAAACTGCGTTGGGAAGAAATCAAACTCTCTCCACTTGCGGTCATGGGATGATGGATGGCGAGCGTGTGCACGAGCGGCGGGCGGGGCAAAGTGTTTCCTGGCATACCTCGTTTGGCTGCCGAGCCGCCGGTGGTCTCATCTCAGCCCGGCTCGGCTGCGCCGCGAAACAATTAGCCCGGGTCCGCGGGGGCCACCCACGGCGGAAGCCCCGCGGCCAGGAGAGCGAGCCGCCGCCGCCACCCCCCCCCCCTGCTGATCCCCGCCATGTTGCCATGGGTCCGGCCGGCGTTTGTCTTCGCCGAGACGCCCGCGCGTGAGCTGGCCTTGAATGCCGAATGAAGTCTTCCTTTGGCGAGGAATGGAAACGCCGTGGGTGCCGTGTTATTGACGGCGTGACTGCACTGTAAGCCCTGATGTGATTAGGCGCGTTTCATTGTGGAGGCCGCCAGATGAGATGAGCATCTCATTGGAGCCCGATTGGAAAGAAATTAAGATAGCCTCTCCATATACGCCCGTAAAGCCAGCTGGTAATCTCTTCCTTCTATTTGGGATTAGCGCTCGTAGCAAGATGTGCTTCAATTCAATTCGACTTATGTGTGGTCGGTTTTTAATGCACTTAAAAGGGCCGAAATGTGAAATGACTTGTTCTGACAATGAAACACCTCCATCTCCAATTGTGAGCAACTGGATGCTTTCATTGCAGGGAGTTCAAAACGTGAGGATTTTCAATCAAATCCTGCAAACTTTGTTTGCAAAAACGCGAATGTGCGTCTCGCGTTTCTTTGCCAACAACATCCGACACATCTCATTCATCTCAGCCAAGTCCATTGGCGCAACAATAAAGCAGGCTCTGGATTAATATTCAATTTCATCCTCTCAAATATCCGTCCATCTCCCGCGCGATGGCTTCATCTAACTTTGAGATGCGGCGAGCGCCAAGCCAGTCCCAGCTGACCGGTCCGGCGAAAAAGGGTGGGGGGGTCACGATTGGGAGAGGTCAGGAGTCCATCGCCGCTGATAGAGAAGCAGACGATAACGCGCGTTCACATCTGGAGTGGGAAAAGGCTTGAAAATTCAACCTGCCTGGGTTTTTTTCTTCAGGGTTGTGCAGGAAGTTTCAGCAGGGACGAGAGACTCTGTGTTGCCACGGTTACAGGGGCAACGAGCGAGGGATTTCAGGAGGACGGTGGACGCAAACTCCAGTAAACGGCTGGTTTCTGAACGTTGCCCCATCGCGCACGCATTTGGTTTATTAGGGAGAATCCAGAGAAAAAACCCCAAAGACTTCCCTTCGAATGGCCCTCATCCAAAAATTTAAGGGCAAGTTTACCCACAGAGGTCAAGGACAACGATTAAACTGACGAGATAAAGTCCGAGAAAACGACACAACTGAGACACGAAGGTTTTTTTTTTTTCGATAAATCAAACTCTGTACGAAGTAAAAAAACTCCCAAAAGACGTAAACGAAAGTTCAAGACGTCCAAGACCTCGTGTCGATCGCGAACTCCGACACGCGTCGACTTTGATAAAAGTGGACTCCATGTCACATCATGTTCTGGACATTTCACAGCCGTGTCCAGGAGGGGTGGGGGGGGGGTGAGGGGGCTTTCCGTAAATCAGTAGCGCCATGTGGCGGTGCTGGATGTGAGCACAGTTTTGTCTTCAGGGAATGGGGCATGTCAATATCTCACACACACACAGCGAACGCTGGCGTCCAGGAAGCGGCGACGACCTCCTTAAGGACATTTGTTTGGACGCCGCCGATGTCAGACCAGCCGATGGACGCTGCGTCGAAGTATGACGGACGTCCCGTTTGACGGACGTCGCGTTTTCCAGTGAAACGGCTTTATTTTAACATCGGCTCACGCGGGCTTGCGCTCAGCTCAGCGGCGCATAAATTTCGCCGTGATCGCCGCCGTCCTCGAGGGCGAGCGAGGGACAAGCTTCAACAAGCCGCTCATTCAGTTTCCAGCCCGGATGGCGCGTTTTTTTTTTTTTTTTTTTTCTTTTCTGAAGAAGCAGGAACAAAGTTCACTGATGACTGACGTGTCTCAGGGGAGCTTTATCACCCCCCCTTCCAATCTCTTTCACTTTACATCTCCTGATCGCATCATTAATTGCGTTTTTTTTCAGGCTTATAAACCCGGAGCCTTCATATCTAATCCATGACCACGGTGGCGTAATTCCGCCGGCGCGTCGGGCGAATTTTTAAGTGGCTTTCGGATGGATTATTGTCTTTTTTTTCATCAGGTCAAACTGTTATTTGGGATTTTTCTGTTACCTTAACTTCCTGTGAAGCAGCTGGGGGTTTTTTTTCTTTCCCTGAAAAGACGAACGAGACGCTCCAGACAATAAAAGCTTTCACGAGCGAGTACGGCGTCTCAGCTAATGGAGGGAAACGGTAAAAAAAAAACATTAACTGCGAGGTCTTAAGCTGTTCGCTTCAATTCGTTTTTGCTCGAGGAACAGCTGAAAAGGCACTCGCGGGAGGAGACCGTGCGCGTCCTCTGGACACGCAGTGGATGAAATCAGAGGTTAATTCCCAAAGATTGCGGCGGTTTTGTGTGTTTTTCGTCACGTGATCGAACACCGGCGGCTCCCTTTGAATCCCCCCCTCTGCGAGGACCTTCGGTACCTTTCGTGGACTCAATTATTGTCCGCGGCGGCTTTTAATGACGCGGCCCGTTCAGCATGCAGTCACAGAAAAGTGGGAACGAATTGGTTTCGTCAATGGAGATGACCTTTAGAGCGAACGTCATTCTTTTATTGTAACGTATTCATGTATTCATCCGTCCGTTGTTGGCTTTGTTCAAGGCTGGAGACTGTCGGGACATAACTGTAGAAGCATCATTGCGGCGTACAGTCACTTTGTCTGCGTCAGTGTCTGTCTGTCTGTCTGTCTGTCTGTCTGTGTCTCAATCTATCTTTATCCTCTCTCTCTGCTTGCTTCCATTCATTCATCCGTCCATCGTCCATCCATTCCTCTCAGTATTACTCGATCTATTCTCTGTTATTCTATCTCTTGTCTCCATCTCTCTTCCTCCCTCTCTGTTACTCTATCGGCTCCATCTATTCTACCTTATCTATCTTAACCAGTGTGATTACTTTTGAAAAGACACGGCTCAGCAAATCGGGTGTCATGCGGCAGCAGCGGCGGCGGCGGCGGTGTTGGAAATAGTGCTCAGAATCTGGGACATCTCAGTACCTGGCAAGATTTGCATCGCCTCCCCTTCTTGAAACGAGCACACTTTTCCACTTCTCATGGAGTAATTTAGGTTGGGGTTTTTTTGTTAGCAAGTTCAGTGCTGCCTAAGAACCAGCGCCACACACACACACATACACCCACGTGCGCGCACACACACACACGGATACAAGAAGGGAAAACGAAGATGAACGTATGAATCGAGACAGACGGAAGTTTCAAGGCACCCAGCAGGGCAGTGAGGATGTGTGTCAAATCAAAGGCATTTATGGATCATCTGTTATACAGTATCTCCAGCAGCAGCAGTGTATTAAACCCCCCCACCGCCCCCCCACACTTCCACTCAGCCCACCCTCCCACTGGCACAACCAGACACACACACACACACACACACACATCCACGCGCGCAGCTCATGTTTTATTCAGCAGCCTATGGGAAGGCTGTATCTGTCTTTGAAGAGTGCTGCCGAAACCGTGTAGTAAACCCGTCTCATCCTTGCTCTTCAAGGAGGGCGGGAGAGGGGGGGGGGTACAATGTAAGCGGGAACACGCTCGGACGACGGCGGCGCACCTTCCACGGTGCAGGTGGGCCAAGTCCACTCCGGGGTCCTGAATGCAGGCCGACCTTTAGGGTAAATGTAGCGTTTAGTCACGCCCGCGCCTCCGTCCGTCCTCAGGTTAAACGCCTCTTTTTTTTTTTTTTTTTAATCCCGCCGCAGACATCTGCTCGCCGTCCTTGGCGGTGCTCCCCTGCCTCCAGCAGAGCTTGCAAGGCAGCAGCTTTACCTTCAGATGCCACAGTGTAGAAAATATACATGATCAGCATCAACCTTGAAAAAATAAATCTCTCTCTCTCTCTCTCCCCGGTGGCACAACTTTAGTCGGGGCTTTTTTTTGTGTCGAATCTGCTGTTTTATAGGCTGTGCAGTAATAACTGACAAATCACGGATCTGTGTTTGTTGGTGCTGGCGGGAAGAAAAAGGAAAATGCCACCATGTGTGTTTACTCCTCGGTCGATAAATCATTTGGAGATCAACGTGGAAACAACCCGGAGCACTTTTATTAGCAATACAAATAATCCGTTGGGGGGGGGGGGGCAAGAGTGTCTGCATCGTTCCTGCCTTTAATCGCTGTTTTTTTAAAGACATTTTAAAAGCCAAAGGTGACGAATGAATTAAGTTACATCGTTGATGAATTTACTGTCGGAGTTACTTTGATTTTTCTGAGGAAAAAATATTCAGGAGCTTTGCGATTATAGAAGAATCAAAATTAGTTGCGTTTTGATGCCATTTCAGTCTCAAAATTGAATTTAATCAAACAGATTTCAGTAGACAACACACAAAAAGATGTTCGACAACAAAATCTTCTATGTTTCATTCATTCCTGCAAAATTTTAACGTCTCAAACGTTCAAACAAAAGGCGCATGGGGATGTTGAAGAACAGCAGTGAAGCAGTTAATTTCCTCGATATGTGGCTGCAGAGTTGAATTGCTTCAATTTCTCTCTTGCATATTCTGCAAACCACAGTGCCTCCAAGTCGCAGTTTTTCATCAAACTAAAAACTATCCGTTCACGGGGCTGAGCAATGCGGTCTCGTCCATTTTCAGTCTTTGTGTGGTTAGCGTGCTTCCTCGGCGCCGGTGCGTCTTCCAATTCCGTCCAGTCGGAACTTAAAACTGCGAGAAAATAAAGAACGGTTAACTAACCTGCTGAAATTTGGGGGTGTGCGTTTCCAGCTCTGCTTCCCAGCTTATTTAAAAGATCTGATCCGGCTCCACAACTCCCATTTTTTAAAGAAGGGAAATGGTTCTAAATGGTGAGCGACTGTTTAAATTTCCTTGTTGATTCTGGGCCTGCAAATGAGGCTCGGCAACGGTCTCTGGTGGATACGTGCAGACACTTGTGCCATGTTTTGAATATGAATTACCCCTCGTACTTAGTGTTTCCGTGCAAGTGAACATTTCACTTGGTTGAAATACCTCCATTCCCAAAGGGTTTGGATTAGAGAGTCCCCACTGTATCCCTTTGTTGTCGATGTGTGCTTTCAGCTTCCTCCCAGTTGTTGCCTGCGCTTTGTTTAAATTTCGAGTGTTATGTGGACCTGGAGATATGAGGAGGAGGAGGAGGAGGAGGAAGGGGGGCGGAAAAAAAGGGAAAAAAATGTTGTTTGTGCCGTCGAATTCATCGGGGAATTTCAGGGAGTACTAATATATTAGCGCTCCGCTGTTGCAATTAAACCTCTTTGACTGAGGAGATGAAAGTTTCATGGCTTTTCGTCATCTGGAATCCACACACCACGCTGGCGGGCGACGGCGCGGGCGAGCGCCGGCCGTGTTTACGTGCGTCCGCGTAGCCGTATCTGCTCACGCCTGATGCGATTTCGTCTGCTCAGAGAGCTCTTTGAGGTCTGTCAGGTTTTTCCTGCTCCGGCTAATTGAAGAGAGGGCAGGATTGTGTGCGAGGAAAGAGGAGAGCGAGAGAGAGAGAGAGAGAGAGGGAGAAAGAAAGAAAGGAAGGGAGGTGGGTGGGGGGAATGCCTTGGAGTGTCTTTCCACGAGTACTTTGCTACCCGCCGCTGAAACCGGAACCCTGTGGGAACCGGCGTGTCCAGGTGTACTTTATGTGCGGCGCTCGGAAGGTGAATCCAGGGAACGGATCGCTCGCGAACTCAAACACACACTCAAAGTTCTTCTGCTGACAAAACAAGATGGCGGTTTTAAGCCGTGTGTTCAGGTTGGAAGTTACTCATTAAGTGAAAGGAACCGCCGCTGTTTTGCGTCGGCGCTGCGGCGTCGGATAAACAGCGGCTTATCGAGAACTGTTCTCACACTTATCTGACAGAATCGGCCACCTGATATTTCGGTTTCCTGGACCTGTTGTGGCTGCTGCTGTAAACAGATCTGATCGCCGCGACTGCGACCGGCAAACCGGCGTGAATGTCTCCAACGCTCCGTGTCGACCCTCGAGCTTTCGGCGACACGATTTATTTATTTATCCGACAGAGAAACATTCGAAGGTGAAACGAATCGACCGTTTGCGCGAGTTTGCGCTCAAGCGGTGGAACTCGGAGCAAGAACAGCTTCACTTTTCAGCAGGACTTCAAACGGGCAGCCCCCCACCCACCCACCCACCTCGGGGTCGTTACCCTCCTCAGGAAATGAGAAAGTGGGCTCCTGATGTCACTGGCAAACCTCCTCGCACAGGCTGCTGGGTTAAACTGGGAGAGGAGGGGGGAGGGAGGGCCATGCTAGATCAGAGTTCAGGCATGTTTACATTACAGCTCAGGATATTTCTCAGAGCCCGGCCAAGCTGCTGAAGTTCCCAGGCTCCAGAGCGGCCGAGTGCTGAAAAGAGGCACAAGCATTCACTTATTCTCCCCCCCCACTCCCCCCGTTCCTCCCTCGCTCTCCTGCGCACCGGGGTCTGAGTCAGAGTTCAACTCCATTTGCATCGCGGTAATGTTCTGTTCTCCGCTTGCGAGCCGTCCTTTGGGGCGGGCCGAGCGTTACGGACGTGAAAAGTACGAGAGGTGAAAGTCGCCGGCTCAGCTGATGCCGACGGATTGTGGATCTGGCTCTCGGTTTGAGCGGCGGCTGCACGGGCCTCGGAGCTGATTTCTGCGCGCGTAAGCAAAACGCGGCAGGTTGCAGCGTCGTTCCTGATCTCATTCCTGACATTACAGGCAGCTGGCAACTCGGAGGGTCCCAACGTACTCCGAGAATTTTGTTCTCTTTCTCGAGTTGGCGCGAACAAAGTTTGTTTTGGGTCAGGACGTCTCATACTTTAGGAGAAACTCTTGTAAGGGAAGAAAAAAATCCTTATCCTGGTCACACAACGATGAATTTCCGAAGATCTCCTGAGTTTTTTATCGCGTGGGCGTTCTACCCATGGTGGACCCGCATTCTCTGATTGTACTCTTGAAAAACGATCTCAGATTGAACACATATGACAACTTGATCCTCATCGCCGACTGAAAATGCTAAAACAGCGATGCCCTCGTCTTCCTCCGCCCACATTGGCTGTGTCCGGTCACCGAAGTGTGTTTTCGTAAAGCAGCTATCTTTCTGTGGTCTCTTGTGCGATCGTGTTACCGCCATCTGCTGGTCAGTTTGGGATCTGCGGCCAGATTTGACCCCTTGGGAGGTCGGATTTGGGGGCATGTTTGAAGCCCATTATTGTTTGAGCATATGTTGCGTTGTAACACAGTTCCCCTGCAGTTAAATGCATTATAAACAACAGAAGGGCTTCGTTTCTTCTCAGTTTAGCCTCTAACACTAAATTACCTGGCTTAAGTGTTGCATCTGTTGCTTTATTCCTCGAAAAACTGCAATGGTATTAAAAAAGACTGGTCAAATAAAGTTGTAATAGCCTGTATTTTTGTTTTATTGGTCATATTTTACACTATTCTGAGCGGACACATATTAGGGAGCGGCCAGATCCTATGTTTTGTGGCGTGAAACGTGGTCAAACTTCACGTAGCGCCCAAAACAAGTCGGAAGCTAATCCAGACGCTGCAGAGCGGCCCGTTCGGAGCGTCCGGTCCTGGTCGAGCGGGGGAACATAGACGGTCCTGTGTGGTTTGGTTCTCGGCTCTGCCAATAAAGCTGAAAAAATGGCAGCTGGGCTGTTTGTGTTGGTGCGCGGCTGTGGCGAGGTGTCGCCGTGCTGAGCTGTGCTGAGGCGCCTGTTCTTCCTCCACCTTGCCTGGAGGCACACAGGCTCCGCTGTTGCATCTTCAGCATGCAAGGCAGGCAAAAAAAAAACCACACACACCCAACAAAAAAAACAACACACACACACCACAGCGATGGATCCCTGGTCTCTATCTGCCCTGTCACATCATCCGCAAGCCGGTGTTAGCGGGAGACAGGCCGACAGCGGCAGAGGTGCTGCTGAGCTCTGTGGCCGTTTTAAAGAGCCGCCCAGTGTTTTGCATTGAATCATAGTCGTGAAAGCGATTCACCCATTCATTTATGGCACCTTTTACTTCACCGATAGTGTATGCTTTGATCATTTTAACACATGCACATACAAAGTCATTGTTCAGAGCTAATTGCTGCCATGCAAGGGTCAAGAATCGCATAATTTTGACTGCAATTGCTTCAGTTAGCGTCAGTTTTGACCACATCTCAAATAATAAGCGCTTTAGGACTAAGATTGATGTTTCTGTTCAGATTAAAAAAATAAGGCAAATCATTTTATAATAGACGTGGTTTTTTGTCACATTTGTCATACGTTTTTTTAAATGTAGTTTAGTATGAGCAGAGTTACTGTTTCAACATAAATGAAGGTTTTAACTCCTCGTTAAATTACATCACTTTTTTTTATTTTTGCTATCAAAGCGTTTGAGATTTTATTCGAGAAGCGTATTACACAATTATTATTATTATTATTATTATTATTATTATTTTATTATTATTATTATTATTATTATCGGCAAACATTTGCTTAAATTTATTCATTCTGATCAATTTTATCCTCTATTTTTTTTTGTCAAACTTTCCATAAAAACAAATGAAACCTCATTATTTTCTCTCATAAGAACATTGACTTGAAGAAGCATTTGAATCAATGTTACGTCCTAAACGGTTTCCTTTTACTCCCAGCAATGTATTTAAGTTGTCAGCTTAACTGCCATCAATGCATTTAGTTTTAATTTAAATGATACTCTGATGCACAGACATCAAACTGTTATGGACACGTTATGAGGACGTAATGTTATCCAGTTCAGCTCTTTGTCGGGTTGAAGTGCCTTTCGTGCTCTGTGTGGGAGTTTCTGTGGATATTGAGTTTATTTTCAGTTTGAGGAAATGAGGAAAGAAAACCATAATATTAAGAGAAGTTCTCAGAGGGGATTCCTAATGTCTTAGTGAGGAGGTTTCGGTTTTACCTCCTTCTCAATGAGCTGCCTTTCTGCGCTCCGACGTGTAAAAGGCTTCCACTGAGCTAATTACCGCTAAATTGCCGCCGCTTCCTCTCAACAGTTTCATTCCTTTTTTTTTGTTGGTTTTTTTTTTCCACCAGTGCGGAAAAAAAAACCCCGTACAAAATGTGTTTAATCCCTCGGATAAAGCCAGGTGGTCGATGTTGCCCCCAGAAGATGAGAATGAGTCTAACAGCAATTAAGACAAAGTATCCTGTAACAACATGGGCGTGGCTTCAGTGTCCCACCAAAACTACTGTCATCATTAAACCCTTCGAAGGAAACTAATCGAACACAAACATGGGACTTGAAAACATTTCCAACATGTTCATCGGAAACCGTCAGAGTGTTAAAAAAACATCCTTATGTAGCATTATTTAAAATAAGATGAATTCAGGAGCTTAAACCCGGCAGAAAATGTGTTGTTTACTCAGTTTTTCCTACTTCACACTGAAGCTACAATGGAAACTATGCTCAATTGTTACTAGATGGAACAGGAAGAAATGTATGACCAAATATGGTCACTACATCTGTGGCTAAGTTGGAACAGCTGGATGTTTTATCATCCAACGGTTTCCAGTTCCAGTTCGATCGCCCATCTCGCCAAAGTGTCCTCGGGCAAGACGCTGACACCCAGCTCGCTTCCAACAAGCCCCTTACAGTGTGTGTGTGTGTGTGTGTGTGTGTGTGTGTGTGCGTGTGCGTGTGTGTGCATGTGCGTGTGTGTGTGTGTGTGTGTGTTTGTGTGTGCGCGTGTAAGCAAGCGAAACATTCAACGTGATTGATTCTTGTAAAGCGTTTTTTTTATACTGCACCAGCTGTTAAATACACCATATAAGTCAAGTCCATGTACCGTTTACTTGTCCAATAAAGGGTTAACGTGGTGCTGGGTCAGTACCAGGTCA
>JASSRZ010000016.1:16240133-16253265 GCA_032164315.1 Malacoctenus gilli
CACCATATAAGTCAAGTCCATGTACCGTTTACTTGTCCAATAAAGGGTTAACGTGGTGCTGGGTCAGTACCAGGTCATACATGTGGTCTCCTGATTTCCCTCCTTAAACTATTGTTACATCAAATCGGGATAAACGGCTGATAAATTGAAGTTTCGTGAATGTTCCGTCGTTTTAGGTCGTATTTTCCGCCAGTAAAATGTGTGAGGTCAAGTGCAGCCACACTATAATTATCAATCAATTAATAATTCAAGTCCTTCGGTTTCCCCAACGCATCGGTTGGTCACATGTGGCTAAATGCGAAAAGGAAATTGCAGGATGCAGGAAATATACTGAACAAACACAGGGCTCGAGTCCATCCTCCGAACAATCCAACAGGCCTGAATTGTTGCTATTAATTGAGACCGCGAGTGATTATCAGGCTGCTAAACGCTCATTCTGCCGCCGTCCTGCTCGCTGAAATGTGATGCTGCATTCTTTTCATAGCCACTGGTGAGAAAGTGGGGTTATTATGTGCGCTTATGCATGATAACAAGAAGGAGAAAAGAGAGAGTGAAGAGAACATTCCTTTCTCACTCCCACTCTCCACCACCACACCCCCAATGCTACTCGCTGCCACCCCACCCCCAGTTTCCTTCCTGTGCTTTTTTTAGAGTCTATTGGATGTTTTTTCCCACATCCGGCAACAAAGCCAGCCTTTTTTTTAATGCCATAATGTAACAGCATGGTGGTTTGTGGTTCAGCGACGCGCAGGCACGGCCGAGCGTTGTAAATTCATTTTATTCTTTTAATAATTCATTCTTTTCTCACGTTTGTACAGTGGATGAATCACAGGGGGAGTTATGTTGAGTGGTTTGTCCTCCTGAAGGGTAAAAAGAGAGTATTTGATGTAATCACTACTTGCAAAAGCACAAACACCAAGCAAATATTAGGTGCTAAACTCTAAGGTGGCTTGAAATGCAATGGTTTTTTGTCGTTTAACACATTTTTTTGATTGTAGAACAAACAGAAGCTTTTGTGCTTGTGTTGTCAAAAGTCCCGGTTTGGTTTTAAAGGGGAATGCTGAAAAATCATTGGTTTGTTTCACTTTCACACTGTTTTATTCCAAAAATGGACCAAATTGCCAGGACAACATCATTCAAGACGTCTCTGCATCATGTTTTTTAATGTTTATTTACCAAACCTGTCAAAAATGGGTTTTTTTTGTACTTTCGTAACTTTAAAGCAAATATAAGTTCAAGATCATCATCAGTCCGTTTCAATGTCTCCTTTTCAGTACGTTTGCTTTCTTTACTTTGATTCTGTTGCTTCCTACTTCTCCCCTTTGTTTCTCTGCAGTGATTGGCTGAGTTCTGTGTACATACACCCCCTACAGGCTTGGAATATGTACTGCAGCGTTTTCATAGAGCATTTTCTGACTTTTTTTCTCTGTCTTTGCGAGGAAAAAATGTGTCCTCCTTTGTTTGTGTGTCATGGCAGTTTTGTAAGCAGGCAACAGCTGCTGGTTTATTCTCAGAAACAAGTACTGACAAGGAGCAACCGAGCTTCAGGAAGAAGAAATACCGGCTGGTGGTTGAGCAGGACATGTAACAAGAAGCTGCCCGGTAACAGCAGCACACTCCCCCCCCCCCTCCCCCCCAGCCTTAGGTTGCTGGTCGTCACTTCGCCTTTTACACAGCAAATAAAACACACCAGAGTTCACTTGAAGAGACCCATGTTTGGACTTGAACCTGCGCTTGCATCTTTGGTCCACAGCACTGTTTGAGTGTGCTTTCACACTCAAATAAAGCGAACTATCCAAGGAGCTGTGGTTCTTTTAAAGTAAACCAAGGACCATGGTGGATATTTTATTGGTTTGTGGCTCCTTAACTTACCCTGTTTCAGTCCAATCTTTGGCTCTCATGTGAATTTATCTCTCTCAATGTTTCTGAGTCCAACCGTCTCTTCAGGGACTCGTCTTTTATCTGTCCCGAGACGTTTTTTTCATCTTATAGATGACGTTTGGATCTTTTAATGGTCGCATGTTCGGGGTCATTTCCATGTCGCGCTGAGACTTTGGGACCCATCAAACGTCTTACCCTTTCTTAAACAACTGGATGCGCTCCATCAGCCGTATTTGGGATGGTGATGTCGATAAGGATGGGATGTTATGTCCCGTTGGACGTCCACTGTGTTGAGACAGCACGTCCTGAGAACCACCTCTGACAGACTTTGACCCGGCCGCCATAAAGCCGCCTGCACGTAACGAACTCTCCCCGCCTGGCCGGCTTGTTTGGGGAAGTGCGAAGGGAAGAGATAACCGCAGCAGCAGCAGCAGCAGCTGTTCAAACCTGAAGACGCAGATGCGTCGATATTTCCTCCAACAGGCAAGAAGCGCTGCAGAAGTCTTCACGCTCGCACCACCGAGAGGCCCTCGCTGCTACTCTATATTTGTACATAATCCCAACTCCTGTCAGAAAAAACAACTGTGTTTATGTAGACAGAGGTGCAGTTTGGCGATGCAACATGTTTACTTCATTGTTTCCTTATAAATGAGCTGAATTTAAATGGTGGCAACTTATTTTTGCTATTTTTTTGTTCCTAAAATCTCGATATTTTCGGCTCCTTCCAAAGGCCCCCCCCCCCCCCCCCCCGCACAGCCCCGCACTGCGCCCACCCTCTCATGCTGCTCTGCTGATATGCTGCGCAGGCCTCTGTGCACGAGCTGCAGTTTTTTCCTGACCTGGTGATAACGGCCATCGCTTTGACTTAAACTCAAGCGCTACATCTGCAGGACGCTGAGAATATATCAGTGGCCTAGTTTGTCCCGCTGAAAGTTACCTGCAACGCTGCGCTTCTGCGGCGCCGTTCTCCCAACGTGACCTTGTTCAGTGAATGAAAGCTGAATATTTTGTTCTTGTCGGGCTTTTTTTTTTTTTTTTTCCCGAGTTTGTCCCAGCCTGCAGGGTGGGAGTCCCTTTGAGACCACCAGAGATCACACGGTGGACCCCAAGGCTTTAACCGCTTCACTGTCAAAGAAAAAACAGAAATAAGCAACTTCCTGTCATGTAGAGAAGAGCACGGTGCCTTTATTTTGAAGGCTCCTACTTGTGTATCCCGACGAGAGTGGGTGTGTCCACAGTGTTTGGCTTCGCTACAATGTTTTGGTGCCCAAGAAACAAACAGTCGGGAACTATTGGTTCAGAACGGTGATATAACTTCCCTCCCTCAAGCATGAAAGAGCTGACGCTTGTGTTTGTCAGTGTTTGTCCCCATTGTCATTCCCATTAAACCCATTTCCCCTTAGTAAGTGGGAATTCTCCCCCCTCTGTTGTGCTGCCTTGGCTGAGTTTGAATCACCAGGCTCGTTTGTTTTGCCTGAAGTAGTCAAAGCGAAAAGAGGGAGGAGGGGGGGTGGAAAGGAAGAAAAAAAAAAAACAGCTGTGGAGTCGGTGCACTTGAACTGTGAAATCCACACAACTAAGCAGGATAATCCCCCCCCACGCAGACCGAATATCGTGTCCTGCGATGGAAATGGAAATAGTTCCACGTTGCCAGTTTTGACCCGATAGGGTGAAATCCATCGTGAAAGCGGGACGAGTTGGAGGTGGGAGTCACGTTTTGTCCGAGCGTCGCTCCGTTCGAGAACGTCGTCGTGCTCCCGAGATGCAATGAGCGCGTCGGAGGCGAACGAACATCCCGAACACGTGAGGTTTGGATCGACCACACGACAGCGTCCGGAAGTTATTGTTTTTCCACAGCTCCTGCAAGAAGCAGCAGTTTTCTGCATCCACCTTTTATCATCTGCCCCCAAAGTTTTTCCATGGCCCCCCCCACTCACGTAAGGCTTTGGACCCCTGCTCTCATCTCAAAGGTACCAACACACGCCTGTGAGGCCGAGCCCTGGTGGACACACCCACTCCACCCCTAATATGAAAAGGAGACTTTCAGAATAAAATCAATGAGCAGGTCTGCTCTAGATTTGGTTTCGAGCGCTTTATTGTGTTATTTGGCTATTTGAGACGGTTACAAATCCATTTATGACAACTTCCGAGCAGACAGAGTCTGCTGCCCCCCCCCCCTCTCTCCTTTAATGTCTGGCCCAAAACCTCTCTGGGGGGACACGGACCCCAAGTTGGGAACCACTGTAAGAACTTTCTTTCGCTTTTCGATCGAAACTGACTTTTGTTTTTGCTTAAGTAAGAATAAAGTTTACTTTTTAGGAATATGGAGGACAAAACGCACCAAGAGGCTCCAGATCAACTTTAAAAAGTACTGAATTATGTTTTTTTTCCATCGTTTTTCGGGGGAAAAAAAGCAACCCCACTCTGCATAAATCTGACTAATCAGTCCGAAATCGCAACAGTCACTTTGTGTTCCTCATAACTCTTTAATGTGTCAGTGAACGCGTCATGGGAGAGTTGTTTTTTTCCATTTGGACGGATTACCTGGGAGCACACTGTCTCCCTCCTCCACCAGCTGCGACATGTAAAAAGACCTGAAGCCTTCGTTTACAAGGCCCACGAGGAACGAACACACACATACACGCACACACACGAGGGCTCAGTGCATGCCGAAACTTGCTCTCAGGTAAAGGCTTGGCTGCGGCCGCAGACTCACCCTGCCACCATGGATGCCACCCTGCCAGACGGCGAGGAGCTTCAGCATCCGTTGCTCCGGCGGTAACGACCCTCATGCAACGTTTCGAAAGAAAACATCGAGTCTGATGCATTTAATTTTTGGACGGGTCACATGAAAAGACGATCGTGTTTCATTGAGGAGATTCGTGAGCTCTCACCCGGGACTGCGGTGGGCACTCCTGGTCCTGGAGGGCCGCATTCCTGCATAGCTTCTCGAGGCTTCCCAGCGCCGCCGCACCCGATTGTAATGAGGCTCGTTAGCGGCGTTTCTGCTTCACGGTGACGCGATCAGATTCAGGTGTGTTGGAGCAGAGAAACGTGTCCAACACACCAGAAAGCTCGATAACGAGCCTCATTAAAATCAGGTGTGCTCGCCGAGCCCATTTTTGGTGATCTGATCTCTTTTGTTTGATCTTTTCGGGCTACATGCAAAACTACCGCTGAGCTCAGTGGCTCCGAACACTTTTCAGCACCTGCATAGAAAGCAGGCGCCTTCAAAATAAAAGCATTTGACAGTTTTCCTGGTCTGCTTCCCAGAAAAAGTTCATATTATAGTTTTTGTTGAAAGCTGCGTTTTGGACTTTGATGGCGGCGCTTTGTTCAAGCATCTCAACTTCTTGTTTTTTTGAATAGAACTTTATTTGTCGGTGCGGCTTCTTGCCTGTGTTGTCTTCAGTCACAAATATGTGTTGAATAACTCCCAATCTGACAACCATGCAGTCGCCGTTGTTGTCATGCGTCCAACTTGTATATTCAAACGAGCGTTGCAAGAAGTAACACGAACCAAGAGGTAGATCACCCTCGGGACAAACGCGCTCCTCCGTTTCGTCTAGTTTTCCATATTTCATGCATGGGATCACAGATTTTTTTTGCGGAGAGCCTTGACAGCGTGTTTCACCATTTTCTTGGTATTTGGCTCATAAGGACACTTGGAGCCCGCCCCGCGCAAAGTTGTCTCGTGCGGCTATTAATTTAGCGCTCCTCCGGAACATTCCCAGGGGTTTGGTTTAGTGTGACAGTGAAACTCCGCTCTTAAACTCCTCAGTTTGTGTTTTGTTTTTAGTGACAAACGTGAAAAACAAACAGTTTTTTTCAGTTTTTTTTCTTTTTGTTTATGTTTTGGACTTTCGCAGCCATCTTGACTCCAATCAAACCGGCTGCTATCTCGCTAATATCTACGATTTATCTGTATCATCCACTGTTTTGTTTTGGTCCTTCTGGGAAATGTCAGGCTGATGATGAATTTGTATAGAGGTCACATATTTTCTGCACCATGATCCCCCAGCGCCCCCCCTCCTTTTCTCCCCTCCCTCCCTCCCTCTTTTCATGCACACGCTTTTTCCCTTGGAGTCGGTGAGCTCTGCAGTGTTTTCTGTGTCCGTCTCTAACGGCACCGGGCTGCTCAGGCCTTATTTGGAAGCTCAGGACTGATCGGAGTGGGAGTCAAACAAAGCTTCCCACTCGTTTATTTTCCTTTTTTTTTTTCTACCCTCCTTCCTACTTTCTAGCTGCGGCAGTCTCCTCTTCTTTTTCAGAGCGAGCTCTCGCGGAGGATTGTTTCAGAGCATGCGAGGAGATTAGTGTGACTGCTCGCCTATGCTAATGCATGTGTGTGTAATTTAAGTGAAAGCTGAGCGAGAGAGAGAGAGAAAAAGAGAGAGATGACAAAACTCAACAAGTACACCCCTTTTCAACCAGTGGATGTTGTTTCTTTTTTTTCCAAAGCTGTCTCCATTGAAGCGATTTAAAACACTAAATGTGTCCCCCCCCTCCTCTTCTCTAAAAGCATGAGGCTTATCAAGACCTGCCTGAGTGATGCAGCATTAGCACAGCATTAACCACTCAGCCCAGGTTTCCCACGGGATATAAAATGGATCCTTGTTTCACTGGGAAATCGCCACAGCAGCGTTGCTCGAAGAGCACTTTGCCGGCGGCCCAGCAGATAACGACAAATATTGTTTCCTGATTGGGAACTGGAGGCGCTTCACTCGTAAGGGAGCCTCAAAGATATCATAATCCACGCGTTTTAGGCGAGATAATGTGAGCAGTGTACTTCGTGCGCCGCGATAAAAAACCATAATCCCTCAAAGTCTCGCGACGGACTGCGAGCGATACGCGTTGTTCCAGAGGAGCTGGGGTTTTTTTTCTTTGTAGTGGCCGGAAAAATGACTGGAATCGCTCAGGACCGTGTTGCTCAACCCGGCAATGGCACTGCTGGCGCTCACCGTGCTGCAGCTGCAACGCTGAAGAGCAGCCAGATGTTGGAGATGGTGAAACGAGCCTCGCGGAGCAGGAAACTGTTCTGCATGCCATAGGACTCGTCTTTGAAAACAGGAAGGGAACTTGTTCCCCGCTTATGTGCCTTTTCCTGTGGCATGACCGGAGGCAGGCCTTGTGTTGGACGGCTGCTGGGGAAAAGGTACTTGTGGCGTGGACGGTAATGGCCTTTTAAGGGTACAAACAGCCCAGGAGGGCTTTTGGACCTGCTCGACAAGGGGATCTGCTTTCAGCGGGAGGCAAAAAAAAAAAAAAAAACGTTGCATTGTCTGCTCGCTCCTGCTCCCTTTCACATATTGCTTCCACCTCTCGAATTGTTACATTCTTGTGTAATGTGATAGCCTGGCTGAAAAAATCTGCGTGCCGTTCGGCTCCAGGCGGCCGAAAAGCTTCGGTTTTAGTTGCTTGAACTGTTCAGATTCACGTAACAGAGAGAAAATACACACGATCCGCATCAGTGCGTTGTGTTCACAGGGGCCCTCGGGTGTCTGCGGGGATCGATACCTGCACGTTTCCGAGACTTGATCTGACCGTAATGGACGGATTCCCGACTGACACTTGGACAGGGGACGCTGTGGACAGGTTGTCCTCGTCGTCAGTCCATCACAGAGACACACACGTTCAAACCTGTGGACAATATAGATCAAACAATGACTTAATTTATTGAGACCATGCAAACTCTTCCACTGCGCAGGTTCTTCCTGCTTATAGGCGTGAGCGCTAACCGCTAAGCCTCAAATAAAATCATCATTATTATAAATAAGATTGTCAGACAGCGATCTGGTTAAAGTGTGGCGAGCTCAATATTTTATTTTCAGCAATAAAAACCCTCTATACTCTCCTCCGCCTGCCCCAAACACCATCAGACACAGCTAATTAGCCACTGGCTAGCCAATACAGCGGCTCATTTAGCAGCTAAAAGGGCCAATATGCGTTTTTCATGAGCTGTTAATGACAGTGGAGACCACAGGTGGAGAGAGTGTGTAGTGTCAGACCTCAAGCATTAGAAATCAAACCTACTTTCGATGTATAAGTTGGTTTTTAACGATCTTTAGTGAAGCTAATTTGAGGTGATTTGCCAGCTAAATTAAAAACTTGTTTCTTTTGGCTTGACGTGGGGACAAAAGACACCAAACGTCTCCTGCAGGTTGAAGCCTTGACTGTTGAGAATCCCTCAGTGTTGTGATTTACGTTGACCCTCCCACGGCCGGCGGCGCTTTTCCCAGAATGATAACCGCTTCTTACCTCCCGGCTCTCACGCTGCTTCCCAGCGCGAGAACGGCGACGTCATGCCAGCGCCGCGGCGTCCCCCCTTTCATTTCTGGTGCCGCGCAGCGCCTCAGATGTGGCGAGCGGGAGCCTCTAAGCACTTGCGAGTGTCGAGTTGAAGCCCGCGGACCCGCCGAGTTAACCCCGGCGGGCTTCAATGGCGGCCCGGCCTGTGATGCAGTTGGCAGGGAAACGGCGCGGTTAGACTCTAACCAGCCTCGGGATTGTTCGGTGGTGGGAAATTTCTCATGTACATGGTGGTAACGGTGGTTAGCGTGACGGGTTGGTGCCTTGGTTGGGTTTGTTGGTGTGTGAAGAGCTTGTGTGTTCCCAGTTTGTGTGTGTGTGTGTTTCTGTTTCAGGTTCTTTCTACAAAAACACACAAAAATAGCATTTTAAATTGCTTGTGGTTGTGCGCGTGATTGTGTTTCTTTGTCCATATTGCTGGTTTTGTGGTTGTAGCGGCTATTGTGATGCGTTCTTGATTTCTGACGTCTTCAGCTCACAAAACACCTCCATGGTTTCTCCCTTTTTTATCCTTGTATGGAATAGCCCCCCCCCCCTTGCCGGGAGTAGCGGTGGTCCGCGCTGCACGGAGCCGCTCCTCGTTGTGGGCTTCGCCCTCAGTGAATGTCTCCGCGGTTGAGAATGACATGCAGATGAGAGGCGACAGCGGTGTCAGGAGCTCCGTGAGCCACATGGCCATGGGTGATGTGATGTGACGGCCTGTCACTGCGATGTTGGTGACCTGTGGTACGTCTGCAGTGGCGTGGCCTAGCTGGTGCTGCGGTGAAGCCTTGACAGAGTCGCCGCTCGTGGACCCGCTGTCACTGTATCCAACTGCAGGGGGGGGGGGGGCGAATAAATAACGTTCTGGAGGACGTTCGATCCAACCGATCTGATCCGGTTCCTTCGAGGAGTCGTCGGGAGCTTCACGCACCTGCTCCTGTTGTGTCATTGTAACGTGTGTGACTGACAGCTGCACAGACAGCAGTGTTCCTCGTTGCTCCTTCAAAGGCGCTCGCACGTTTTCTTATGTGGTCCATGCATATTTTTGGAGAAGCTCGCTCTGCCTACTTTCGCCTCGGGGATCTCGCGTTAGGCGTGTCTGCATCGCGAACAAAGCACGTGCCAGAAGCGAGGGACCGACTGGAAAGGCTGGCTTTTAATCTCTACATTTTGGGATAATGGCGAGCTCATATTTGAATGCTAAGTGTCTCTAACAAGGTTTTTTTTTTTTCGTCTCAGTCTGCCTTTTATTAAAATAGCAAGTTTGTCTGAAACGTTGGCGCTGCGGTACAGTTACAACGGTTGCGCCGAAAGAAAGACAGAAAAATCTGCCTTCAGTAAACGTAATGGATGATTTCTCTTCAAAGGAGCTCTTATCATCTCTTCCCATTTCCCAGAGGCTGCCACAAAGCTGCCTCTCCTCTTTTTCCTGCTGCTGCCGCCGCCGCCGCCGCTGCTCATCCTTCTCTCCTGGCTGCTCTCTGGAGGGCAGCCTCAATCTAATACAACTGTGTCAGGAAGTGTGGGGATGCAAAGTGCTGATGAGCCAAAAGTAGCCCACCTCTGCAGTGTGCCGCTCCGTCCCAACACACACACACACACACACACACAGCAGCCTGATTAGGCAAGCACATCATGAACCCATGCTCACATCCCTGTGCAACCCTGTGGCACATGCCCTGCCGGAGCACACACGGCAGACGCCGCTTCTGTTAGGTGAATGTACGAAGGAACCGTGTACTCTTAAGGCGAAACACTCGTGCATCTTATTGTTTTTCTGCTCAAAAAAAGCCAAACCATTCTCCATCAGGCCGGCTTATGTCAGCGTTTCATCTCCTGAAACCCTTAACGAACCACTGCGATGCTAAAAAAACCTGCTGTCATGTCGGAAAACACTAAAATTGCTCAAGATCTTTTACATCACATTAGAATCCTAAACTCTGCGGATTTTACCTTTTTCTCTTTCTTTTTGGACACAATAAGACGCTTTTATGTCACATAAATCCTTTAAAAACACCTGGACATTATTCTCTGAACTGAAACAAACCAAATTTCTCCTCACATTTCAGAAATGATAAGATAATCAGGTAAAAAATATTTCTCTATTTCATTACGGAAACATAATTAGGCCAACTTGCCTGTTTTGAAGAATAATCTAAAGTGCAATGTGTCATTACTCAAATATATTTTTTCGCTCATTCAGTCGTTTTCTCCACCGCTCATTTCATTCTAAAGGTCGCGTCAGGATCGCCGTGCGGCGAGCGCGCTCACCACCGTGATGCTGAAAGAGGGAGGGGGGTGGGGTCACTTTTTGTCCGATGACAGCTTTTTAAAAGCTCGAGTTCACCACCAAAGTTACATTACGTTTAATCTCGTTGCTCCGCGAACCTTTTCTCTGGTTCAGATCTAATTTAAATGAGGCGGGGAGCCTCAAACGGGAGCGAGACCATGAAAACACCGCAAATCTTTGGTTTTCTTGATGTTTTCATGCCACAAAGGCGGTAGCGGCAAGGTGTGCATGATGTATTTGAAAGAAACCAGATTAAAAAACTAACCTGAATGTCCCCCCCGTGACCTGATTTGACTATGAATTGCGTTATTGAGCCTTTAAATCATTCAACGTTTTAAGGCATCCTGGATGTTTGTTTGCTTTTGGTTTTACGACCAACGACGCACGGCATCTCGCTGCTTGTCCGGGGCTTATAATTCAGCGGCGCTCTCCCACACGCCTGCGAGCGGATGAATTTTGTATGGCAGCTGATCACTGGCACTGGTCTGAGGGGCTCTTGTTTCTTATCTGGCAGTAAATGAGCCGAAATCCCCCCCCCACTCCACCCCCCCTTCGCAACGGCGCGCAACCTGCCGAACCTTCTAAATATTATGTCTCCCTGGGAACACAAAACGTGTATTTATTCCTCTTATTTTGGGACTGTTTTTGTTTTTTCTCCGCGTCCGACGCTGAGAAGGAGGCCCGGAACTCTCTCAGGAGCTTATTGCAACATGTTTGGGGGCTCTGGTGAATAGATTAGAGGCTGGTGAGCTCGCTCTTTTGTTAAGTCACACTCTCCAAAAACACCGAAGCGAAACCTTGGAGCCCTGTGTCGACCTAAACAACCCCACCTCCCTCCCCCCCCTTCCCCCCTTTCTGCCCCGCCCCCCTTCCAGCCACCGTGGCTCGGAGGCCTGCGCTACTGGACTGACAGATGGTACCGTGAGGCCTGGTTCTCGCTCACCCGGAGCCCCATCCACAGTGCTCAGCATCACCGTGCTGCTCAGCCTGACACACGAGCCACCAGGCTTCCAGCCCCCATGAATAGATCGCCTCTGTTGACACGGCCAAGGTCAGGTTGCTCAATGCCACAGTCGGGAGGCGTCAATACGCTCCGTCGAAGAGCGGGAAAACGCTCGCTGGTCCTTTGGTTCAGAGGACGTTTTGTGGTGGTGTGGCTCCACAGAAGGAATCTGGATTAATTGAGAGGGTTTGTGGGTAAATGCTCAAATGAATCATTTTGGTATTTGTCAAGAAAAGAGCTGCAAGTTCGAACAGATATGGATCAGGTTGTGGAAATACCCTGAGTTTGGGGATAAAATTGCTTGTCCAAGGACTAATGTTGTCTTTATCTCTGGTTGCCACGGTGATCGCTGCCAGTTTTTTCTTCACATTTCGGTCACTACGTTTAAACGCAGCTTGACAAAATCAAATTATTGCCTCAGCTCGACTCAAGCCGGATGTGAACGGCTGGACTGTTCCGGTGGAACCTGCAGACCACCGGAGCAATTCAACGTTGGTTAAAGCAGCAAGCCAAAAAAACCTTTTGCTTTCTTTTTTCTCTCCGCTTGAATGTATTTGCAGGTTTCCCAGACAAAAGTACACAAAAAAGGGATAAAAGAACACATAAACTAGAATGATTTTGTTGCTTTTTTTTTCAATCAACATCACAAATAGAAACGTTTATACCACTGTGACGCTCATGTCTCACCCTCAGCATCGACCGGAGAAAACCGAAGCTATATTTTGTCAGCAAATGAATTAAATGCAGGCGGTGGTGCGTCCATGTCCGGAGGACGAGCAGCATATAATATATATATACATGCATATACGTTTAAGCCTTTCATGCTGCAGGAGTCACTTTCAAAGTGATTCAGAGCTTCTGAGCTCATTAAATGTTAATCAAAAAATCTATTTTCAGATCACTTGGAGATCAGTCATGAGGATTTCAGGCCAGCTAAGAGGCCACTGCTTCAGAGCGCCGCGCACACAGGACCGTCCTTCTCACCGTTGGAGACGTAAAGCGAGATATATTTAAATAAATAAAAAGAAATATCGCCTTTCTTTCTCGGGGATTACTGGGGAATTTCTTTTTGACTCGTAAGCAGACGGTAACCCGATGGAAACAACGGCGGTCTATCCTTCGCCTAACCCTGGTCTCTCTTTGAATTTTGAATTCCGAGCAACTGCCGACAAGAGTCCATTTTTCAAATGGCACAGAGGCAGCAGTGAAGCAACCCCGTCTCACAATGGCTTTTCGCAACACGCGCACTGTCCTTTCCATTATTCATGATGTGTTTTCGCAGACAGTGCCTTGAACCATGAGGACGACTCCTGTCTGTCTCCTCCACAAAGAGCCCCGTGGAACCGGAGCGAGCGCGCCCGAGCCTCTCGCCCCGCCGCCACCGCTCGCGTCTACATTTTAACCCCCCAAAAAAACCACAGACATCTGCTGATGTTTAATCATGAATCTAAGAGAGGATCCGTGGATATACTTACTGAGTGTTTTCCAATTTGAAATAGTGTCTCTTTAAATCCCTGCCGTCACTTGACCTCCAGCTGGACGGACTCTCACGTCAGCTCGTGTTATTTATTAAATCTCTAATCTCTGCTCGAAATATTAAAGATTACTCTTCACGGCTAAACAAATCTTTCTTTTTGTAACCTTTTCACACACACTTCAGGATTTAT
>JASSRZ010000016.1:16279252-16291402 GCA_032164315.1 Malacoctenus gilli
AAAAGGTTAGATGTGAGTTTGAAGGTGGGTGGGTGGGGAAGGCTGGGGGGAGGGGGGGGGGTTGTTTCAGAGAAATCTGGTTTCTAACATCGACGTTGTGTCCAGTCAGCCCCGAACAATGTGGAGCAGCGAAGTGAACTATGAATCACGCCGAATCTTAATCGCTGTCACCGCTCCGGCGCTGCAGCTTGAATAAATCATGACTCCACCGAGAAAGTGAAACGCCGAAGGAATCAAACCCCGAATAAAGTCAGAGAAGAGTTTGAAACATTTGTTTCTGAGACCCTCCACAGAGGGTGTGAAAGTGGAGAGTTACTCAAGCTCAAATCTACATAAAAACAGACGCGAACAACAGATAAAAGCTTTGATAAAAGCGACAAACAACATTGTGCTCTGATTGAAAGTTCAAAGAAAAAAAAACTAATTTTTAGGCAAACATACCAAAATAATAAACGACTAATTAACACTTCCTTTCGCTTTTCGCACAGGCGTTGAGATGCGCTGAACATTCTCCATGTTTGGAGGGTAAAAAATAAACACCAAACTCATGTGGTCGTGTTTTTTTATGCAGTATTTCTTCGGTTATTTGGTTAAATTTCCTCCTGCTGAATTCAAGACTCGCGAAACATCACGTTCACACTTTTCGACGACTAACGAGAGTTGTCTCTGGTTCGCCACCTGATGTTTTTCCTCGAATCAACGACCGGCGCGAGGACGCGAAGCCCGACCAGCGTGACCGAGGTGAGCTCACCGTAGCGTGGCTCCAGCCGCGGGTCCAGCCAGGATGTGGTTTTGTTCTTGTGGTTGATGTAGTAGATTTCCCCCTCTGATGTAATCGCCTGCTCCCAGCCGTCCGGGAGGGGTCCTGCAGGCAGACAGACAGGGCGACACGCCGCGCCGGCGGATCAGTCAGCGCCCAGATTTCTCCCCCTCCGCCGCCACCATTCGTGCAGCAAATCACAGATGACATAACGAATTGAAAGAGGGCGTAATTGCGTTATTTTTGGACGCCGGAGGAATGGGGAGCGATACCTGCATGCAATTGCGAGGAGACAACGACGCAGGCTGAACAATTCGCGGGGTAAGAGTCAGCTCATTATCTGAGAATATATCAATTACGCGACAGAGGAAAGAAACCGGCCCGGCTGTCAACATCGGAGGCTTTTTTTAAACCCACAGAACAATGACGGAGCGGGACGAGAGCTGGTCTGTAAACTCCGCCGTCGGTGAGTCATGCAGCTCCCAAACATGTCAGACAGGACCTGTCGCTTTCTGCCCCGCTCTTACCTCACCTAGGGCAAATTCCTGCCGCGCGGACGGAAAGCGAGGCAAGCCGGGGCGGCGGCAAGTCGGAACTCGACTGTACCTGACGGCTACTGTATGTAGTGAGAAAACTGGGGCAGAGAAACACCCCCAAAAAAAGAAGCTGGAGCCAAAAGGCAGCGCGTATATTCGTATGTAGGTTCACGCACCGCTGGCTGGGTTCATTAGGTTCTGCTGCTGCTGTTGCTGCTGCTGTTGCACGGGCACAGAGCTGGGAGGAGGGGGCTGGTTCATCTGGAGCATGGCCTTACGAGGGTCCTGCCAAGTGGTGGTCTGTTCGATGTGGCTGAGAGGAGACAAGACAGACGCACAAAAACAGAGAAAAACCACAAGAAGTCAGAAAAATTACAAATCAGTCTCTTAGCTGCCAGTAAGTTCAAGCTCCGGCCGATCCCGACGCAGAGCCGAAAGGTCACAGCGGTGAGTCAGAGGCGTTTCAACGAGCTCGCCAAAAAACACTCATTTTCACCCTCAGTTTCTGTAACAGAAGAGTGTTGCAGGAAGCCGCACGCGACTGCGTCCTACACCCACGAAAGCAAAACACCTCCCCGGATCCACAGGTAAGTTCTTCCTCTGGTTCTGGGATCCAGAGCCCCCATCGCCCCCCCAAAACTGCATCCCGCAGGTTCAAACCGTTCAAACCCTCCAAGTTTCACACCAATCAGTTCAGATCTGGTTAACCGGGCAGTAAACAAAACCTTCTTGGTTGAGGTAAATAAATACGCTCGAGCTCTTCATTCACAACTTTAATTCTCTGCTCGAGACCATGAATCAAAAGGAAAAAATGGAAAAGTGTGAGTTAAACTTTTAAAACGTGCGACACGAAACCAAAACAGCAGCTAACAACCAGAAAACAAATCAGAACGTCTCAAAAACGTCTGAGGAGCCGCGATTGGTTCCAAAACAACTATTGTAGCGTCAAACAATGTTGCTCCATCTATTTTCTGGCTCATCTTTGCTGGGGCAGGAACAGGGGAATGGGAGGAGGGGGGGAGTGGGAGGGGGGCAGTAAGCGGGTGAAGGGAGGGAGGGAGGGAGGGAGAGGGAGGGGGAGGGGGAGAGTGGGCATTGTGTTGCATTCTG
Organism: Malacoctenus gilli; assembly: GCA_032164315.1. Lineage (NCBI taxonomy): Eukaryota > Metazoa > Chordata > Actinopteri > Blenniiformes > Labrisomidae > Malacoctenus > Malacoctenus gilli. The sequence goes on from JASSRZ010000016.1 coordinate 16,281,659, forward strand.
TGAAGGCATTGATAATTAGTGCTTTGTTGGTACTTGTTGCTTGATTAAGATGGAAAGCTAATACAGGAAGCCCTCCTCTCCCGAGCAGGACCCTCTCCATTGAGGGAGGGTCAGTCCCAGGGCTCAACGCAGGGGGTCCCCTTTTTTTTCTCTCTCTCTCTCGCTCGCCCTCTCTCTCTCTCTCTCTTTTTTTCCTGGAAGCGGCTCGGACACTGCAGAGTGTCGGGGGGCTTTAACAATCTGGCGCCACATTTACAAAGCTTTCACCTGCTTGACAAAGGCATAGACTGAGCTACGACCTAAAACCCCACTATTCACTTGTTCTTTTTTTTGTTTTGTTTTTTTTTTCTAACCATCCCATTTAGGAGACCACGTCCCCCCTCCCTCCCCTCCCGTCCCCTCCCCTCTCTCCCTGCCTGCCTCTCCTCATTTCCAAACAGGCAGCAAACTCCAGCACCTCGTTGAGACGACGCCACGATTTTTACAGCAGCGTTCGAACCACCCCGACGCGAAACAACAACAACAAAAAGACAGAATCTGAAAGCGATCGGATCCGCCGACCTCCTGACTTCAGGGGTCGGATCTCTCCTCCAAAACCTTGGCGGTAACTCGATGCCCGGGCGCCATTCGGCCGGGATTTGGGAACAGCTGGGCGAAGTGAGAGATTGTGCGTTTCTCTGGGCCTCTGCGGTAATCCCAGCCCGCCTGTCTGCGCTGGGTCCCAGGCTGGGGAGCGAGAGGGGCCTGACTCAGCACTCCTCCCCCTGACACAATGCAGCCCATTTTGAAGCCCCCCTCTTGTTTATGCTTTATTGATCAAAGGAGCTGCCAAATCCCCAACCAACCCCCCCCCCCCCTCCCCTTTTCTCTCCCTCCCTCCCTTGCCAGCCCTCACACACTCAAACACCACAAACCAAGCAAAATAGCTGGAGCTGCTCAGACTGGAGGGGTGGAGGGGAGGGAGGGGGGGGGGGGCTTGAGAAAGAGAGGTCACAGGGAGAGGGGAAGGGGGGGCAACTACAGAAAGGAAAAAAATAGAGTGAAAGAGTTTTAGAAAAAAAAACCACGGAAGCGATTTCTCCGCATTTCATTGGCGGCCGGAGTTGCTGTGCTTCTGTTACAGTCTGAGCGCGCCCCCCCCCCCTCTTCTTCTTCTCCTCGCTGCCTCCGTCCCACTCTGGAAACTATGACATTTATTACAGAGAGGAGGGAAGAACGGGGGAGGAGCCTGGGAGAGGAGCGCTGGGCTATGGGAAGGGAGGCTTGATTGTAAATGAGAGGCCAGCACATCCTGGCACACCGACGCCAAACACAGTGAGGAAAAATAACCCCCCCACCCCACCGAGGCCTGCAAAGACTCTCCCAGCTGTTCGCACATCAAAACACAAACATCGAGTTTTCAATCAAACGCCGGCGTCGGACGCCAAACCTCTGCAGCACCGCCCAATCAGAACGGACGGAAACAAAGTCAAAACAGCTCAATAAAATCGAAATCCCGCGACGAAACCCCAGCGATACCAGAGGCTCCGAATCAGCATCGATACGCGCGAGCTGATCTGGTAAATGAGTGACCGGGCGCCGGTAATTCATCACCAGGCTTTAAAACTAAAAGATAATCCATTGACTCGACCTGCCCCGCTCCTTATATGGGCGAGCCCGCGCGGCACTTCCTGCCGGTGAAACATAAAGCAAAACAATGTCATGGCAACTGTCGGGACGGCTGGAGGCCGCCAGTTGCTGCCGGGGAATTGCTGATGATCTGCAACCTCCACGGCCGCAACTGCTCGGTGTTGTCTTTGCGAGTCTGTGACACCGCGACGAGCTCGGCGAGGCCACCGCCGCACCCTCCCTACGACTGCCCGTCCCTTCCCCCCTCCAAAAAAAAGCTGCTGGGCAACAGTTGTGGTCCCGTGCCCGCTGGTGGTAAAGTTACACTTTGCTACTCGGCAAACAGTATCCCCCCCGCCAAACGTTCGAGCCAAAACATTCCAACAAATACCCTGAAAACATGAACCGAGCTTTCGGACAAAGATCACAGAGAAAGTGGTCAAAGAGCTACTTTTACCCTCCTTTTAGGTACTATCCAAGTTACAGCAAAAGTACTAGAATGCAGTTATTGCGTACTGCTTTAAAAAGTATTACACCTTTTTCGGCAACTACATGAGAACAGTAAGTTGAGTTCTCACACGGATTAGCTTTCAGGACTGTTCCGACGAATCTTCCTGATTCAGGCAAAACCTTCAACTGATGTTACTCCAGTTATTTGGAGGAAGATGCTCTATAACCTGGATGTGGAGTTGATTGAGGTTTACTTGCATGCAGCACCAAGACGAAGACACAGCGACGTGGGACATCGAGAAGACGCCAGCGCTTCTGCATTACGTCGGACGCAATCTCGAGCTCAATCACCGAAATGTGACGAGAACCCATAATTAGCTTCCTCAGTGGAAAACTGTCTCCTAGCGTGGCGTTACCACAGCCAGGGCGAGCGCTGTGGTTCAGACGGGACCCGTGATCAAGTCGCAATATCGAGCCTCACTTGCTAATTTGTACTCAAGCTGTCATCATGGTCGACTGCGGCCACACGGAGCCCAGAGCGGACCGACCCAGCGCTCGGCTTCCGAGGACCCGGTTATCAAGCTGGCCTTTCACTGTGCCTGTGTTATTTTTAATGCCTCTCTCCAGTTGGGAAGAAACTTCACTTCAAGTTGCTGATTTGGCTTTTCTGAGTAAACGGTACCTTCTGAGAACTTGTTTTTAGGTACTAAGATCGTTCGAGGGCACAGTCGCACCAGATCTGGCCCAAACAGACCTCGGATAGTCCACTTTATCTGAAAGCTCATCTGAACTCTGGTCCACCTGAAGCCATTGGTGTAAGTTTAGGTTATAAATGAACTTTGCCTACGCTGTGAACGGCAAAAACGACGATCAAACAGAAGCTACAATTAATAATTTGTGGTTATCTGTGTAACCATAGCAACACATTGTCATTTCTGGCTTCTGTTGAGTCTTCCTGTTTGGCTCCATCCAATCAAAAAGCATCATTTTCTTTATTTTCATGCTTTTTTTCCAACTTGGGCATGTTTTTGGTGACAGCACACTCGAAAGAGTGACTTCATGTTGTCACCTGGACTGGTTTGGTCCACTTTTCAAAGTGTGATGTGAACCAAACCGAATCAAACCAAAGTGTGACTTTATATGTATCGGTGACCCATTGTCCCGAACCATTTGGGAGTCCAAACACCATCAGGCCATTTTATCCCACGGAATATAAATGAAGCTCCAACTTTGTGGGACCAAAGTCTCAATCAGCACATGTTGTTCCACAGGCATTCGTTTCCTTTAATGTACAACAACAAACGAGTGACAAACACAGCGATTGCGTGTTTGCATCCATGAAAACTGCCATTTAAGTAAGACTGCGGAGAGAGAGAGTCTCTCTCTGTTTGTGGTTAAAATGCCTCTAAATAAGTTAAAAACACGCACACAAAAAACAGCGCATAAAAGATCAGTTTCAGTCTGTTTTTTTTCTTGTGACTTTCCTCCCTTCAAAGAGTAGATGTCCAAAGTCTGGTTTGACTGGTGTGAAAGGGGGGGGAGTTACGGCTCTGGGAAGCGCAGCGGCGGCGGCGGCGGCCGAGCACTCCCACAGCTGAGTTGTCAAATGTTAAAAATGGGATCCTCAGGCCGCAGGAGCTCCACCCAGGGAGTTGGTGCTCGGAGGGTGGTTGAAACCGATGACTAAAGAGCGCACCGAGGGAGGCCAGATGTAATCAGGGCCGGGAGACGAGGATGACCACCTCCGACTCGGCTCGACCGGGGATGCCTGGCTGCCCCTCTATCAGCAGGACATCATCAAGAGAGATTATTGGGGCAACCTCCGTGACCCCATTGTGGCTTTAAGTTTCCCTTTGAAGGGCGGTTTGTATTAATGAAGGGACTAATTCACACAGTACCTGGACTTAAGTGGAGCCGAGTTTTTCGCTTCACCAGAGCAACTTAGGAAGACAATTTAATCGCGTTTCATTTATCGGACTGCCACCTTAGATCAGTCGGGATTTGCTAATCAGAGCGCTTCTTTCGAGACGTAAACGCTTGGTAAATACAACATCTAAAGTACTGAGATTTTTCCAGTTGGTTCCTGAAGCGTGTTTTTTTCCGTGTCCACGTCTCGGCTCTAACATCTCTGTGGAGATGCCCCCGCCTGACAGTGGGGGCATTGATGTCTGAAACAGAGGTGTTACATCAAGACTTTGGTAAACACTGGCCTGACTTTCTCACAGTTAGGTTTGTGTACTGAGCTGACAGGCCTGGGCTGAACAGGAAGGTTCTTGTCTGTGTGTGGTCAATAAACCAAAAGTTTGTCAAACACAAAGTTGCTCCAAATGAGGGCTTCACACTGGCTCGCAGCCCCGTCTTTCCCAGCACCATTTGTGAGCCCACGGCGGCTCAAAACAGCTCGGTATGAGGTCCGATCTGCGGACTGACCGCATTCAGCTTCGCGTCGGGCTGAGACCAAGCGAATGCCGAGAGGATTGTGAAATTACAGGAGATACCGTGGGACTAAAGTTTATTTTAAATCAACACTGAGATAAGCTTTTGGAGAAACTCAAGCATGTGTGATTCCGCCTGCTCATTTTCCAGCAACCTCGAGAAATTGCTCTGAGTTTTAACGCGCAGAGTGGAAGGATAACGAATGGACGCAACTTTTGGAAAAAAAGGTTGGTGTCGCCACCAAAACGTTGGTGGGAACAAGCCGAGTTAACTCCGCTGCCTGCTGGGACCGAAACCTCCACATCATCTGATGGGAGATGTCGCCGGCATAAAGTCCAAGTAAACACTTTGATCAGTGCCGCTCGGGGGTCTCCGACTCGTGTTCAGTGTAACAGATGTTCAGGAGACCCCAGACAGGGCGAGCGGAGGGGCCACCAGGCTGCTCAGTGCTCGACAGGACTGCGCGGAGAGACGGAGCGAGCCCCAACAGAGGGGACGCCATTAATAATTAATCTGAATCCGGAGAGTTGTAATTAATTAATCGCAAATGATTTTAATCGCTCACAAGAACCTGAATAATAAAACTATCAGTTTTTAATTGATGACCAAGTGAACACATGAAGACAAATATTTGAACATCATGATAATTCTCGGAATTAATCGCATTTTAATCGTCAATTATGTTAATTTCACGACTAATTGTTCGTTGAGGGCAAAGTGAATAAATAAACATATGTTTAAACAACAAAATGAAGTTTCAAGAATTTTTCTAAAAGTTCATAAAATGTTTATGTTTTTTTAACTGAAATACTTTTAATTACATCCAAAAAAAGCAATAACATACAAAATAAAACAACTTTGGTTGGCTGCTACACATTCGCATGGAGGTGATACTGTAAGCTTAAATTGTTTTTGTTGTATCCAAACTACTTCCTGCAAATTTAAGTAGGAAAGAGTTGCTAAACTTTGTATGTTAGCTTGCAAAAGAAAACGAACAATTAATTCTTGAGTTTTTTTCTGCAAATTTGTTGCAGGAAGAGTTTCTGCTCAGGCAAAAAAGTAGAAATATAAAGACAAGAAAAGTTCTCCAGGAGGATCACAACCATTCACGTCTTTGAGGATCTGTTTTAACTCGCTCAGAGTCACTATAAATAAACAAAAACAGGAAAATAGGAGGAGGCTGCGCTTTGTTTGTGGGAACCGGCAGGCTCAGGAAAACATTCAGGGATCAGCCTGAGGAAAAAGACACAAGTGTCCATCGACACGCGGCTCTACCTGCCCCTGAGGGCGGACAATAGCCGCTGCCCCCCAAAGCTCTCCCCTGCTTAGGGCCGACTTCCCACGGACTAAAAGCCCTTTCAAAGCTGCATTTAATAAGTGCCCGGAAACAGTGATTACCCCTCCTGCTTGGCCGGTGCGTCTAAATTAGAAACCTTCATTAGTTTATGACCCGGCCCTGCAGACCGGCCCTTCCCCCCCCCCACCTCCCAAACGTCCCCCCACCCCCCTCAGCAAGGTGACCCAACCTCTGTGGCCCTGCCGCCATAAATCAAAGGCCACAGCAAACTGCTGGAAGAAAGAGGAGGAAAGGTCAATAGACTTTGTTGACATTCTCCCACTCTTTGTTTTTATGTAACAGCCAAAACAAAAAGAGTTTTTTCTGCCGCACGGCTCGTATTCGACTCCCGTTTCCGCCGTTACCCACCGCGCCGCGTTTCTCCCCGGTTTTTCTGGACTCGACGTCACGCCTCGGACGACGCGTTTCCCTCGCCAAACAAGCATCCTGGTAATTATCTGGGCGCGCTAATTGCCATTCAACCTAAATCCATCAGCACCGGCGTTCGAGGTTAATAATGCACTTAGCAAATGATCTTTTAGCAAATTAGCGTTTACACCCGAGTGCAAGCCTGCCATGAGGGGAAGATTTCAGGTGTTAGGAAGGTGGTAAAAGGCGTTCATAAAGCCGCCGGCGCCCGCCATCTTTAAAACTCCGTGTCAGCCCATTTGTCTATTTTGGGAAGGCTCACATGAGTCTCCACAGGCCTGTGGCCTGAATAAAGATCACTGTTTCACGGGCCGGGACAAAAGGGAGGGCCGGGCTCCTCTCGGCCCCCTTCTTCTTCTTCTTCTCTTCTTCTTCTAGACGTCTCCACACGGCTGCCATTTAACTCGGCGGTCACAAAGGAGCCACCGTCACACGGGGCCACAGCTCCATTCATCCTGAAGCCGGCTCTGACTTTTTTTTTTTTAAAGGGAAGTGGACATCGGCATTTGGAGGATGGGGGGTGGGGGGTGGGGGGGGGTCACCACGCCTCTCAAGCACAGCGTCCCCCAAACTGTACGATCCCACAACGTTTCTGCTCTAAAAACAGCAGAAGAAGAAGAAGCAGGGGAGAAACGGTAGCTTTAAAGTAGAAAAAAGAGAAAACTTTCCCTCTGAGTTGATTTATCTCTCGGACAACAGCGGTCACTGGAGTGAAATGTGACCCCCCACCACCACCCCCCACCCCACCCACCCACCAACCCTCTGCTGTGCTCGCTGGTGACCGGCTCCCCCACCCCCACCCGGTTTCAGCCGCCCACCCACCCACCTTCCCTCCCTCCCTCCCACCCACTCGCACACTCCTTTGCTCTGCTTCACTCCCTCTGCAACACGGTCAGACGGCCGCTGTTTATAAATAGGGGAGTGTCTTTTCCAGCAGCTCTTTATTCCAGATCAAATATCTGCACTTTGATGTGCAGTTGCATGGAAGACGTCTCGCAAGGGCTGCTTTTTTTTCCCCCCAAACAGCCACGCTGCTGCTCGACAGCCTGCGCGACTGATCCCACTGTTGTGCTGTTGTTTTTCCTGCATGTTCAGAAGATGAATCTCATTTTTGCTTGCAAAAAAGGAGCCACGCTCTGTTTACGCCACAGCGACGCGAAATCATATGAGCAGCGAAGTGCTGCAATAAAGTCAAGCTCTGATCTCTCACCAATGTGTCATATTTGACGAGCTTAGCATTAGCAGGCGGCGCCTGAACTCTAAACGCTGTTTTGGGTCAAACAGAAACGTAAATATGAGACCAAAAAACACCAGAATGTCAATTTTTTCCCTCTAAATGAGACTATTACTTTACTTGTTTTGTTTTCACGTCTGACCCAAATTCATTTCACAGACTTATACGTCATCATTTTAACAGTTTATTGCATTATTGTGCATGTTTATCACGTATTTCATCTGTACTGACTGTTTTACTGATGAGTCTAATATCTTTTGCGATGTCTGCACCAATTTTTTTGACTTATTTTGACTGTAAAAAGGCCAAAAACACAACACATGATTGAACCTTTCAGTAGAATAGAAACTGATGATGTTTAAAGGTGGCAAAGCTGAATTTTCCAACATTTACTATGAGCCAAAAAAGCTTTTTTTAAAAACAAATTTGATAAATGTTGTAAAAATTATGAAATTTCTCACAAATTCTCATTTATTCCCATAAAATTCTACATTTTTCTCCAGACTGCGACAGACTTAGTAGTGTAAGAAACATTTGACCTGAATAGAGTTATTTTTTTAACAAATTAGGTTCTGTAAACAACTCCGGTGACCTCCAGAGAGTCTCTGGGAGTAGTATTCCCACTCTGCAGCCCCTCAGTCCTCCTTTCTTCTTTTTTTTCCTCCACCGATTTCCAAAGAGACTCCTTCAAAACGGACCAGATGTTCCCCAGATGTGCGACCTCAAAACATCTGGTAACGAAGGTCCCTTTTTTCTTTCCCTTTTTGCCCGATCCAAGCTCGCACGAGGCGATCCGGACCTCTCAGACTGACGTCCGCCCCGAAACGACGACCCGGCCGATGACGGCGTTTGACGCCAGACCTTCTCTGAACAGCGCGAGACGCTCGGCGCTCTGTAAACTTTGGACCGTTTCACAAGGAGGAGATTACATTAGCATAAATTGTTGACAGAGACGTCAGTTCTCTGAATAATTCAACCGATCTTTTCACAACACGACCGAAACCAGATGCAACGCAGACGAGGGAAAGAGAGTACATGTCGAAGCAAGATGTCCTCTCTCGCTTCACGAAGCTCTCTAAAAGCTGCGGCCTACGATCGCTTAATTTCATCACTTGTGGGCGAAGATCTGAGCTGAGTTTGCAGATCGGCCTTCGGTCTTCTGCCGTCTGCGGCAGCGACACTGCTCCATTGTTTCCACTGAAACCTGAGACCAAGAAAGAGAAAACTACATACAGCAGCAGTCCTTTAAAAAGACGCCCTCTTGTTTGCGAAGACGGCCAAATCCAATAACGCGCAATTCAACAATCGCAACTGTGTCTGCGGGGGCGCGCTGGCCGGACCCTTTGTGCAACTGTGGCAGATTCAGACGTCGTCGTCGTCGTCGTCGTCACGGAGGGAAGACTGACTCAGGGCCACTTCTCTCGTAACTCGGGACTTGTCTCGGCTTGCCGGGAGCTCAAATATTTCCGTTCTCCCCAAAAGCTGCGAACGAGCTTCTCACCTTGAGCTCGGAAAGTTTCCGAGGCTGCACGCTCGGAGGAACGATTTTAGCGCCGCGTCTCGATCGCCAGCTATGCTTGCTGTTGCGCAAAAAAAAAAAAAGGCCGACACCCTTCAATTATACACACGTTCAGCTGATTGAATGCAACGCAGCCACTTCTCTCCAATGTTACAATCTGATATAATTGACAACAGACATCTGCTTTCCTGAAAAACTACACCCACATAAGCTGAGAGAATATCCATAAAATTGAGTGAAACAATAATTCATGAAGCAAAACAAACATCAATCGCTGTTTTTTTTACTTCTGGTTTGGATAAAATAGGAGGAATATCGAGGCCTTGTGCGCTGCAGATCAATAAAAGCTCGCCTTGAAACCTTCTTCCACTGTTTTTCAGCCTGTGTTCCGTCAAGCCGCGGACGTGCCGGGTTTATCCGAGGACGGCCTAATGTGATGCACCTGTCGGCGGGCCGTACTCACTTTAAGAAGTATCTCTGGCCGGAGGCGGTCTTGGCCATCTCCCACCCGGCGGGCAGGGGCACGTCGTCGGGAATCTCGTAGGAGGGCTGGCGGAGGTGCTGGGGGGAGGCGCCCGCCGAGGCCATGCCGGACAGGGAGCCGGCCGAGACGGCGCCCAGCTGCAGCGAGGCCGGCGACGAGTGGGCCCGCACGTGGTGGGGGGTGAGCACGCCGCCGCTCCCAGCGTCGGTGCTGGCCTGTGTTTCGTAGGGGGGGGGGGGGGGGGGGGG
>JASSRZ010000016.1:16306620-16318543 GCA_032164315.1 Malacoctenus gilli
CACACACACACACACACACACACACACACACACACACACACACACACACACACACACACACACACACACCTTTGACACCTGTCACGTGTCATGACTCGACACTTCAACGTGTGAAGGATACGAGTGGTAGAAGAAGTTGTCCTGCAGAACTTGCATCCTCCGGGGCAGCTGACCCTCCAGGCAGCCTCGTATTGACCCGCTAGCTCGTCCTTCTCCCGGCTAACGTCGTACCGAGCTCCGTTAAACTTCCTCAGCCATTTTCGGGACGAAGGGAAACTTGCGAAGTAAACATTCGTACCCACATGGCGGCGACTTCGTTGTCAACTCAAAGTTGATTCTCGCCGGGAGAAGAAGTCGAAAATAAGTCAAAAACTCCGACCGCTCCTGCTGGTTTGTGTCACTGTCTCTACATGATAGCAACCGAGGACGCAGCTCCTTGACAACCATGCAGGAAGACTGTACCGACCACGGCCAGCAGATGACGCACAGCGTCGTGGGACGCCTGCGTGAGCACTTCATGTGCACCCACAAGGGTGGGAATATTCACAACATATACGACGAAACGTAAACGAGAAAAACCGACAACAAAAAGCCTAAAAACGCTAGAAAAATGCAAATTAAGAGTTAGGTTGATGAAAAAGACTAAACACAAATGGGGTGTGACACTATTACGCCCACATATTAGGCTCTAACAGCTCCAGTCACATTTATGTAGAAAGACCATATTCACAAACACAATTTTCTCATATTTCTGTTTAACTTAAGGGTGAGTCAACAACAGATTACTTTTGATTACTTTGTTACTAACCAAGAAAATAACAAAAAAAACAGCATCAAAATAATTGTACCTTCTTATGTTAACTCCTTTCAGTGCTGATTATATCAATGCACCACTGTGAGACAGCTTGGATAAAACAGGAAAAACAGCGTTGCATGTTCAGATGAGTGAAAAATTCAGTTTACAAAAGGATAAGATTGAAGTATAGATGCAAACAAAGTTGTGTGCATAAATTGCAATAGTGTTTGCATATCACAGAACCAATTCTAGTCTTTGATGCATGATCATGGGAGCCAAAGACGACGTTAGTCCTCGTACAAGCAAACAGTGTCACCAACACATGACAGTTTTTTAAAACCCAAACAAACATGGATTTGTTGTTTAAAGATGTTGTTGTCTGTTCTTTCATTCAAAATTTTTATTAGTTGAGAAATGTCCCCCCAAAGCACCAAATGCTAATTTGTGATTAATTTTAACTGTGAATAATTATTGTTAAACCACCTAATTAATTTGAGGAACTCTTTGAATAAGGTAGCACCATCAGTTTAAATGGTACACTGGCTCCCAGGAGGCGTGGTAGTTTTATAAAGGTGCGTTTGTGTTACCTTTTATATCTGATGGCTCTGCCAGTTAAGAGGATTTAATAAAATCTGCTTTTTCCTGATTGTTTATGATGTCCTATGGAAAGGGGGGGGGGTTACCCACTCTTTGTTAAACACTATATAGCACTGGGGCTATGGCTCCCAGCCTGCACTCTGACAATTACAAATAGTTCTTAGGGGAAATAATCCTTCAGCCCTGGGACTCAATTTATGGCCTGGCTGACTGAAAAATCAAGGAAATTACATGTAATCCTCATACCAGGTGTATCCGGCGTGACAATAACACTTAAAAATCTACCGCTGGGCATGAAGAGGCTGCACAGTGCAGGCTGCAGTGTCAGCATGTAGACCAAGGGAAGAAGAGGAGGAGGAAGAGAAGAAGAAGGAGGGGGAGGAGGACAAGGACGAGGGACACAAAGCTGGAGAGTCACTCTGACAGACAAGATGGGCAGTCCAGAGGGTTTTATGACCGAGATTACGACTGGACTGAAGTGGATAGGAGGCAGATAGCACTGGGTTTTTCTCTGTGAGGTGAGTGGAATCTGCTATTGGATTCATATTATATTATAAAGCAAACAACATTTCCTGAAAATGCCTGAAAAGTAGCTGTTTGGCTCCTGTAGGTTGTTTGGAAAATTGAATATAAGCCTATTTTTATCTACAGTGTTATTTTTTTCTTCTCTTTTAAGAAGGACAAATAACAAATGTAAAGCGAATGCTCTCAGTGTGAGCTGCAAAGGTTTCCCCGATGTTATTTCCAGTTTTACTGCATGTTTTTGTTCATTTTTCCAACAGCTATTGATCCACCACACTCTGCGAGTCACACCTCCACCACTTGTTCGGCATGCAGAAGTGGAGGCGAGCAAAGACGAGTCTTTCTCAGAAATCCAGGCACGTCAGTTCTTCTCGAACCAGCTGCGCATGCTATTTTAGATGGAAAACAAACACAACAAACACGAGCACGTGCGTGGTTCATTCCAGGCTGCATGAACAGCCATGAAATGCAGAATAAACAGGAGTTGAACAACTGTAAATTCATGTGTTCCAGGGCAGACCTGGACTAGATATTTGGCACGTCATTAGGTGGTTTCTGTACATAATGGACGCCCTCATCAGATTTCCCACTTACGCGCAATCTTGTTACCTCTAATTACAACTTAATGAAGGAGTGTTGCCATCACTGTACATCATCCGTGCTGAAGCTGCCGAGGTAATCATGGGATTCAAATGCGATTACCAAACAGGAAGTTCATTTGTTCTTTGGACAACGAAACAAGATATCACTAACGTCACAACTGTTCGAACGTAGTGCGCCGTTGATTCAGATCACGTAACAAATTGGGAAGTTTTCCAATATATGACTTGCAGGAGATAAAGCAACATCCAAGATGACATGCAAAATATATTAGAATCAGTCGGAGGGCAAACTGGACGGACAGTGTGGTGTCCTGAAATGAGGGAGAGCAGATGATGAAGCAGTGGGTGGTGTCACACATGTCGTGTGAGTTATAATTCAGCCGAGACCAACTGTGCGCTGTCAGTCTCATTCTTGGGTCACTGCTGTCTCCTTTATCAAAGTCTTTTTTTAGGGAACTCATTAAATTACTCCATAAAACAAAAGTATCTGAAATGTGATTGCAAAGGCAGAGAGAGGACCTCACACTGATAAAGGTGTCATTGGATTTTAGAGCAGAGGGCGTTTAATTTAAGCACATTTTCAGTAGCAGTTCTTGTTTTCCACAAAATTGTCTTAAAGTACAACTAAGGTTAGACTGCTTGAATTGCACCCAAATACAAACAACTTGCAGGTACAAAAATGACATCGACTTCTCACATAAAAGTACAACGTACTCAAAGTATTTGCTGTGCCATTAAAATAGGATGTATAATTTAACTGTATCGACATATTCACCTGAGACAGCTGTTATTTCGGGAACAACAAAGAAGGTAAATGTACAAATTTAGTGAATAATTGCAGCTGTAAATCTGCATATTCTTTGACCTACAAAAAATACAAGAAAAAAAATTCTCAGTAGATGTTTTGTTGGATTTTAGTTAATATTTAATTGGTGCAGGCAATAAAAAATGTTGTGATGGCATGTTTGCGTGATAGGAAAATAAACACAAGACAAAAACTGTAGTTTTGTTAGAGTGAGATTGTTGAAGTTATCGTGAGTTACTGGAAAAAGTACTTCCAGAAAGTGCTTGGCTGAATTCACTCTGTTAGTCTGTAGATTGTTCACAGGTGCACTCCAGCCATTTATACTGAAAAGTACCAAATGAGCTCATTAATTACAAAATTAATGCAAAATTGGTTTGTTTTGTTCAACTATCACCAATGTACATGCGAAATATTCAAGAGTCTTTAAGCTTTGCAATCCGAAGAGCGTTCACAAGAAAATCTCCTAACAAAGATCCATTACCCCTGAACACTCCATCATGGGTTATTGTTACATTAATGTGTTTGTACTGAGTTACTTCCACCTGTAAATGGGACTAACCTCTGTTCACCTGTGCACAGGTGGATCAGTGAAGGGAAAGCCACTATGCTGCGTCAGGCAGCGTTTAGAACCCGCAGACAGGCGCCGCGGGGGGCTGGCTACCTGTTCCGCGCTCAGTCGTCCTCCTGTCTCTCCCTGGCAGAGGAAGTCTTCCTGGAGGCTGCCGAGTACGGCAACGCCCCCGAGGTCCGGCGCATGCTGGAGGAGCTGCCGGACCTCAACGTGAACTGCGTGAACTACATGGGCCAGAGTGCCCTGCAGCTGGCAGTCGCCAACGAGCACCTGGAGGTCGCCAGGCTCCTGCTCAAGAAGAAGGACCTCGCCCGGATAGGCGACGCGCTGCTGCTCGCCATCAGCAAAGGTTACATTCGCATCGTGGAGGCCATCCTGAGCCACGAGGCTCTGCAGGACGGCCAGAGGCTGTCCAACAGTCCCAGCCAGGCGGAGACACACGACGACTTTTTCTCCTACGACGAGGACGGGACGCGCTTCTCCCATGACATCACCCCCATCATCCTGGCGTCCCAGTGTCACGAGTATGAGATCGTCCACATCCTGCTGCTGAAGGGAGCCCGCATCGAGCGGCCCCACGACTACTTTTGTCAGTGCAGGATCTGCAGTGAGCAGCAGAGGAACGACTCCTTCAGCCACTCGCAGTCCCGCATCAATGCGTACAAAGGCCTGGCGAGTCCCGCCTACCTCTGTCTCTCCAGCGAGGACCCAGTAATGGCGGCTCTGGAGCTCAGCAATGAGCTGGCAGTCCTGGCCAACACAGAGAAGGAGTTCAAGGTAGATTATTACCATCAGAGGCACCAAAACAACCGAGAGAAGATGCAAACTCAGAGCCAGAGCAACGCAACAGCTGGAATCGAACCAGTTTTCACATATTGTGAGGCTCTACTAACCACTTTGCAACCTCAGTGACAATAAAAAAAGACTTTAAGGTTGAGTTATATTAAACTCTTGGTGCTATGTGAAATTATAAGATATCTAAAACAACTAAAAGCTGTCAGAGAGCACAAAACTCCGCCAAGTGGCTACAAAGTGTTATTACAAGGCACAGAAATCATGTTTTATCTTTAAATGATCATTTTTGTCCAGGAGAAGAAGAAGTCGGACAAAACAATGCCACTAAAACACAGCCTCCTTGGCGATGTAGTAATATGTTGTGTTTTCTGCTGCCTCTGTTGCAGAATGATTACAAGAAACTGTCCATGCAGTGCAAAGACTTCGTGGTGGGACTCTTGGATCTGTGTCGAAACACGGAGGAGGTTGAGGCCATCCTCAACGGGGACACCGAGTCGTGTCGCAGCGCTGAATCCCTCAGCAGTCAGAGCATCATCAGGTTCAAACTCGCAATCAAGTACGAGGTCAAAAAGGTAACAAGGGAAAGCACGCAGGCCAGCTCAATTCGAGTCTCGTAGTGATGCCCACGCTTGTAGTTTCACATTCGATAATGTTTCCCTCCTCTCTCCTCCGTCTCCCTGGAACACACTCCAACCAAACACTCCCCCCCAACGGAGCAGTTTGTGGCACATCCGAACTGCCAACAGCGACTCCTCTCCATCTGGTACGAGAACTTATCCGGACTGCGTCAGCAGACGACGGCAGTAAAAATTCTCCTCGTCCTCGGAGTTGCTGTCGGGTTGCCTGTTCTGGCCATTATTTACTGGGTGGCGCCGTCAAGTAAGGTCAGTTGCTGACATGGGAAATATTCTCACCCTATCAACAAAAAAAAAGAACAGATTTCAGCTGAATCTTGTGGGACTGTCGGGTTTTTCTTTCCAGATTTCATTCTGAATATTGTCTTGTAACTGGAAATCTATTCAAATGAGTACAATTTTGACTATAATTTTCTTTATTTCTATTTTCAGTCTTTCTTTAAGCAACTGGTTTCATCAAATAGAACAAACTAAGTGAGACATGATTGCTGAGGCTTGGTTAGTGCACTAGCAGTAAGTTGTGCTCACTAATTATCCCTTGAGTCCTGTTCCTGAAAAATAACTCGGCGAAAAGCTAAAAAATTAGCTTACCAAAGCAAACAAAGAGTCACAGCAAACATGTAATCACAGTAAAAGTCAAGCAGTCTGGGGAAATACACACAAAACCAACAAGAATTTGAAAATGCCTGCTTTTTTCACCAAGAAATTACTTTTTGCAAGCGATAAGCTCTGCTAACCAACCCGTTCCTCCACTTTACAGCTAACTAAAAAATTAGCATCAACAATTAGCATGTTAACTCTAAAAAAACCCATAAAAAACTGAGATATTTACTCAGAAATCATTCAATAAATCACAGAAGGAAGTTTTTCTTTGGATGCTACTTTAAAAAATATGCACTAAGACTTGCCCTGATTTAATGTTGAGCAGGTAAATTCTTATTTGCTGCTTTTTCCCATCTTCAGTTAGGGAAACTGATGTGTGGGCCTTTCCTGAAGTTCGTGGCCCACGCAGCTTCCTTCGTCATCTTCCTCTGCCTGCTGGTCCTGAACGCGGCGGACCGCTTCGAGGGAACGTCGCTGCTGCCCAACATGACCACCCAAGATTACCCCTCGCAGCTCTTTCGCATGAAGACCACCCCCTTCACCTGGATGGAGATTCTCATCATCTCGTGGGTCGTAGGTCAAGAGCGTCAACGTACTTTCCTCTCAACCCCGCTGACGCGTTACCCCCTCGAAATTAATTCAGTCCTCCACGGGCTTTCCGGCACTTAGCCTGACGGTGGCAAGATTTATGGTAACATCGCTTGCCAGGTCAAGGATATTACGAATCTTCCTGGAGTTATAAATCTGAAATTCAATAAATCATACGTCCAAACTACTCGTCATTTCGGATTCTCTCCGCGTCCACAATAGTAAATCAGATCGACTCTCCGATGGCATAAAAGGCAACAGTTTCACTTTGCGGTGCAGGCTAAACTCAAACAACCTTATCATGCATGCCTTGCCGGTTCCCAGTGACAGTAAATCTTACATGACGGGACCTTTAACCCTCCAAGAATTGAAATGATATTTTGCATGGATTTATTCAGGTTTTGTGCCAGTAAAACTGTCATAAACAGTTCAATTAGAGAGCATTCTTCCTCCTTTTCCTAAGATGTGATTGTTACCCTTGAGTGCTGCGTGGTTTCGACAAGCTAATGTCACAAATGTGTGATGCACTTTGAATTTCTCGATGTCATAAATGTCAGAGTTGCGTTTTGAGGAGTTCACATGTCGAATCCCATTAATGGCAGGAGGACGGATAAAAAAAGGTTCGCCGAAGAGCTATTTTTGTGAGTACGCACTCAGATTGTAATTCTTGTGGCCCAACAGGAAAGATCTGGGAGGAATGTAAAGATATTTGGCTGCAGGACCTCCGAGAATACATCACAGAACCCTGGAACCTTCTGGACTTCAGCATCTTGGCCATCTTTTTGACCTCCTTCATCGCCAGACTGATGGCGTTCTGGCACGCACACGCTGCCCAGCGCTACATTGACGAGCGCTACACTGACCTCTCCAACACGACCTTACCCTTCGAGATACAGTATTTCCAGCTGGGTAAGGATGGACTGAGAGTCAGTGATGTTTCTTACTGTAATGGTCTGGAGAAGTGGTTTCCAATATGAGGTCTGGGACCTCCCTGGTGGACACTAAAGAGTGAGTTCTGGAGCAGACCTGGCACAGTCCACGTTGCTTTTATTTCGATAGTTCCTACTTTCTTATGAGTTTGTGTCTACAAACGAGCTTTCTAAGCGGGGCTTAAATAGACCAGCTTTTGAAACACCAACCTTGATATTTCTGTGCATCACCGCGCTGTCTGGAAAGCGTTCTCACTGTGGACATTCCCTCATTTGCAGCCCGGATTCACTGGATGCCCTCGGACCCGCAGCTTATCTCGGAGGGCCTCTACGCCATCGCGGTGGTGCTGAGTTTCTCGCGCATCGCGTACATCCTGCCCGCCAACGAGCGCTTCGGGCCCCTGCAGATCTCCCTGGGAAGGACAGTGAAGGACATCTTCAAATTCATGGTGATATTCATCACGGTTTTTGTGGCTTTCATGGTGGGAATGTTCAACCTGTACTCCTATTACCTCGGAGCCAAGCACAACAATGCCTTCACGACGTAAGTGTATAGTTTATATGTTTATTTCGCGTTCAGATATAATCTATGTGGACAAAAAACTGCGATATAAACTCTGCTGAACGCACGGCTCTCCTCCGATCCTCTATTTGTTCCTTTCTCTCCAGGATCGAGGAGAGTTTTAAAACATTATTTTGGGCCATTTTCGGATTGTCGGAGGTGAAATCGGTGGTCATCACCATTAACCACAAGTTCATCGAGAACATAGGCTACGTTTTGTATGGGGTGTACAACGTCATCATGGTGATCGTCCTGCTGAACATGCTCATAGCCATGTTTAACAGCTCCTTCCAAGAAATCGAGGTAAATCTTACAATATTACCAACACATCAAGTCCCAACTGTTGTGAAAATGACAGGTGAACACATGCAACAAATGTACAATCAGGCGTCATTTCAACTACATCACATCTCTCATCCCGCTTCCCTTCTGGATGATGCAGGACGACGCCGACGTCGAGTGGAAGTTCGCCAGAGCCAAACTCTGGTTCTCGTACTTCGAGCACGGCGGCACGCTGCCGGTGCCCTTCAACCTGGTGCCCAGCCCCAAGTCTGTGGCGAGGCTCCTCCTGAGGCTCCGCGAGCTGTTCTGGGACGTTCGCACAGAGAAGTTAGAAAACGCATCCGACGAGATGGAGCTTAAGAATGTGAGACGTTATCTGCCGATAGCAACAAGAATGATTGCATTCACTGTGCATATTGCAGAGACATTAACCATAGACATGCGTTTACAACTCTTTAGCACCCCCTTGTGTCTTATCTTTGCACTACAATCTTCAGTGCATCAGCCCTAAGTGAACTTTTGCTTTTTGTGGTTTCTAATCTAGTTGAGGCAGCTGGAGGATGTGAACGCAGAAGCATCTCTTCGACCAACCCGACACCAAGTAAAGTCACTTTTAACTCGAGCGGTCGTGTTTCTTTGATTGTGACGTTTTGCCCACACGAGAACATGAGAATACGGTGTCAGTGGCACCTGTGAAAAGTGTTGTGTCAACATGTAAGCGCCCGTATAATTAGCCAGTGCAAAGCAAACATTGTGTGTTCATTGAGTCGAGCTCAACCTTTTAAAGCTTTACTGTTCTCCTTACAAACTTACAGAAGATAATGAATATCCTCATCAAGCGATACATCCTGAAGGCACAGAGAGACAAAGACAACGATGAGGTGAATGAAGGTAAGACGCTTTTGGGCTTAATTCCCTAATTCCCAACATATTTTGAGAAGGAGGGGGTATGGTGGAGTAGTGTTTGGCTCTCTCATCTCACAGCAAGAAGATCCCTTGTTCAAACCTTAGGTGCACCTTTCTGTGCACAGTTTGCATGTTCTCCATGTGCGAGAATCGATTTTCTCTTTTGGAGTCCAAAAACATCCACAGGGGCTCGATTGGAGACTCTGAAAGTGTCCCTCTGTCTCTTTAATGGACTGGTGACCTTACCAAGGGTGAACGGCGCCCCCATTCTTCGTCCAGTGTCAACCCGGTGACCCTGAGCTGCAAAAGCGGATGACGGACGGACCCTCTGACGCTGCTCCTTTCTCGTCCCGCAGGCGAACTGAAAGAAATCAAACAGGACATCTCCAGCCTCCGCTACGAGCTGCTGGAACGAGGGACCCACGACAGGAAGACGCTGGAGCGGCTCATCCGACAGCTGGGCGAAGTCACGCGACTCCAGCGGCGGGACGAGCAGAATCACGAGCTGGACACACTTTATTGAACATATCTGTTTCCACGGGGACGCGATGTTCTCGCCTCATCACCGAGGCACGCAGTCAGGCCGGGATAGCGGGCGGCAAGCGGAGCGTGTGCTGACGCAACGCGTGTTCCCGAGATTAAACTTTACCTGATGTTATCTGTTTTGCATTCGACGTTCGCTCCACTCCGTGTGGATCTATTTCTTCGTAAGTGAGGGACCTGTGAGGTGCTCCGTTGTCCTGTGCCTGTGTGTGAGCAGTTAGCCACATGGTGGAAGTGTTGCAACCCTTTTCGCTTGGCCCGCCCGCTCCAGTCCGCCCTCTTGACTTACAACAGGCGATGCAGCCAGCAGCCTGCGGCCAGATCGTCCATTTGGAGCCTCAAAAGCAGAGAGCACTCTAACTAAATGAAAAAAATATGCCTAAATTGGTGGAAGGTTCGCAACATCAAAACAAAACGCTGAAAAAAAAAACCACGTCTAATGTGAGGTCACATTTTTCTTTGGTGTTTCAATCCTTGGCTGGAGGTTTGGGACATCTGACTTTTGTTTTTAAATCTTCTTAATTTTGCAAATCAATCCAAAGTTACTTCAAGGTCAGTGTTTAATGAACGTGAATAAAAGCAGTGATGGTTGTTTTTCCCCTCAACAGATTCATTTTCTTCTTGTTTTTCAGTGATTAACCGAGAATGAAAAAACACCCCCACGAAAAAAAACGTCATCTCGTTTACGATGACCACCTTTTTTCTATTTCCCCCCATCACACACTGCCATGCAACTTACAGACAATTACGACAACACCAAGATCGCGTTTTGTCGCAGAGGGCAAAAACAGAAAGGGCTGAAAGAACAAAATTGAGGCAAACAGGAGAGTTTTCTTGATGTGTGAGCTGTTGTGGAGGCTTTCAGTGAGGCAGGAAGAAGTCTGGGAGCAGTCTGACCTGTCATGCACACAAGCAGCTCACCTCCATATAACCGAGCCCGGTGAATGAAAGCTTCTAGTGGACTTCAGCTGTCAGCACTCACACAGCAGGGAGGAAAAAAGCCTCCAGAACAAACACAGCCGCTGCTAGAAGAGTAAAACAGATGAAAAATGGACAAACGCTGCGATGACGGCTCAGAAATTGAATGTAATCCGTTTCTGCAGAAGTAAACTATCAAAACGATCATTTTAACAGTTTTGAACTTTGCTGCGAAAGAAATTTGGGGTTCACTGGTGTGAAGCTAACTAGCCTTCAGGACCTTGTTTGTTTTGCTTTTGGATACGCACAGTTTGTCAGTATTTTAGGTGAAAACGGGAGCAATACCACCTGAAACTATAGGGGGCAGTGTGGCTCAACTACACAAAGAAGAAGAGGAAGAAGTGACTTTTCTTGAAAATCCTTCATCCGTTCTTCCCTTTCTTGGTGAAATTTACTGCCAGACATTGATGACTCGGACTTATTACCCCCTAGTGGAAGTATTTTATAAAAGATATACTCAAATACAGTAGAAAAATAACTTTTATGCAACACTTTGACTCCCTTCTGGTGATGAATTAGCAACAGATCAAGAAGGTCATCCCGGCAGCTCCTTTGGACTCTGTTGGCCGGCCCAACTTTGGCCCACGAGCCGGAGCTTTGACTGCCCTGCAACCAATGGCGTCACCCGGGTGAGGCTGAGGAGAGAGTGGCAGTGTGTCACCCGGAGAGATTACCGTGAAAAGTAGGCCAATAGAGTGTTTCAGCAACACGTGTTGATACCAACATGCGATGGTTATCCACTGTGGGTCACAGGAGGAGAAAAAAACTCTGCAGTGTTGTCAGAAACATGACGCAGGCGATAGCGCCAAGGCCTGCGTGTGCATCATCGCCACATGCACCCGTCGTAATGTGTCTGATTAACTCCCGGAGCAGAAACACTTCGTGTTATCTCACCAGGATTAGCTGAAGGCACATTAAACACACTGTTATGATACAGGAGCCCAGAGAAACACAGATGATGTTCAGCAAGCGGAAGACCCTCATCGCTCTGCCAGCCGCGAAACTTCACATCAAACAAATTTAGTTTCACACTAAATTGGAAAATTTTCTGCTAAATTTCTCACCACAGTACCTCTAACCTTAAAGTCCCCCTCTAATAAAAATATACATACACAGTGAAAAAATGTATGATTGTAATAGTTTTTACGTAAAATGAAGAGATTGAATTTTGAAGTTAGGTTTCGAATTCCTCATTTTGAGGAGAAAATA
>JASSRZ010000016.1:16318643-16365965 GCA_032164315.1 Malacoctenus gilli
TTTTTTTATAAAGGCAGCCTAGATTTTTTTTTGCATCTTAAATGATCATTTAAAAATACAATAAATTTATAGAGCTATAAAAATGTATAGAAAAATGTCAAGTTGGATTGAGGAGCTCCAAAAAGTAAACAAAAATAATATTTTTTTAATATATAACAAGAAATTTTCATTGTATCTTAAGAATGTTACATTTTATTGTAATTTTCTTGCATTGTGAGCCTAAAACTATTTCCATGTGTAAAGTTTTACTGTTTTATTTGTTCTGATGTGGCTGTGAAGGAGTCAACGTGCATCTGTTTCACAGGATTCAGGTTCCAACTGGTTTACAGTTGGAGGATAACAAGCTTCATCTGATAAGACGTAACGTTCAATTATTGCCAATATTCAGTCCCTGGATGCGGTGTTCGAACTTGATTGAGTGCATGGCTGAGTGCCTCCTGTCATGGGGCTTCTTTGAGCGTTTGCCGACTTTCACACCAAGACGAGAAGAGACGCCAACAGCCCGGAGCCACCGAGGCTTGGACGACTTCGTGCGGCGAAACCGGATCCGACTTTTTTTTTTTTTTTTTTGCGATTAGGTGTTTTCATTGTCCTCGCCGTCCCATTGTTGTGTTAAAACTCCTCAGGTGACTCGCATTGAGCGGCACCGACCAGAGGAATCGAAGGATTAATGCGGGATAAACTTCCACCGCGCGGCGATTAGGTGAATTCTAACAACGCCTAAAGTTTACACCACTTCCTAATTTGGCCAAGAATGTCGCGACGGTGTTTTTGATTCACGGGCCGGGGCGGGAATTAGCGCGTCCTGGCACTGGAGGGATCCATAGTGGATCCTGCTCATTGGCAGCGGGTTGGAGCCGCGGAGGGAGAGGTGTGCCGGGAGCGCGGAGGAGCCGTTTCCCACCTCACCGCTGCGCGGGTCCCTGCCTTTCTCGACGGCATCCTTCGGAGGATTTGTTCTTCTACCTGAATGAGGACCACTGGATATCCGCGGGAGAAGGGAATAACAGCGGTTGAACTTTGCAACACGATGCCTCCTGTCGCTCCAAGGACAGGACTTGTGGCTTCTGACAGGTTTATTCCAGGGGGTGATTACATATTTGCCGAATAAACAAGTAAATCTGAGAAAAAGGCTCGTGATCAGTAGCAGATTTTCTAGATTTATAGGTAAAGAAGTGAAAAAGGCGAGTCACAGCCTTTCTGTGTGGAGGACAACAGGAAGGTCTCAGTGCCAAAACTTATCGGACACCTTTTTGCCTCCGGGCGCTTCTTGGGTTTCTGCTCCGCGCGTCGAGTTTCGCCAGATGGAAAGCAAAGTGAACGGAAAGATGAGCGCCATCAACACTTCCGTCGCAGACTCCACCGACACGCGAGTGAGCGAGCTGATCGGAGCGGGGTTCAACAGGTCGAGCGGCAGACTGGCCAGCGAGCCGCGGGCTCTCGCCTGCATGCCAGCCACCGTGCGTAATTTTGGCACCGGTGGCGCGCTGGTGAACGCGCCGAACGCTGGCGGCGATTGCGCAGTTTTCAAAGACTGCGGCGTGCTCGACGCGTCGCTCTCCGTGAAGCCTTTCTACGAGCGCAACAGTGATTATCTGAAGTGCGACAGCGCGTCGTGGGAAGATCTGGTTAAGATCCAAAGGACAAACGTGGCCGACGGTCTGCAGAGCGCCAGTCTGAGCCTCGCCACAACCAACGCAGCCTGCAAATTCATCAAGGATGAGAAGGAGCCCGCGGTGATCACGGACAGCACCGCTCAAAGCTTCGAGGCTGCGGCCGAGCTGTGCGCCCTGGACCCCTGCTGCGACCCGGGCAGGAAGCAACAGCTGGCGCTCGGGGGAGACGCGAGCACCTTCGCGCCAGTCACGGCGCTGCCGCGGCCGAGCCTGGACGGCTCCCCGAACTTCCTCATCGACCTCAACCCGTCGGAGCAGGTCGGGATCGCGGCGCGGAACGACTCCAGGTGCGGCGTCCCCGTCAAGGCGGTGAACTTCGACGGCGGCGCGCACGCCAACACCCAACTGGCCATGTACAAGGCCGAGCTTCCGCGGTGGCCGATGCAGACGTCCCAGGCTGAGCCCCAGTACTGGTGTCAGCCCACCGCGGTGGCCGAGGACCCCTTCTCACCCGGCGGCTACGACGTGATCCAGAACCAGGCCCTGACCCAGAGGAACCCTTCCCCCTTCTCTGCATTTCCCGGGTAACGAGCAGATCAACCCAACTTCTATCAACACCACACAATCTACAGTTAACTTCGAAACTCTGTCACATCCTTTCTTTGATTGAAAAACTGGCTGTTTGAAACTGATGACTTTGTAGCCTGTACACAATTAACAATTCACACCATCTGCTCAATAAGTGAGCCTGAAAAGTGGAAGAATAACTTTATTCTGGCAATAATCGACCTCCCCACTGAAGCCACATTGTCAGGAGTCTTATAATCACTCTGTAAAAATAAACAAGTTTTATCAAAACATCTGATCTGATCTCCTCCAGAGTGGCGTTCCTTTAACAAACATCTCTTTGTGCCTGTTCTTGTCTTTCTTTTAGAATGCCACCCCAGAGATTGTGCGTTATCTGCAGCGACGAGGCGTCTGGTTGTCACTACGGAGTCCTGACCTGCGGCAGCTGTAAGGTCTTCTTCAAAAGAGCAGTTGAAGGTGAGCATAGGTGGTCCTTCCCCCCCCCTTCGAACCCACGAATTGAGTTTCAAAACATCTCAAGTATGAATTCAGAGCTTCTTTTTGTTGGTTGGATTCTGTCCAAACATTACCGAGGCCAAGAGGCTTTTATTTTGGAATAACGGGGAGACTTAAAATTGAGACATTCTGGGAGAGTTCAATCATACTTGGAGTGTTTGAATCTCTCCTTGTTGATACAGTGTGAGTGAAAACAGCATCTTGTCCTCAGTATTGATGAAGATGAACGACAGGAGCTGAAATAACTCAAGAAAAGTCCCCAAAAAATTACAGTTAACAGCCAAACTTCTTCGTTTCCAGTGTCCAAACTCTGGTATGGCTTTTTTAATGGTCATCAAATAAAGATATAAAAAAGATATTTCAATAGGTTGAATTTTTAATCATTTTTTGTTGTTTTACTGATGAGACGAACTAATTCATATCAGAAATTAAACTATTTTATCTCATTTACAAGAATCTACCATATTTAGATGTTGCCAAGAGCACGAATCAAAACAAAATAGTGTAAAATTATCTGAAATTCATCATAAAATGACCAGTATTTTCTGTTAAAACGAGCAGGTGAGATCAATGATGCACATCAGCTGTTTTTACCATCGATAGTTTGAACCTGAATGCTGTTTAAAGTGTGAAACCGCTGCTTTGCTTCATTGATGATTTTAGCATCCGGCGAGTGACGCAACAAACTGTTACAAGACTCTGTTGCACAATGTTTGATATAGTTTCTTTCAACACATGTAAACTAAATCTTAACATGGGATCAAATGTTAGTTTGTTTATGTGTTGACCAATGAAAAAAAACAATAAAAAGCCAAACTTTCTTGGTCACCTCATTAAAAAACTTCACGGTTGCTATGAGAGGATGTTGGCAACAGTGTCACATTGGGGAGTGTTCACCGTGTTCCTCATCGGGGAGGCTTTTTTCGTGTTATCTCTCAATGTGAGATATATTAGAGCCACTATGTCTCAGCGTGGCCATGTCACTCTGTCCTCGCAGCCTTGCCTCTATCTCATTTTCCTCGCCGGCTCGCTGCGAGGACCCGCCTCGGGGCGGACTGGAGTGTGGTTGGAGGGCCCTTCAACGCTTTCTCGCCTCATTACGTGCCTCTCCCACTCCTTACACATGTGGATATCAAGTGCCTTTTTTTTTTTTTCAACATGATGTGCATTGTCCGTTTCAATTTACCCAACAGGCCACCACAGCTACCTCTGCGCGGGGCGAAACGACTGCATCGTGGACAAGATTCGGAGGAAAAATTGCCCGGCGTGCCGCCTGCGAAAATGCTACCAAGCCGGGATGATGCTGGGAGGTAGCGCTTACTCGGGCTTTCTCTGTCTAGCAAAGAAACCTCACTGAAACCAGAAGTTAATATCAACTTATGAAATAGTCATTGATTAGAAATACAAAGGTATTCCTGACCTTTATTTTCTTCGATTTTAATGCTTGTAACTTCAAATTTCTTCTTTTTTTTTTTTACCTTAATATGTGAGGTATCAGACAATCTTGTCTGTGATCGGTTAGCTATACTGAGGGCGGTCCCCCGAAACCACTGTGATGCCTAGAATACGAGCTCAAAGCTATTTTTCCCCGATAAATCTGCAATTTCAAAAAGACGAAAAAAATTCTCTTTGCAAGAAACCCCCAGAAAACATAAAAAAACCTTCCTGAATTTGTAAAAAAAAAATTTGTAGCTTAGAAAGTTAAAAGATTTTATTTTATGTCAAAAAAAGCATTTAAAAAAAAAGAAATTCTGTTAAACATTTTTTAAAAAAGTTTAAAAGGTGGTTCAATCAATAGAACTGTAGTTACCATACAAAACATTTTTAGAGCGATATTTTAAATGCTGCTCTTTCAAAATAAAATTCAGTTTTTCTTCATATTCTTCATTGAGCCTGAAAGTTAAAAAGTAGCCAGAAATACGTCGATTTTTAGGTCAACTCTGACTTTGCCCTGTGATCACGTCTCAGGCAGGAAGCTGAAGCGCTTCGGGACCTGGAAGACCCTGGACCTGGCGCACACCCGCATGTTCCAGTCGCACCTGTCCGTGTCGGGCGACAGCCAGGCCTTGACCCCCATGTCCTGCATCCCGAGCATCCACGAGCTGCAGCTCTCCACGCAGATCCTCAACATCCTGGAGAACATCGAGCCCGAGACCGTCTACTCGGGCTACGACAACTCCCAGCCCGACGTGCCGCACCTCCTGCTCAACAGCCTCAACAGGCTGTGCGAGAAGCAGCTGCTGTGGATCGTCAAGTGGTCCAAGTCCCTGCCAGGTAATGGTTCGCGGAGATGCTGCTGCCGCAGGGCTCACGGCAACTGACCTCGCAGAAGGTCTCATCTTAAAACTGACAGAGAGAGAGGCACTCACGATCCCCTCATCCGAGAGGTTAGATCATTTAGTCAAAAATAGACCCCAAAAAGAACAACAAAGGAACTCTTCACGTTTGCTCCGATTGTATCTTTGGCAACGCAACACTTGAAAGAAGCCAAAGCGAAAAAAACAAACTTGAACTTTGCGCTGCATTCAAACCTGCTCGCTGTCGAGGTGCTTCGACAGAGAAGCAACAGAATGACGTCCTCGTTAATGCTGCACAGTTTTCTTTCAAGTGCTCTCCAATAACCTGTACAAGCTGCAGGACTCTCAGCACTTCCTGCAGATTCGTTACGGTCAGTCGCAAAGAAACAACGTCTCTGATGTTGATCTCGTTCAGTTTCTGTTGCCTGCCGAATCCACACAGTAATCAAATCTGACCAGTTTGTTTTTGAAACAAGTTGCATCAGTCGATCCCACCCAGGGGGGTCTCAGACCTCCTTGCAGGGGGGGGCCTCAAATCACTGGGTGGGGTCTTAAAGCTTCACTTGCTCAGAAATAAAGACGAGAACTGGAGAGTTTTTAGAGTCTGATAAGAAGCCGTCTCATACGGTTATTGACAGTGGGCGTGTCCTCCAGTGTTTGGCTTCACCGCGACGTTCTGGCCTCAGGTGATGCTTTCGTCACGTGACGAGTTCCAGCGGGAGAATCCACGCCTACACAGATAATCTGCGGCGATGCAGTAATCCCGCCGGGATTTCGGTTGGATTCTGACCAAACGTGACACACGCCTCACGCCCTTCACGTGCAGCCTCAACACGGATCAACGACGGCCAAAGCCTTGCGGGCCAGTGAGACGAGTCGCGGGAAGACCGGGAGATTATCGGCATCAGGTCGTGGGGTGGAGGAGCTCAGCGTGTTCGAGAGTGAAACACATTATGGCTCTTTATTCAAAGTCTGGTCGTAGAAGAGCGTTTGGTCACGAGTTGGACTGACGACGCTGGCTTTAGAACCTCTCTTCTTGGAGCCTCCATGCTTCTGTGGACCACCTCTCAAGCTCGTCGTTCACTAAAACATCACAGTGAAGCCAAACACTGGTGGAAGCACAAACTCTCTGCAATAAACCAAAGCTGGAGCTTTCAAAATAAAAGCCGTTTTCCCAGAAGTGCAAGAAATAAGTGGAATTTACCGAAACAGCACGGAGAAACAATGTGCATTTCAGCACTTTACTCAAGGACCCTTTGGCACACAGACAGGGCAAGGTCAGGGATCGAACCACCGACCTTTAGATTGGAGGATGATCTCAAGGTTGCCCTGTGTTTTTATGTTGGTTTTTTTTTGGATGAACAGCTTCAGAATACAGCTTGCACATCAGAATCAAAGATCCCACAAAGACGGAAGGCTGAAATACATCGAGCTTTGTTCCTTTTCTTTCCAGGCTTTCGTAATCTCCACATCAACGACCAGATGACGCTGATCCAGTACTCCTGGATGAACCTGATGGTGTTCGCTCTCGGCTGGCGCTCCTTCCAGAACGTCAGCAGTGAGTTCCTGTTTTTCGCGCCCGACCTGGTCCTCAGTCAGTAAGTAATCGAAGTCCGACGTGCTGTTTAACTCCGATTCAGGCTGCTCGACCCTCCAAACAAAGTGGATCTCTTTGTCTTCCAGGGAGCAGATGAGACGATCGCCGATTTACGACCTCTGCCTGGCGATACAATTTATTCCCCAGGAATTTGCCAATCTTCAGGTTACCCGGGAGGAATTTCTCTGCATGAAAGCCATAATATTGCTCAACACAGGTCGGCCACCGCTCTCTCTCTAATTTCCTCCTTTGAACCGACCGCACAATGTTGCAAGAAGGGCCGAGAAGCTCAAACGACCATTTACAGTAAAAAAAAAAAAAAGCGCTGAACGAGGCGTCTTGACCTTGACAAGATTTATGTAGCAGCTGGTATCGGGTCCGACTTTCGCCCTGACCGAAAGACACATTTTTCCACATATCAGCGTGTTTCCAAAACTCGCCCTGTTAACAGTTCCTACATGATTGTGCCGTTTAAAGAGCAGCACCAACTCAGGAATGCTGCAAGACTCTAAAAGAAACCCGAAATTATTGGAAGTCCATGAAATGTTTAAACCGCAATCTGATCAAATTACAGAATTACTTTTAGAGTTACTCCAGAAGCAGAAGAATTATTTCAGATGTCAGCTAATGCTAATAAAAAGCACATTATTCTAACACTGACAATAACTTTTCCAAAACTTTATGCTGGTATCATTGACATGAAAGTCTGCAGATCCTAATGACACCACAAATTCGTCAGTGTCAACAAAAAATGATGTACGTGATTGTTAATTGTCTTTAAGCATCAAAATGTAACAATGAGTCCTAGTTTCATGCAAACCTGCCTGCAAGTTCTGGATCTCTTGTTTTAAGCGATTTAATCAGAGTTGAAGTTGGCTTCGCATTGACATTTGAAAGTGTTGCGAAAGTTCAGTTCGTGGCAGCTGCTGCAATGAGAAACCAACTTCAAGAGATGCACTCTATTCACCTGTATTCTCAGTTTTGACCACTTTTTAATCAAAAATCTTCATGTTAAGTGAATCCAGACAAAATCTTAAAGAAGTGTTATTTGTACCTATAAGTCAGCGATCCCCAGTCTGTTATACACCACAGACTGTTTATACACAAGGCGATTTAATTAGACACGATGTTAATAGAACCTTTTTCTTTTTGGAGAGTTCTGTAAGGAAAGAAAAATGTTTTTTTCAATTAAAATATCTTTGATGTAAATTTAAAGAAAACTATTTGAAATATATTATTTATTCTGTGCGCTTCCCACAGTCCAGGATTTGTGAAATAATCTCACTGTCTTGACTAAAAAATGCGTAATATTTGAAGAGTCTGTTTGTCTTTGCTGTGTGTACTCGCAGTGCCACTCGAAGGACTCAAAAGTCAGGCGGCTTTTGACGAAATGAGACAAAACTACATCCGGGAGCTGAGCAAGGCCATCCACATGAAGGAGAAGGGCGTGGTGGCCAGCTCCCAGCGCTTCTACCACCTCACCAAACTCATGGACGCCATGCACGATGTAGGCCCCCCCCCTCCGCACACACACATACGCGGCCGAGCGCCACCTCCACGCAGTGGGCGCCGAGTCAAACGCCTCCGTGTCCGTGTCTCTGTGCCGACAGATAGTGAAGAAGGTCAACTTGTACTGCCTGAGTACCTTCATCCAGGCGGACGCCATGAAAGTGGAGTTCCCGGAGATGATGTCGGAGGTCATCGCCTCCCAGCTTCCCAAGGTCCTGGCCGGCATGGTGAGGCCGCTCTTATTCCACAGCAAGTGACGAGCGGCGCGGGAGACGGCCGGAGGGAAGGATTCGCTCGCTCCGCGACGACTGGACTCCCTCGCAGCTCTGCTGAACGTAATCAGACGCCTGCTCTTGGCTCACTTGTGTCTTCTGTGACCTCCGGCGACGTCAAACTGAACCAGTGCGTGTCTTAACACTTGAACATGCGAGAAGCACAGACGACAATCCATCAGAAACATTAAAGCTCCACTGAGTCACGCTGGTGTAACGACCTTCTTTCCCAGCTCGGAGATCATGTACAGATGTTACCCTTCAGCTGAAGCACAGCGTCTGCAGACAGTCCTCCTTTTCTATTAAAGATATAGAACAGATAGAGTGTAAATATATATTCATTGATTTCTCAGTTAACACAAAACTCCAAATAAACTTAAACAGACTTAAATAATTCACAGTGGCAACACAAAAACTCACTGTGACGACATCAGTCAGTCTCCACCCACGTGGAGGGGAAAATGGACTCGTTCCATGAAAGTTTTCCGCGCATGTGGCATTACAAAATAAATAAATGCTGTAGTAAATATGCCGGGCCTGTAGGTGGAGCTGTGATGTCCAACAGGACAGAAAAGAAGATGAAAGACTGGACGCAAAACTGGACACAGCTGTTGAGTTTTCAGGTGTAAAAGGGAGAGCCGGAGCTTTGGCGTTTAAGAGTTTTCACTTCTAGTTTCGCAAAGCAACTTGTGCGAAAACCTGTCTCTTTGTAGGACAAATGTAGGTATCGACGTTTTCCGCTTACTGTCCAAAGACGTTAGTAGGTGTGGACACGAGTTGTCCAGCTCTGATCGTGCCTTCACAGCCTGACGTGAGTCAGGTTCAGCTTCAGCTCTAAACTAAGTCTGTATTTGCTGTCTGAAATTGATGGATGGTTGTTAGCAGGGTGTGGTTTACCAGGGTGGGGGGGGGGGCGTGTAACGGAGGGGGCTGTTTACTGTCCTCTATCCTTCACCAAGCACAACAAAGCAAAGCACAGAAACAGTGACCCACCTCGCTTCCCATTTTCCGTTTCCATCTTTGTTTTTATACGCCAAACTTCCCAGCGTGTTTCAAAATAAAAGATGTCCTCTGCATTATTTTTGTTCACTTCATGACATTCAGTTTCACTTTAAACGTTCAGTTCTGAAAATGGGTGTTTCATTAAAAAGAAGAAAATGTTTATTCCTCTACTTGTTGCTTTTTTCTCAGTTATTTGGACTTTGCATTTAGATTCGTTACAAAATGTGCACAAAAAAGATCCAAATATGGATGAACGTGAGAGGTTTTGTTAAGGTCAGCAACGTGGTTCAACTATTGAATGTGTTACTTTTTGAGGAACAAACTTATCACAAATTCTTCGCACAAAGGATTACAAAAACATCTGACTTAAGTCAAATTTATGGGTAATATTTTTTAAAATTCTGAGGAAAATTTAAAAAAAAATACTCATGCAACTATACTTTTTAAAAACCTAAAGTTAGCATGACTGCCAACATTGCTTCCCGCATGAAAAAACATAAATGCTACAGTTTATATGAGAGTGAACATTTGCTGAAGTATTTCAATGAGCAAATACACTATATTTAACATTTGCTTGAGTGCTGCAATGAGCGCAACATATACAATTACACAATAGTTTAAAATGAACCCACAACAGTTGATACCAAAGACAGCATTAGATACTACAACCCAGAATTAAATGCCACTTTCAACATGAGCCTTACAGTTTATACCAGGGGTGGGCGAACTTTTTGACTTCTGGGCTAGAATGGGTTCCAAAATTTGACAGAGGGGCCGGGCCTCAGAGGAGCGTCTGGACACACAATGTAAGTTATCAAACCTGGGGATTGAAATGTATGAAAAACAGACACAATTGAAGGCACAGATTTAAAGAAATCAACATTTAGTGGAAAAAGATCAATCGAATCACTTTTAGCATTCAGAACATCGAAAGAAGGCGGTCTTTAAATTGAGAGCGATGTGCGGCATGTTAATTAAGCGACTGTACTGCTGCTATTTTTTGCAAAACACGGTAGAGAAACTCACATTTCCGTGGGAACCATGTTGTTGTTCTCCCTTTTTTGCCAGCGCATCAAAGTCTGGAGTTAGTTTCGTCGTGACGATACTCAAAATGGATGTGAGGTGTTGGTCAGTTAACCGGGATCTGCGACGGGCTTTGCTGAAGTTCGTGACGCTGCAACAAAAGTCAATGTGTCTAGACTAGTGCGCCTTCCATCGGGGAAACGAGGGTATTGCAGGGGGAAAGGGAACTGAATGAGGTTTTTACACATCCTTGGGTTTTTACTATAATTTGGATAGTAAGTTTGGCAGGCCGCATTAAAAAGCCTAACGGGCCGTATATGGCCCGGGGGCTGTAGTTTGCCCATGTCTGGTTGTCAAGTGTAACAAAGAAATCTGGACCACAGGCCGGACAGGTCACATGATTTATTTATAGCCAAAGATGTGACACTTACAGTAGATGATTGCAAGGAAACAAACTTTCAATATAAAAAGAAAAAAAAACAAAAAAGTCAGCCAAATGTTAC
This sequence comes from Malacoctenus gilli, assembly GCA_032164315.1. Lineage (NCBI taxonomy): Eukaryota > Metazoa > Chordata > Actinopteri > Blenniiformes > Labrisomidae > Malacoctenus > Malacoctenus gilli. Next base: position 16,329,546 of record JASSRZ010000016.1, read on the forward strand.
ATATTCAGGATATGAATGTCAGCGCTGCGGCGCGGCCCCGGTGAACGGAGACGGTGAGGGAGTATCAGTCCGGCATCGCGGTTCAAGGCCGCCTCGCATTCTTGGAGATGTAAATGGAAAAGAACATCCTGATCCTGGCAAGGAGGAAATCTCCAAAACCCTCCCGGACACATTCTGAGCAACCTCGGAAAAAAAAAACTTTCACTTCGGCCGTGATTGTTCAGTTTGTATTGACCGAAGAAGAGCGATTTATTTTTTTTTTTGGTCGAAGTAACCTTTAGCATCTTTGACTTGAGACTTTGGAAAATGTTCTGACATTATGAATTTGATCACTAAATGTCAAGCTGAGCACAACATCACTCGGTGCGCGTCTGAGGTCTGCTACAGCTACCGGCGTACCAGCGAGCTCTGCGGCATTAAAGCTAAATGCTGCATCCAACATTATGAGTATGAAAACATTCCTTTACACGTGGCATATAGTCGATGTGACAGTGTACAGTGATGAACATTCATTTAAAGTAAATATCTTAACGAGCAATCAGGATTCGTGTACAGTGAAGTACCGTGTAGCTCAGTGGTTCCCAACCCGCAGTTGAAACTGAAAGAGTGAAATTTAGTTGGGTTTTTTAATAAAAACACGATAAAATTTAAAGCATTTGGGACATATTTCATCATTTTTATATCAGCCCTGCTTTTGTATGTTTGTGTCTGACGTTTGCAAGATCAGAGGGGGTCCGCAGGCTTTCCAGGAGGCAGTTTAAAAGGGCTCCACGTTATAAATAATCGATGGGTTGGGAACCACCAGTGAAAGGAAGCAGAAAGTGCAGCGCAACGGTGAGAAGGTTCAGTGGAGCCTCCATGATCCGAGTCCATAAACAGGAAGGTTTAAGGTGCCGCGACACAAATGTTTCTTTTTCCTACTCTGTCGTTGATTCGATCACTCTCTCTCTCTGGGTCACTTCGGTCACTCTTCTCACCTTGAATCACAGCTTGTTGGAAAAACAATGAACACAAATGTTGCCGAAAACAACACATTTGCATTCATGTGATGAAAATCTTGTAAGATTATATTTGATTTCTATTTTATATTATATTTCTCAGAATAAAATGTGTGAAACGGGTTACAAGCGCTTTGTGATTTCGTAGGTGCGCACACAGAAGTCAGTGCACATTAATAGCTGATGTATATTTACATTTAAAGTCGTACTTCATATCGATCCGGAAAAACTCTACAGATTCTGTAGAAACGTTTCACAAAATCACACCAAAGGAGGTACAAGTTTGGGACTCGCAGGTGAAACTATCGAACAAACGTCAGTGACCAGTAAAAACGAAAAAAGGAACATCGAACCACATGTTGCGCAGTGTTTGTTTTGTTTTTTCTCCATGGATACCATGAAAAAAAAAGAAAGAAATCGCCACCTGTTAGAGGAAGACGACATAATTCTCCGGGATTAGACCTGTTTTTCCCTCGTATGTTGCTTGGAGCCAATCTGGTTCAATGGAGCGGTACACTGCGGGCGAGAGAGGGAGAGAGAGAGAGAGAGAGAGAGAGAGAGAGAGAGAGAGAGACTCAAGTCAAACAGAACGAAGGGAGGCAGACTCCTGATTTAGTCGCTGCGATTGGAGTCACTGAGCCTGAATGCGACTACATTTAGCTCCCACACTTGGTAAATAGCAGATTGAGGAAAACACAAGGCCAAAAAAAACCCCCTGTTCTTCTTCCCCAACAACCTTAAGCAGCTCAAATCACAAAAAAAAACGTGCACTAAAAGCTGCCCGGACGTAGCAGAACGAAGTGAAACAGCTTCCAAGGTTCCAACGGGAATGAAAAACGGAGAAGAGTGGCTCTGCCGCTCGTAAATGTTTGGGAGACTTTGTTGACGTTTTCGCCGTTTGGCTGCTGGCTGCGCTCGCGGGGAACAGGCACCGGTGCCTTCCATCACCGGGTTACAGTGACCTGCCTCCTCTGGTTGTGGGCCAAGTCGGCTCTTCACGGAGGAGAAGAGACGACGAGAGGCAATAAGAGAATTAAAGCTAAAAAAAGACGACAAACAAAGAAACATTGTCCTGGGTTTTGAGCATTAAGCGTACACGGTCGTCACGCGACGGCCGACATCAAGCAACAAATGTAAGAACACCGGGAATTAGCCCAGGCCGGCCTTGTTTGCGTGGGCGTGGTGCACCGCAGGCACGCAACCTCTGCGCTCACGCACCTCGGCTTTGCCGTGAAGCTTTTAACAGTAAACAAACAAACAGCCTCTTCCGTCTCTCACCGTTTGTGAACTGCGCCCCCTGGGGGAAGCTGAGCTCGTGGCTGTGCTCGGCCTCGCAGGAATACATGGCTCTGGCGTCTCTGGGGAAGGCAACACAAAACAAGGCGACGTCAGGGCGGACTGGAAGGAGATAGGGGGCGGGGGGGGAATCAGGTCGAAGGCTCAGAAACAACAGCGGCGGCGGCGGCGGCACCTTCCGATGGGGGCCGACTGCAGGGCGGAGGCGTTCTCGAACAGCAGCGCTCGGGCGGCGACCCTGAGACGAATCACAACGATATATTTACGAGATGATCTCCAACAGAAAGATGTTTAAACAAGAACGAGTAAAAGTACAACAGCAGTAATCTGTAATCATGGCGCTGTGGACCGAAACTGTGCGGCCGCCGAGAAACTTAACCCGCTCTGACCTTTTTTTGACCAGAACGAGTCGGTCGACTTTCTCCGAAGCCGGCGCGTCTCATTGTTTAGAGCGAGGCGAAAGCCTTAACGACATAATACGGGAGGTTTCCTTCCTCGGGGTGTTGAGTTTAAACCATATAACAAGGCTACACTTGACCCCGCGCACAACAACCTGAGAGCCAAAGGGGGGCGGCGGAGCCTCGGGGGCGATACGGGGAGGGGCGCTAGTCGAGAGAGAGACCGTGTGACTGGCTCTCTCAGACAAGTCAAACAATCCATTTGTCCCAGGAGAACGAGTGCAGACTGCTGCTGGGTCACATCAACCCAGAGAGCAGGCAGAACGTAATTAAAGGCAGCTCTCCCAGCGAGAGCGCAGGAGACATAAATCTCCCGACACATCCTCATCTGATCCCCGAGACCTCTCAGTGCTCATAAACAGACGGAGGAGGAGGCTGACGACTCAGAGGGGAGGAGGCGGCGGCGGCGGCGGGGACGGAGGGAGACGTCGCTCCTCCATTGTCCTCGGGCCTTATTGACTCGTATTGCGGAGGAGCATAAAAACTGCTCACTGCCTTTTTATATACAGTACAGATAAAAACACGTTGTTACTACCATCTGTCATCACGCCGTCTTGTAATTGTGACACAATTGTAGGAAGTGATGCTGCTGTTCTTGGACTCACTTCAGCAAATATTCCAAAAAATCCAAATTTTTAGGCCAAAATTGCTCAAAATTTTCAGATTTAAATGTTTAACATATCTTTGTGCAAGCTCGTTAACACTTCGTTTCCAAAAAACTGATAATATTGGAAATAATGCATTCAAAAGCGATGACGCCTGAAACACAACAAATCTGGAACCTCGGAGGCGCCGCGTCACTTCGCAGATCTTCCTTCCTTTTGTCGTTGACGTTTTTTTTGTCTGATTTATGAGCAGCGACAATTATTTTAGGGCGTTTCTAAAGCAACATTGTTCGACCTCTAATGACTGAAACTGAATGATAAAAGCGAGGGGAAACACTGACAGTTGGAGTTGAAATACGCAGCATGATAACTTGTGATGACCTGTCATTACATCTGTTGTGTTTGACAGTGAAAGACTCATCAGAGAAAGAAAAACATCAATTATTTGAGAGGTTTGAGGAAGGACTTGCTTGGTCATAACAGCAGAAACAGCCATGAAACTGACCTTGAACTGACCCCAAGGACTCGCATTTGGGTAAGAGGGCAAAGACTGGGTGGAGCTTTTATTTTGGTTGGCATAAATAAAATATAGTTTGCTAAATTTCTTTTAAATTTGAGTGAAAAGTGAAAATTAAAAAACTGTAAAAATAGGTGGTGAAGATCTGGAGTTCATGGGAACGTTCTCGATAAAAAAAAAATCAGTGAATAAAACAAAACTGTGTCTCATTTGACCCTCATTCAAAGTTTCTCAAAGCGAATCCTGAATAAAATAGTTCATCATCATTATTGAAAGTTCGAGAGGCGTTTATCATCGTGCTCACAAAGGCGACTGTTCGGATAACAGCTTCTGCTCATGTGGCTAGAACATTTACCATTTCACTAAACTGCTGTTGACTGGAGGAGGAACACCTCAGCTTATCTAGGAAACACATCTCTCTTCTGTTGCTGCTTCTTACTGCCTGAAGTTCTTCCAAAGTCGAGCGCACGCTCAGATTATAGAGCATCTTCCTGAAACTAACGTGACTTCATCTGAAGTTGTTGTTTAAAGCTTGATCAGGTTCCGCGTCACAGCATCGCCACAGTACAGCTGCTTTATGTGCACGTCATTACGGTGTTTCCCTGTTCATAGGAAGCTGGGGGTCTTTACACTGAGCCGGGTCTCTGGTAGCCATTGTTGGCTGAGCTGTCCATCCTGCGGCGGGTCACTTGCTTGGGCGGGAGGTCCGGGTGGCCGGCGGGCCTGGCGCTCTCCCTGGACTCCGGTGTGGCCAAACTTTGGACGGATCCGGCGCAGCTCCTGCGGCCTTGGCAGTGACACGCAAATTATTGCTTGTATCTCCCGGCGAATGACGCAAACACACACAAAGTGTGACACGGGACAGAAAAAAAAAAGCAGAGAAAACAGCCGACACGCTGCGCCGAATAACTCGGGGCAACGAGGCGTGCCAATAATATTTTAACTGCTGTTTTACTTATGAGTAAATCAAAGCGGCGCTGTCGGTGTTTGGAAGCCCTGGAGGATTAAATCATAATAATAAAACTATCCAGTTTATGAATTTTACGACAGAAAATGTCACTTTTATGAGGCCGCCACCTACTTTATTACTGCAAGGGAAACAAAAATCAGCAGACTTATAACGGACAGGTTCGAACCGCCGCCGCTTGACGAGCCTACCTTCGGATATATGCAGCGATTTGAGGGAGGGGGCGGGGGAGCGGTGCGGCGGCTCCGGCCTGAGCGCCGCGCGGGAGTGCGGGGCTTTTTTGGGCGCGGGGGAAAGCCTCGGCGTGGTGCCGGCCGAGGACAGGCTGAGGGCGTCCTCCGACTCCCCGTCCGTGCGACCCGCGTCCTCCCTGGAGCTGGACTCGGGACTGCTGACACGCACGCCGCCGCCGCCGCCGGGGCCGTTGGAGAGCAGCGACGGCGACCTGCGGGGCTCCGGGAGCGGCTTGTCCTGACCTGCCCTCTGTCCGCAGGAAGCCGCTTTGGAGGAGGTGTTCTGCTCCGAGGAGTGGGAGGACAGAGACTCCAGGCTGCCCATGGGGGTGCTGCTCGGGCTGCTGCTGAACGTGTCACCTAGGCAGGGACCAGAGAGGGGGCACACGAGGCCCTCATTAAAACCTGGAAGGCGTCGGAGAATGAACTCAACTTAGAAGAAACCTCCTTTATATCTGGATGATTCTGTTTCGAACGCTTGTCTGTGAAACACGGAGAGGCTGCTGGGAGTTCGTGATGGCCCGTGGCGGTGACCACCGCTCTGGTACTCACTTTCTGCATCCGCCAGGCACAGCGTCGGGGTGTAGAGGCTGCGGGGCTTGCGGGGCCCCGTGGACAGACAGATGGCCCTGCTCCTGCGGGAGCCCGGCCGGCTCTGGGGTTGGGGCAGAGGCACGTTGGGGTCCGGAGGCTGGTGGAAGATCTGCGGGGTGGGAATGACGAAGTACGCTCGAGGATGAAACTGATTCAAACTGGAGAAGAGCGCTCGAACACGCAGCGGATGTTTGTGATGACTGGACTTGATCTGATTCAACCAGACTGGATTGGATGTAGGAACCAGCACGCATGTGTGTGTTAAATACCAAAAGGGTCCCAATTGGACCACCACAAGTAACAAAATCTGGTCTGAAAGCTGGAAAAAATGAGCTTATGTGAATAAATGAGGAAAACTTGAGAAAGGAAAGGGCAAGGGAATCCCTACAATGCTGGGCAGGTGGTCATAATGTTACGGCCGATCTGTGTGTATAAAGGAAGATGCTCTAAAGTGAATATTACACTCCAGACTTATCCATCTCCAGGGACTCACCTTGTTGAAGTTCTCGATGAGTATTTCCACCACGATGTTCTGGAACTTGATGTTCATCATGGCGGCCACCGTCTCCTCCTGTGACCTCATCAGCGTGGGCCCAAAGATGACGCCGAGGTTGGACACTGTCATCAGGTTGGACTTGTGTTGCACGGACACTCTGCGCGGACGACAGAACAAACGCTGAGGCTCAGACTGCGATACGGACAGTTTTTCAGAGACACCCACAGACGCATCGAGGCAGATTAATTACTCGCAGCAAATTTTGATCTCCACCTGCGGGGGGGGGGCTACACTTTCTTTTTAAGGCTGCAGCATAACGGAATCATTACAGGAGGAGACGTACGTGACGAGGTGTTTTATGAGGAGCTCCAGCATTTCCTTGTTCCTCTCGGGCAGCTTGTGGACGAGAGCGTGGACGGCGCAGACGCGGTAGTTCTGGTCGTCGGACTCTGGGGAGGAACGGAAACAGTCAGTGCGACGGAGATGATTCGCAACTTCACGTCTAAGATCTATTGACATCCTTTCCGATTATCCCGAGTTAACATTTCATCACCGTCACACTCAAGGTGTCGCGCAATCGGAGCGGTGAGGCTGCCGTTGCGTTTGAACGTCGGAATCAGAAGCTTTCCTGAACCGTTTAAACGCTTCCTCGAAAGACGCAGACGAGCGCCGTTCAGGTTCTCGCGGCCCGAGAGCGATACGATTCAAATGTCCCGAGAATGATTTTCTGCGGCGGTTTAATTGGTTCGGTCCTCCCTGATTTGATTTTCAGAGCGTCTGGACTCTGCGGCGGCGACGAAGCGATTCCATGTGAAAAGACTCGCACTTAAAAACGCAATTTACTGCCAGATATTTCCAGTTGAAATTGGGTTTTTTCCTCTTCGGGCTGCACAATATCAGGAAAACATGCAATGAGGTTGTCGAGGTTAAGACACAGACACGAAAAGTAGAAAGTACTTCATTTGTATTCAAAAAGCGAAAGTGTCTTTTGGAAAAATCAGTGCCGACACACTCCTGGATGCATAATACCTGCTGATATTTATGCTTATAAATTTTCCCACCATCTCTGTGAGGACATAAAAAGTCATCCTACAGATTAGTATCACTGCAAAAGTCGAACCGTGAGCGCAGTCTCGAGCCGTTTCTCAATACCCATTCTTGTACGGGAGTCCGCACTCGGCGTGCTTGGTGTTGAGAAACGGCTTCTGTCTCTTCCTTCATCACGACACTCACAAAGCTCTCTCAACTTCGCAACAACAGAAACTTACAGTCAACGCGTGGGCGGGCATTTGTGGCAGCAAGGCTTCATCTGATTGGCCCAAACATTGACATATAGACAATGGCTACAGCGAATATAGGACCACAGTTTATCGTAGGTCAACGCAGTGTTTTTTTGCGATTAATGTGCACCTTGATCATGCCATAATGTTGACTTATGACTGAAGAAACTCTATTTCCTAGAACATTCATGCCTTCCTGGTGGTTTTAATTTGAACTCCTTCTGACAAATCAAACATCGCTTCACTTTATCGTACAATAAAAGAGGGAAATGAAGCAGTGGATGGAATAAAGATCTGCGATATCCCAACTTACTGACAGCCATGATGAAGTCTTTGTGGAGCTTGAAAGTCATCAGCGGCTCGGAGAGACACCTGAGGAACAGGAGCCAGAGTTGTCATCCATTTCCTGGGTGACACGCGGCCCGTCAATCGCACCCACTTCCCTCCGTGAGTCAGCGGCGCCGCAGAATGGGCGAGCGGCTCCGGGGAGGCATTACGGAGGTAATAACGCTCCCCACGGTTAAAGACATGCAGCTGGCGGGGGCGAGCTGACCTGAGGTAATTCTTCAGACCGCTGGTGATGGTTTTGTTGTCCCACGTGTCCGGGTCCAGGTCCATATCCGCGGGTGCCTTGGACGCTGTTTCGAGACACACTTTTATTTTCACGTCGCCGTGACGATTGAGCCGCCAACCGGCGGCAGAAAGCGAAGCGACCTGACATGACCTGACGGGCTGCTTGAATTAAGACTAAAAATAACTAAAAAAAAACCAAACAGAACGTCTGGTTGTGTAAGAAAAAAAAAGAGGCTGAAGGGAGCGAGCGGGAGTGTCTGCATGACGTCTCAGAGATGGAGATCAGGCCTGAGAGAGATTTCAGCTATTCATTCAGACGTTTCCTGTTCTCATGCAAGAAATTTATGCAAACAGGATTACCTTTGGAAAATTCAATCACGCCATGACAAAGTAATACGAGTCCAGATGGCTGTTACGCCCTCGCGCCACTAGGAGGACCTCTTGCCTCACCACTATGTAGACTCCAGTTATTCACACACACACGAAAGTGAACAAGGTGAACCTCCAAGAAGAAGAAGAAATGACTGGCAGCCTGTTTTTTTCTGCGCGTGAGAGCCAAACTCACAGAACACTGTGGTCATCAGCTTCTGCACTTTGGAGTTGACGCCTCCAATTCTGTACAGCCCCATTGTGGTGATGCCTGTGCAACGAGGACATAAACAGGGAAGGCAATTAAGTGAATCACAGCGCCGAGTCCTGCCTCGATGCAGCCACTTGTAACGCCGGCTGGAAAGTCAGCTGCCAATCACAGCCGCCGGCGCCGCCGGGCGCCGTGGCGTCGGCCCGGCGCGTTAATCTTGGGATGATTTACGATTTAGACGTCTTACCTCTCGTCTCCACCAGGTCGATGCACTTCCTGATGAAGTTAAACCCCGCCTCATTAAGAAATGCTGTAAAGCAACACAAGCGTGAGTCAGTGGCGGTCCGACATCCGTGTAGGAATAATAAGCGCTCCCTGGTGTCTGCTCTCCAACTAATAAGATACAATCCTTGGAGCTGGAAGGCTCGGCTGTGTCAGCTGAGTGGGCGGATGTCAAAGAAACGTGTTAATGAACAGAGATAGCTATAGGTAGCGAGGTGACTGCTGGATATCACTTTTGACATTTCTTCTTTTATCTTACAAAAACTGGAGCGTTGCATTTAAGTGATGTGAAAAAAAAGGTGAAAAACTGAAGGAATAACTTACTCTCTTCTTTTTTGCTCAAGATCGCCGGCAGGTTGTAGATCTAAAGACACGAAAAATATGTCGGTAAGTTCAGGAGACCATTTTAGGAGAAATCACAGACGGAGGTCCACATTTCTCAGTTGTTTCTGTGCTGAAAGTGCACTGTCCTATTATTAGCACAAGTGAGGTCATGGCTTCTCGGAGTACCTCCGACCGCCACCAGAGGGCGCCAGTGGCAAATCCCGCGCCTTTTTTGTGTGCTTTTCCCTTTTCCCTCGCCGCGCCACCAAATGAATATTTCAAAGACAAAGCAGGCAGGCAGAGTTCCTCACCGGCTCCTTGCCATCCATGGCCTCCAGCCACAGTCTTCTGTTGGACTCTGACAGTGCCTGCAGTGTCATCACGCCGTGCCTGGAAAGATTTAAGAGGGAAAGCTGGTCTCGGTCTGATCTCATTGCCGTGGGGGCCCCTGGACGGAGCGTGTTTACACTGGCTGAGACCGCTATAAAAGGACGAGCGGAGTCGAAATAGCTGCTGTGCAAAGAAGCTCGACGTCAGACCGTGCCCTCCTCGCCGGGCTTTGTGCGTCGCATTCCTCCCCCGACTAAAATCTACATGTGTTTGTGACTCGAGTGATTTTTTTTTTTGCACCCCTCATGCGTGCGCCTCTGCCTTTTCTCACCTCACTGCTCCGAGCGCTAGCCGCGCTTGATATCACCGGATTATTCTCTGGAACAAGGACTCGGCGCTACCTGGAAGTGATGCTTCCAGAAGGGAGACGTGTCAGCTTGTGTGCGCGGCAATTATCACTTGCCTGATTCCATGTGGCGCTTTGCTTTTTATTGTAGGTTACAAATCTAATTAAGCCGGGTGCGATCTTGTGCCTTTATGCAGCGTTTGGTGCCAAAAAGTATCGAAAGATGCTGAAAAAGTGACAAAAAATGCAGGCAAAAGCCAGTTAAATGTCAGAAACACACGCTTCGAAGTATCAGTTCGTAATCACGTCGTGTAAACGCCTCGTTTTGGTCAAACTGGCCAGTTCAGATTGAAATGAGACTAAAAAATTTAGGCTACGGTCAATAGTTTTGACTGACAAAGTGCACCCCAAGTGGACAAAATGGAAACTGCAGTCATTGCCTTTGACTAAATGTCTCCCTGTCAGTAAGATTTCACAAAAAGTGTGCGATGAATTTCAATGAAACTTACAGGATTTGTGAGGGGTGCTACAAGGAACGATTGAATACATTTTGGTGTTGATCCACTCATCCGTTGATGAATAAAAGAATGAGAAACGACAGTTCGGTGGCGCTATAGGAGTGTGTGGCCCTTGAGGAGAATCTTGCGTGCAAGAGGTAAAAGCAAAGGAAGGTTAACAGGCGTCTGGGATGAGGTCTAAACTTTTGCAGGGTCACGTCATGAGCAGGACCCTGTTTGGGGGACCCGGGCCGCACGTTGGACGCCACTGCGGCAGGTACAGGTCCGTTCAAAATGGCCCGTCTGCACTCGCGCGTCAGAATACAAAATGATCATTTGGGCAAACCGAGCCAAGCGCGTGTTTCTGACACGGCCGAGCAGATTACAGGGGGCGCGGCGGCGGGCAGTCCGGCGCACGAGCATGTTTATTGTAATGAGGATGAATGGATGAGCTTGTAGCAGACTGGAGTTTGGCCCACATTGTCCTTGCGGTTAGAGCACGCACCTCGGGGGCATCGCACTTTATGATAAATGAGTCGTCCGGCGAATAAACTGCAGTCATTGTCCGTGCTCAGCAACACTCGCCAAGGGTGAGCCGCGCCGGGGTCCTGCCGGTGGTGCGGCGCGACATTAACACGCGGCGATGGGGCCCGACTCCCACACTCCGTCGCACACGTCACCGTAATGAGCTGGCGTCAGGCGTTTTCACAACACGCGCTCGATTTCAGCCAGTGTTAATCAGCTGACAGGCCGTTAAAAGTGCAGGAAGGTTCAGCCAATACTTCATCTTCCACCCCAGTAAAACATTCGATGCAAATCACACTGGAATTTTGTTCTAGTAAAGCTGAAAGATCTAAAAAGTAAAAGAAAAAGAGGCAAAATAATCGACTAATTATTATTTCAGTGACAAGAGGTGAAAGATTGATGGCGAGATAATTCAAGAACGTGTCCGTTAGCCCGTATTGATCATGTGGCGTCTGATTTATTGTGGAGTGGAACATAACACAGCAGTGTTTTATGAGAGAGAGTGAACTCTACGATCAGCAGCACACATGCAACCGACGAGGAGTGAGGGGGGGCGGGGCAGCTTTGGGTCAGTTCACGTACCGGACTTTACAGAAAAACTGAAGTGGTCGGAAAAGAGTTCCACGACAGATGTCGTTTCTACATCCACATGGACACAGAGAGAGAAAGACGGGACGGAGGTTCAGATAATGAGCATAAAATATTAATGTCGCAGACAAAAAAGCAAACACGAGCTGCAGGGAGGGGGGGGGGATGGAGGGAGGGAGGGGGGAGAGAGAGAGAGACGGGGTGGCGGGAAAAACATGCAGGACACAAACTGTGCTGAGCAGATCTAAGCTGAACAGCTCTCACTGAGTTGGCTGAAGGTTTTCTGGGTTAATGGTCAGCGTTAGCTCGGTTCAACAGGACGTAAACGTGCAGTTCGTCAGCCTTCACAAAACAGCTACTATGACAAGCAAACAGGTCACCATAGCAACAAGGCCTTCTGCTATTAGATGGCATGCTTTAACAAATGTTTCGTCATATATTGTGGAGACCTCATCAGGATTCTGTTCAAAATAAAACACATGCTAATCTGTTGTGACTAAATAAAGTGTTCAGTTTTCACACGTTCACTCGATCAGTGGCTCCCAACCTGTGAAGGAAGCAGCCGCTCTCACTGTCACGCAAAAGCACGAGCCTTCAAAATAAAAGCCAGGTCTGATTGTGATTTTAGAAGATGTCTGGTTGAGGTGTCGTGAGGTTGGGAACCACTGAGTCAGACAATCTGGTGGAAGCGTCACGAATCACGCGGCGTGTCTGTTTGCAGCGCGTGAACACGGCAGGGGGGCGGCGTGGGCCCAGTCGGTCACGCACCTCTCCAGGACTTCGATGTCGAAGCAGAAGCGCTTGTCGATGGAGTCCGTCTTCCTCCGGATGCAGGACTTCAGCTTGAACATCTCCGGCTGATTCAGGACCAGGCCGTTCTGGAATCAAACGCGCCGTCCGTGAGCGAAACAACTCGGAAATACACGCTCAGACTCCGAGACTACGTCATTGATCTGACTCTCGGTTAACCGGCGGTGTCAAATCGCGACCTTGAACGCTGCTTTGTCCTGCAACTAAGCTGCTGGTTCTAATCAGGTGATTATATCCGAGTCCCGCAGGGCAGCAGCATCTCATCGCAGGATTTGACTCGACTGCATCGGGCTGCGCTCACACAGAGTACTGCAGTGATCAAAGTACTCCTCTCCTTCTGATTATACACAGAGTAAGACACCCTCAGTCTCTCTGTTAAAAGGTTATTCTCATTCTTTGTCTTCCTGTTCTCGTTATTTGTGGGTTTTCGTCACCTCTGAACCACTTCTGACTGCCTTCAGCTCGCACATCCTTCTGTTTTTCGGTGCCCAAATTTTGTAGTTCAGCAGCTTCGACTTTGTGTCTTCTTTATTTCCCCCCCTCGGGGGGCGAAACACTCTGATAAGCCTCCAGCAGGTTCTTTGTTTCACCCACACGGATTACACGGGCTCACTTCTCTCTGCTTTCAACGTCGCTGCGAGCAGTCGAACTGAACTAAACTGTCCTCCGCCCCGCTTCTGTCCCAGACGACCGGCGTCCCGCAGGACGCGGGGAAAAGCTGCCACCCAAAACGTGATGTAACGGAGTAACCAACAGATTATGTTAAAGTGGGTGAAAGGAGGGCTGAACGGTGGTCCCACATGATTCCACAGGTTTGTGATCCCCACCACGGTCCCGTCGCACGCAGGTGACCACGCCCACTCAAGACCAGCCACTGATGTTTTCTCGTTATATCGTTAAAGGTTTGTTACGCGTTTGGTTTAAGCTTCCTTTAGGAGTTCAGAGGAGACACTTTCTGCCACATTGTAACCTGATATAATTTGATTTATCAAACTGTAATTTAATAAACTAACTTGCTCAATTTATTCTTTATTATTGTAGTAAACATGTTCGATAACGAAGGAACCAGTGATCTATTTCTATAAAGGACTTTCGCTCTGTATAAACACCGAATATGCTGGACAAGCGATTATGACTTTTATTTTGAAAATCTTTGGAGATGTGTTGAAAAATGTCTTCACAAATGGATTTTACACCCTATTTTTTGTTCATTTACTCACCATCTCCTGATTGTTCTACTTCCTCTTCTTCTTCATCATGTTTATACTTCATCATCAGCTGATTTTTGTGTAAAAGCGCCTTGTTTTCAGTTTGTTTAAGTCACAGTGCCCCCTACAGGACTTGCAGGGATACTGCAGCGTTTCCAATGTTTTGTCACATGGATGGACACTTTTTGTCTTTATTTTTGGGGACACTTTTGTTTGGCCTCTGAGTGGGAGGGGCCAAAATCTAACGTGCGTTTTGATACCTGTTTCCCGTTGGACTTATTCTCCGTGTTGCTCATGCTGAAGGTCTTGCTGCCTTTCTCGTACGTGCAGTAGTGACGCGTCCAAGTGCATCCCAGAGGACCTGGGACAGACAGAAAAAACCAAACAGCAGTCGTGGGACAACATTATTTTTTCCCCCGAATCACAAGCTTTTGGAAAGACTTCTGAAAATCAATTTGCAATTACACGGCGATAAATCAAAAGTTGTTTATAGACGCTGATAAGAATCTACCATTTGTGGCAACCAACCCCCCCCCCCCTCCTCCTCCTCCTCACCCCACCTCCCCCCAAATCCCTCCCACTGCCCCTCTTTTCCCTGTTTGAGAGCACATCAAAGTGAATCAGTAAACAGGATGAATTATGAGCTCTGTGTGTGAGGATCTCCTCTGCAGGGGCCTGGGAGAGCTCCAGACATGTTTATGGTGATGGATGTAAAATCACGCACTTATAAGCGAAAGGAGGCGGGGTGAGGAGGGGAGGGGGGGGCGGTACGATACGAGGAAGACTCACGTTTCTCCTGGACGTACAGGAAGCCCTCCATCGTCCACTGGCCGGGGGGCTTGTAGTCCTGATCCGCCGAGCGGATCCTCCTCATCAGCTTCTCCACTTCCTGCTTGGTGCTCACAAAGTTGTTCCGCGTCTGCGCGGCCAAATGGAGAGGAATGCTATCAAGGCTTTTACCTGATGAATTTCAGCGGCCTGGCCTTTTCTCTAGGTGATTCATCATCTCCCCCCCACCCCCCACCCCAACCCCCCCTCTAAAAAAATGCTCCTTTTTGGGGCTGCAGAACGGGAGAAAAATGTCAAAGGACTGATGAATGCTTCAATCCGCGCAGCTGCATGAGAGAGCAAGATACGGAACCAGATAATGAAACAAGATAATGCACCTTTGACAATGCACAAATGCTACCGAGTGGAGCCGTATGCATTTGTGAGAGTAGGTATAGAAGATATAGAAGTGTAAATACTAGACGCGTCCGCGCAGATAAACACTGAAATAAAACATCTGAATGGAAAAAGAGGAACAAATATACATGTATTCATGTTTACGAGAAGGTATAAGTGCTTTATCTTCTTACATTTGGACGCATCTGTCTTTATACCTTCCAACAAGTTTATTTCTTGAATTTTTGGGCGTGTTTGTTTGGTTGTCAAGCATGTTTTGGGTTGTTTTTTTCACCTTCCTGAAATGCTTTCAACTCGACACCCGAGCAAAAGAACAGCTGACCGAATTAAAAGCGATCTGAATCCGTACCGTCGATTCCCAAAAGTCGTGGTCGTAAAAACGCACGTTCGGGCTGATCTGAAATCCGCCCGACGGCTCGGATGTTGATCTTTTCCCCCCGTGAGTCAAAAAAGGCCAACGGACGGCTGCTTTGTGTCTCCGAGTGGCGCTGAGACAGCTTCACCTTTCTCCAGCCCCCCATTAGAGCTCTCTGCATCCAAGGACGCCGAGGCTTAGAGAGTGGAAATTGTCGGGGCAACGACGCTGACATTTTGGGTCAAGAGAGAAATTCGGATCCTCCGGCTGCTGCTGCCGGTGGTGTTGGTGGTGGAGGTAAAGGACGCGGCAGCAGCTGTAGTTTCACTCATGACTCTGACCCGGTGCCACGAAACGTCCTCGCAGCGACCGCCTGCAACGCAACGCTGAAAGTATCGATTCTGGCGCGCGGTCCCAGAGTTTCATCCCATCACGCGGCGGTCCATTTGTGAAAAGTGTGCCCGACAAAGCTGACGAATCTGATTATGTGGCTGGTTGGCTTGCGGTGCGCGACCTCGCCCCCCCCCCCTTCTCTGAGGTGTTGATACTTACGTTCTGTAGGTTGAACTGGAGCTGCTGTTTGTACGGCTCAAACTCGTGAGCCAGCTCATATCCTTCATGGTAGAAGGTAAACAAACCCTGGAGGAAGGCCAGCAGCTGCCGAGGAGGAAGATTGCATCATGATTCAGGCGGTTAATGAACAATTTCACAACCTGATTCCTTAGGAAAAAACACTTTTAGGATGATTTTTTTGCCCTGATAGTGTTCAAAAACAGACTCAAACATGAAAATGACCCTCCGATTCGCCATCTGCGTGTTTTCATGTACGTGATGACATCTGAAGCTTCACCTGCAGTCAAACGCGTGACCGGACGGTAAAATATTCAGCGATTTCACTCCTGGATCCAAGCAAGAAGCAACCGAGACTCCTGATAGTTTTGGGTGCTTTCTGCATGAGTTGCAACTGTTATTTTTGGACCGTGAGCTTTTTTGTTTCAACCCACAACGACTACAAGAGAGAAACACCACCGCAAGTCTCCGAGCGACCGTAAAACTCGTCGAAATGTGGAGTTTGGAGAGCCACAGTGTCATAATTATGGTATTAACTGGGGAATTAACCATCAGGTGAGACTGTGTGAGCACAGTTACATCGAATGCTGAAGATCACCAAGTGTTTTTAGCTTATTTACAGATGAAACACGAACGAGAGACGTGGAAAAAGCTTTTCTTCTATTGTTATGCTTCGATTAACGCGTTTTTTGATTAAAACAATCGTATTTCCTTGTGTTTAGAGCCGTCAGTTTTGCAGGTTTGTCTTTTTTTAATCAATTGTCTCTCGAAATTGACGAAAACATGCAGCTAAACCCTCGATATCCGACATCAGACTCTGTTCAAGTGGGAGAAAAAGTTCCAGAGAGTCGTGGCTCTTCATGGCTGCTGGATATTGATCTCATTCTTCCACTGCCGCACACAAACATCCTCCACCGTTGTGGGGGAGAAATGTACAGGCGGTGCTCCGGCGTTCAGCATCCTGCAAACATTTCAGCCTCCCTCAGTCAAACCCTCAGACGCGTCCGCCGATTCGACTTCCAGGATGAGTTTTCGTGCATCAAATGTTCAAGGACGTGGCGCGTTATCGGTGCCCACATTCATCACAGGCAAGGTTGAGCTTTGTCTGGGTGCTGTTTTTCCTCTTTCTCCCACCGCGCTTCCTGGGACCTGCACATTTACATTTCTGGCCTGGGTTGCGTGAAAGTTGCCAGCGCATGTAAACAAAATGGGGAGTGAGGCGGCTCGCATTCAGCCGGCGCTGGCGCACTTTTACCCACGAATGGATTTCATTTTTGTCCCCGCTAACGTCTGAAGTGGAGATGACAGGATTGACTGCGCTTAACCAGCGAGAGGTTTGTTAAACCTGGACGTTTACGCGATGTAATTATCTCTCTCTGCTCCAGAAAAGGAAAACTCGTCTTAAGACGGAAGCGCACGAGACCCCTGAATTAAAACGAGCTCTGACTCCGGAGTGATTAGATGGGTGGTCTTAATGTAGTGGCTCGTCGGGGTGCGTGACCCAAGAGAGGAGAGGCGGCGACGAGACATTTAAGAAGCAATCTTCAGCGAGTGCATCGACCTTTGTCGGTTTCACTCCGACTAATCAGTTAACTACATATAGAGCAGAGAAAGCAAAGCAATTACAGCATCTTCAAGACGTAAAATCAGGACGAGTCTCCCCCCGCACCCCCCCTCACCGGTTCCACGAACTCAAATTTCTTCTTCTCTTGCACTTCTTGTATTTTGAAGACATACTCCAGGGAGGCGTCGTAGAAGAGCTGCCTCTCTCTATCAATCTGGGTGTCGGCCTGAGAGTGAACAAACAAAACCAGGGGGGGTGGGGGGATGGGGGGGGGGTGAAGCTCCAGAACAAAGCAGGCGGGGGTCCGGGGCTCGGACAGGCGGTCGGTGTGTGTGCACAAAGTTAATTGCTTACTTCACAACAAGGAAGCGGTGAGTGTGTGCGAGTAAGTGTGTGTGTCTGTTCTTTCAGAAGTCAGGAGTAAAGAAAAGTCCAGAAAGTAGCAGTTTATTTTTAGAAGACACTCGGCTGACCATAAAACAGCATTATTCAGAGACATGTTGGGGATGTAAGAAAGGAGGGAGGAGGGAGAAAAGGAGGAGGAGGAAGAGAGGAAGTTTGTTTGGGTTTTACCTCCTGCAGATACGCCTCCTTCTTTTTGGACGACAAGTTGAGGTGTCTCTCCAGAGTCGAGTAGTATTTCTCCGTTTCCTTATCGAACTTCTTCTTCCCCTCCTAAAGAGATCCACATGAAAGGCTTAAGCATGACTACAAACGTGTCACTCACTTCACATCCGCGTGTGTGCGCGCGTCCGAGTGTGTGTGTGTGTGTGACCGAACCGCCACTAGGGGGGAGTCTAGCTATATTTTCCTACCCCCCCTTCCACTCGTCATTTGAAATTCATGCCAATAGATTGCTGTGGCTCGTAAAAATGGCACGCGACATATGTAATGACGAGCAGACGACGTCGGCGTGACTGTGCATCATCAACGCGCCGTCGCAGGAATCGACGCTCGCTGTAATTCTCGCGGTGGCCCGGCCGGGGGGGACGTAAGTTCACAGGAGAAACTCCTAAACGTTGTAAATCACCAATCGCGTAATGCGTTTGGCACTCTGTCAGACAGGACCGGCTGGGCGGCGTTTGCGGTCCCCCCCACCCTCACCGACTCCCCCCCACCTCCTCCTCCTCCTTGTTATGCTCGGTTATCCACCTGCAAAGACAAGTCTCAATTGAAGAAGTGGGATGGAGACAAAAGGACTCCAGAAAGGTGAAGTAAGGGGGCGTTTCTAGCCGGAATGACATCGATACAGCAGGAATAACACGAGAACCCCCCCCCCCCCCCCAAAAAAAACCAACAACATCCAATTAGCAGGATGTAATCAAACTGTGTCTGAGCACAGCGAAACCTGTTTGTGTCTCTTCTGCGCGACTGACCTCTACACCGAGCTGCGCCTACCTAACGTCCAGCTCGCTACGCAAACAGTGGAGCGAGGGGAGGGGGGGGGGGCATAGAACACAGGGAGGAGGGGGAGGAGGAGGAGGGGGGGGTGAATGTGACGAAGCGGCCACTGAAACCAGATCCCGCTTGTTTGTTTTCATTCCCATGGCCCTGAAATTTAGCAAGTCTAATCTGCCGGGCGGCTGATATGACCTAGAACCGACGTTCTGCCTCAATTCTCCTCCCCCCCTTTCTCCTCCTCACCTCACCTCACATACCCCTCCCCCCCCCACCCCCAGCAGTTAAACAGGGCCTAGGAATTCACCACGAGACCCCCTCCCTCCCTTCCCCCCTACATAACTGTTACAAGTACAAGACAAAAATCGATAGATAATTTCACGTCGCTGCGTCTCATTTCCATCTCTCATGTCACATCTCGGCCTCTGAAATGATATTTTGCCGAGTAGGTAAGAAAGGAAAAAAAAAAAAATCAATTGTGCTTTTTATTTTGGTGGGAAAAAAGAGAGGGAACAATAAACAGATGGACAGCAAAATAAACATATGATTAAACGTGATCTGACAGGAAATACGTTTCCCTGCAGATTCTGATGCTTTATTAAATAACGAAGAAAGGAAGCGAGTGTCTGCGCTGCCTGTGCGCCTGCTGTTGACAGAGGAAGCCCCCGGGAAAGTTTGACGACGACGACGACACACACACACACACACACACACACACACACACACACACACACACACACACGGGATCACATTAAATTAAGAGCTTTGGGTTTAGCTGAGCCCTACAGTCACAGCAGAAAACCCCACCACTGGCGCCGCCGCTGCCGCCTCCACCGCCGCTGACCAGTGTGAGCAAAACCGGGGGGAAAAAAAAAAGACGTCTGGACACACTTGTTCACACTTGGCGAGGAGGCAGCCGGTGAGTCAGAGCGGCGGCGAGTGTGCGAGGCAGCCTGATTAAGTCACCCAAAGTGCGCCGCTTTGTTTTGATCCAAGCAGGACGTGTATAAACCGGCGCTACCATAATGATACCCTCGCACAACACCAGGTGTTTGTTGGGTTCGTCCATGTGCTGAGCACGCCCCCCCCCCCCCCCTCGCCGCCACAATCCCCCTCGGACGTGTTTGTGCAATCAGGGAGGACTATGGGTGATTTAAATTGCAAACTGCTCTCTCTCTCCTGCAGAAAGGTGGTTGAGGCGCGAGCGAGAGGCTTTGAAGCCCAACACGAAGGGGCAGAAGACCCTGGCGTGGATGAATATGTACCCCGAAGCGTGTGCGGGGCGAGTGCCGACCGAGGAGAGCAATCAGCTGGCTGGCAATGAATAAAGTCGGAGCACTCGCTGACACTCGGCGGCGCGCAAAAACACACATGAAACCATCACTTGGGAGATTTCCTCATCTGATTGCTTTGTTGGCGCTCATGAATAAATCAGAGGCAGGAACGGGAATATTGGGATGCATATTGCGCTGCCGCGGAATCTCTAACCCCGGCGAGGTCTCGTGTTGCCGTTAAGAGCGCTTTGATGGCGGCTGCAGCGGGAGCAGCGCCCGCGAACAGCAACCATAACGTCGGAGGGGAGGCGAGCGACGAGAGGAGCTGCGGGCGGCTTTTCTTCCGGTCGTCGGGGGTTGTCGGCGAGCGCGCTGGAGACCGATGCGAGGACCACGGGAGGAATATCTGGGCGCAAGCTGGCAGTTTTGACGGTGGCCTTAATGAGCCTCAGAGTGTCGTTTCTGGCAGATGTGAGCAAGCGAGAAGAAGAAGAAGAAGGAGGAGGAGGAGGAGGAGAAAAACGGCCTCAAATTCAAATATCACACAGCGTTATACAACCCTTCCTCGTTTCTGTCCAACACTGTGGAATAATGCGAACATCAATGGCTGGCGAGGCGTTCCGTGCGGCACATGTCGCCGCGTGCTCGCTTCAAAACGGATTCTCCGAGCGGTGGCATTAAAGAAGGAACTCTGCAACCTATCTCTGTGAGCTCATTAGAGCCAGCTAATTGGAGCAGGGGGGTCCAGGATGGCGATTAAATAGCAATAGCCGGGTTATTTTGATGCTCCACCACACACGGGCTGCTCTCGGTTCCGCCGGGAGCCAGCCGGCCGGCCGGCGAGAACACAGCGCTCTCGGCTCCGAGTTCGGTTACTTTGCTGCCGAGCCAAGAAAAAAAAAACCCCTCCCTCCCTCCCTCCTTTCCTTACCTGCAGCCCCACTTCACAGGGAGCCCAAAGTTGGCCAATTAACAAGAAATAATTACAAACATCTGCTTCTGAAGGCTTCGAGAAACAAACACGCCGACTTCTAAATAAAAACCGCGGCGGTAAACTGCGCGGCGTCGGTCGGCGTCTCCGCTCCGCTTGACAACGTAATGAAACTGAAGGAAGTGGGGAAATGAAAGCAGGAGGAAATATAGCGTGCATGCGTTGCTGTTGAACAGCGACGCTCTTCTTTTGTATCTGAGCTTGGTCTTAACTCCCAACGACGGAGAAAAGCTGCAAAGAGGAAGAAAAAAAAGGGGAGGCGGCATCTTCATAAAAATCAATCTTCAAAAGCTTCTTTTATGATTACGGTGAGAGAGAGAGAGAGAACGAGAGAAAAAAAAGAGTCTTTTGACAAGCGCAGCCTGAATGTAGGTCTGTACTGTATCCTATAAGGATCCCTCAGGCTTCTCCTGTCAAGATCAACCTAAACCGCTCTCTCGCCAGCTAACGCAAAGATAACAAGTGGGGGGCTTCAATCACCCTCCTGCTTGAACCCCCCCCCCTCTCGTTAAGATGACACATTTGATGATTATTTCATTGGAACGACGCCAGAAGGTTTGATGAGTTTTTCTTCAGACAACTTTATTTGTGTATCGGAGCCTTATGCTTAATTCATTTACACTTTCAAACAGGAGCTCGGTTCAGTTTGTTTTGCTCTTGGTTTACCGTCAATGACTGCTTCAATTTTTTTCCTCTAAATTAAAAGAACCCTTTCAATTAGAGCCAACTCAGTCTCGCTTGGCTCCACTCTACTCGGTTTCAGGTGATACAATCAGGTGCTTGATGTTGACTGCCAGTTGCGATCCTGCCGAATCGAGCCTGAAACATGACGTTGAACGACTGCGGGTCACTGAAGAACCAGGAAGTGACATCACTATCAGAGTGGTCATGTGATTTTGTTTTTCTTTGTTAAACGATGACGGTTGAAACAAACAAGCGGTTAAAGGAGTGGGAGGGAAGGAGTGTAGCATTGTCGTGGTGTCCTCCATTGTTGTAGTGTGTGTGTGTGTGTGTGTGTAACCTGGGATGAAACGCATGGAAGCTGTCTGGAGTCACATTATTCACAGCCAAGCCGCGTAATACTGAGTGAAACGTGACGGAAAAGCGCCATTTGTTTAGTGAACCTAAACTCCCGGACAGCTGGGAGTTTATTTGGAGAGATCCGTCCCACAACGGTTTGGTTTTATTAAACCCAAAGGCAGCAGGGACTTGTCAGGTAAGGCAAAAAAAAAAAGAGAAAGGTTCATTACTGGGAGAAAGTGACACAAAAACACCGACACTGCCGGCTGTGCCGGGTGCAGCGTCGCTTTCTGCTCCAGCGAAGAGCGAACACGCTTGTCGGTGACAGAAAATGACTGCGAGCCTTCCCGTCAGTTCATCCTTCAAAACTTGATGCTTGAAGTCTTTGTGTGGAGGATATTGACAGGTAGATAAAGGGTCAAAACAACAAAATCCATGCGTGCGTCGCTTATAGACAAGCGTGAGCAGGGGAATAAGATTAGTTATTGATAAGAGTTAACCGTTATCCATCGATTGCATTGTCGGGAAGCTTTACTGGTGGCTTGTGTTCGAATTTGCACCTCGCAGCATGTTTCCCTGTACGTCGGAGGGTTGTTTATCACACCACAGACTTGTGTGTGTGCTAGGTTATACAGGTTTTGGTCCCTTTGAACACCAAAAGGCCTGCATGAATATGGGAAAGTCTCCAATGGATGATAAATGGACTCCGACTTATCTCGCACCATCAGCAGCCCTTAAACTGTTCCCTCATTAACAAACACCAACGGGAACAACTGCAGAACAAGGAGTCAGCGTCGCAACAACATATGAGGGGAAGTTTGTTGCTCAAAGACACTTTAGTGGATCAGAACAGGACCAGACGAGGGGTTGAACCACCAAACAGCCAAACAACAGTCACCATTAAACCCAATGACATCCTGGAAAAAAATGACATAAAAAGTCTTCAGAACATCAAACAAGACGAGTCATCCCACGATAAAATGAGATGAATCAGGTTCTGATTTTAATCTGGATCAAAGTGCCGGATTAACCAGTCTGTGAGGGTTCAAAACCCAATATCAGAGGCAAAAAGAAACGCAGATTGGATTCCTGATCGAGAAAGCGAGGACGACATTCAGTCAAGCTGGTCTCTCTGTCCACACCACAGATTAGGAAACCATCCGGCTTTGGGATCTGGAGTTTGACATGAATCACCCCCTAAATTTAGTTCAATAAATACTTGCGCTGTTACTCAACACAGCGCCAAAAAACCAAACAAACAAGGGCCAAAACACAACATTATTGGAGGAAGTAAAGACAGCACAAATAGAAACTTCCGCTGATGATTTGATGTATCATTTCCTGTCTCTGTCCGTCTGTAGCGGTGAAGACGTCGTCTCAGAGCGAGAAGAAATGATGGAGTTGAAATGGGATAAAAACAAACACGAGTCATTGAAATTTTTGCAGTCGAAACAAGCGGAACCGTGTTTCAAAAACAAAACGAAGCTAATCATTTCTGGTGGAAAAAGAAGTTTCATGCTTCCAGGTGTTCAGACGTTTTTGGCTTCCACTGTTTTATCGCATGCCGACGCGAGCGAGTGAGCGAGCGAGCGAGCGAGCGCGGGGGTGATCTGCCCGCCCGGCGAGGGCCTGGCGACCTGCCCGGGGTTCACGCGAAGCGAGTCGGGATCGACTCCAACTCTGCCGCTAACAGAGACGGCCTGCTGCAGAGGATGGCTGAATAAACGGGAAGATGATGAGAACTCATTTTTTCTGTTAGCTTAATCTGAAAGTGAATCATTGATCGCGCAATAATAATAACTCAGAACGGTCGAGACTCGCCAGACTCATCGCCTCTTTAGTCTCAGTGCTTGAACTGCCTGGGTGCATCCAGTATAGGTCCAAATGTGGGTAGTTCAGCCTTGAGACAGGTGGAGACCGACCTCTCAAACTCGACCGACTGTCTGGCGAAACCGTGACAATCGGCAAAGTAATTATCGAACGAAAGATTGTTTAAAAGGAGTCTCTGCTTTTGGGTTTGCAGGAAAGCAATACAACAATATGAGACAGCAGATAGGAACATGCATTTAATCAGCATCACAGTATTCATGCTTTTTTTTTTCTCCTCTTCGAGTCTGAGCCATAAAGAGCGCTGTCATTTTAATTCCTGCCGCTTTCTCCTCACTGTCAGTACATAAAGTACATTTAAAACCCTTTTATACATTCATCTTGTTTAAATGAAGCGGCAGACGTAGCTTGATGAGTCACCAATATATGAAGTGACATGTTTATTACACAATATACAGCACGTCGCATGTCTGCTTCACATCTCTGGGAAATTACTTCCATCTTTGATCGCGCGGCCGACTGTATTTCAACGCAGTCGACGAAAAAAAACCATCACAAGCTACAACACACCAACATCATGTCAACACAAACGCAAATGTATTAATGGGTTTGCTTTTCATTCATGAACTGAGAGTAGTTCGAGGTAAGAGTGTGCAAAAAGGGTTCCTGCAGTTGTGGATAAACAATGTCACTTTTACTAAAAACAACCTGATGCTCAATCTTCAGGTTGTTTCAGGTTAGATGCACAGTTAAACGTTTGTATCTGTGTTTTTGCCTGCAAACAGCATTTCATTGGATCCTAATTGTCAGTCAAATAGACGAGACGGAAATCCATCCAAACAAGAGCGAAGTGCAAACCCGACCATTAACCCCGTAACCTCCCCTTTGTCCATCTGGTCGAGCAAATTACGAGTCAAGAGAAATTTCCTGAAATGGTGAAAAGCTTCTTTCAGGCTCGCTGATTTTGTTTTCATGCTTCTCATGATTGGCCGTTTAATTTTTCTTGAGGATAAATGTTGAAAAGATGTCAAAAAACATGGTTTCTTTCACCAAAATTGGGTTTTAAATGCCATATTTTGCTTAAAAATGCTGCATTTTTCAATATTCTGAACATTCAGTGATGTATAAAAACACAAAAAAACACTTTTTTTCCATTTTATGATGAGGTCACATGTGGGCAAACATACAAACTCCACAAGGAATAAAACCCCATCAACACCCCGAAAAACAAGTTTTTTCACGAAGCGCTGCGCGAACCAAACGGCCGCCAAGGACAGAAATAACTTGATCGCCGTCATTTTCCTCCGATAGTTTTGTCAACAAGAACAGGCAACGATCCCACGATCACGGCTCAGCTCAGCAGTAATCCGATTTCATCCGTCTCTGGCCGCTCGTGTTTTTTCCGCCACAGGTTGAACCGGGCGTTCCCTCACGTCTACAAGAGGGGATACTTACCCTCGTCCACTGATTGATCATAACATCTCAAGGTTAATGAATGAGCATAAAAATGTCCCGCACGCTGCTGCAACACTGAGGCTGCTTTGGTGCAGCCCACAGCTGGCGAGTGCGTCCCCGAACAACGATAATTGATCCCTTCCCTCCGCAGAGTCCCGGTTAGCATATTTATACACGGAAAATCGAATGTCACTTCAGTCATGGGAGACCGTAAGGAGCCAAGAGTCATCTGATGTCTGCACACCCTCTGTAGGACAATGCAAATTATCGGCAGCCACCGGACTCCCATCTGGCTCTGTTTGCACTGAGTCTTCACACTCAGATGGCGTGGGACCCCCTCCAATGCCCCCCCGAGAGCCTCGGGTGTTAAAGGAGGGCTGTGAAAAGAGTACAATGGTGTCAAGATTTCAGACAGACCGCCCACCAGTTAGAAGCCCCCGGAGCGTTTCCCTTCAGATACTGTCCCTGGAGCCGCGATAATTTCCGAGGAACGTCGCACGTCGAGTGGATTCCAGCAAGTGGAGTAAAAATCCCAATAAAATTGATGTTTCAGTGATTATGTCCATGTGTTTTCTGTGAAAAAAAGATGTCACAAGTATAATTCAGCCATCAAAACACACCTGCGTGAGAACCTGCGAAGCTGCATACGAGCACAGACGGGGGGGGGGGGGGCTCAGAAACGCAGTCTGTCCACATGGAGGCGCCATATTTATGTTGTCTTTTAATCCCACCCCAGCGCATGCAGAGACCGAGAGCACATCCAAGAGGGGATTAATTTCACAAAGCGCTCATTGTGATGCTGAAAACACTAAAACGATAACATTCCGCTTCATGCTTTTTCAACGGTTTCACGTCTTCTTCTCTATTCGGGCACCACGTCACAGCGCCACCCACAGGCCCGGCATGTATCTCTGTATCTATCAGAGTTATTCATGCTTGAAATTTGCTACACTATAAAAATGTATTTGTGTGCTGTTGGAATTGCAAACAAGTCATGAAACAATGAAGTTCATTTTGGAAACAAGTAAACAAATATATTTCTAGAAGTATACAAAAAGGGCCTGAAAGAAAAGTTGGAATTTACTGTGAAAAATACTTAAGTACTTAATTGTGATTGAGGGAAACAAACAAGAAGCCAGCAGATTAAAAACAAGCTGAATATCTTTAGTTTCATTGGGGGATTAAAGTACGACATCAGTGTAAAGCCTCCATCAACACAGACCGACAATAAAGGCGATAAACAACAACCTGAAGTGACAGGAAACGGCACAAGTTGACCGAAACCGGGACGGATTTTCGATTCTCGTTTCACTCCTGAAAGTATTGTTCATTGGCAGAGAAGTTATCGCCAAAAACAACAAGTGAAACTGAAACAAAACAAGCGCTGAAAGTGTTTCAGGTCTTCATCCCGGCACACACGGTGTTCTCGTAGAGGGGAGGAAAAAAACAAAGGTGCTTGTTTGAGTTCTGGTGGCAAAAAACTTTGAGTAGATTTCTTCCAAAACATTTGGTTCGGCCTCGTGTGAAACAGACTGTGCCTAATGTGTCCGATAGTGCTGCAGTCAATCTGCTGGTGCGTTATGACCGTGGAAGTGTTGTGCTCGTGTCCGTGAAGCCGATACGCTGGTACGTAACCTCAGCGGGATTTACTCGCAGCATCGCCATATAAGGCTACGGCTCCCAGCGTGTCCATCCAGTGTTGGCAGTAACTGGAAGGGTCAGGCAGCCCGCGGTTCTCTCCGGCTTCCCGGAACAGTGGAAAGTTGCTCAGCCACTCGTGATGCCTGCCTTTTATCTCACTCTAGTTGGGCTAATGTTTAGCGGGTGGGGGTGGGGGTGGGGGGACGGCCGTAGGAGGAGAGAGAGCCATTAGGAGGAAGTGGTCGCGGGAAATAAGAGGCAGTGGGAGTGACGGAGGCCGCGGCTTTTAAGAAACCATTTTATAAACATGGACAGCCTGAGCAATAACACTGAGCGCGATGATGGGGGGGGGGGGGTGAGCGGCAGGAATGGCAGCAAAAATGTGCCGTTTCATTACGGCAGATACACGTGATGGTTGAGACACGAAGCGGCGACGGTGATTCAGTCCGGCCGGAGAACGGAGAGTGACTGATGCTCACACCTCAGCAGCGAGAAGAAAAATGGCACATTTACGTGGCAGGTTGGGAAAAAAACAGCGACGAAGAGTTGGAAGGTTATTTTTGCGGACCAGTGGTTGTCAAGCCCCACAAAATAAATCAAAAAAATGCGGGGGGGGGGGGGTGACTTTGAGGCTCGGCTGCCCCTCAAAGGGGTCAGGGCTATGTAAAGATGTGCAAATGATTCATCGGCGCACTCACGCAACTCAGTGGGAGAGCGGCGCAAAGGCGCGAGTTCTAGCAGCTCGCTCGTGTGATCTCACTCGGGGAATGACCACAAACAAGCTGCTGCACTTTGGTTTTATGCCTTCGCATTGGCGGTGAAATGAAAGGACGGCTCGTGGCAACAAAACCCACACTGTTCTTTGCAGCGACGGCCGCCTCGACACCCCGTCCGCAGTCCAACCACGGCGCCTTCACGCAACACTTCACCGAGCCCCCTTCTGCTATCAATCCCCTCAATCCAATAGTTTGGGGAGGGTTGCATTACATTTAACAGGGTTACAGTGATCTACGAAAAGAGCTGAAAGCAATATGTTTAAGGCCGCAAGCTTCCAATAACAAGATTATCGACGCAATGTTTGTGATCCGGCAAAATTAAATGGAGGGCTGCATTTAATCTGCAAAGCCTCAGATTATTAGACACCTGGGGCTCCATTTAAAAAGTGAAATTACACACAACTGAGAGAGATCACGCTCTTGTTTTGAAGACAAACAAAGCCACATGCCTGCATGCCATGAAAAGACCCGGCAGAGTGCTCGGTGCCTGTGAGTGCAGGCAAAAACGTGACAATGCGGAACGTTACAATGAAAAAAAGGATCTGGAATTGGGGGAAGTAGGAAAACAACACGAGTCGACGGCCTCAGCAGAGAGAAGAAGAGAAGCCGTTGTATAATCATGCCAGAGGCAGATCCTGATCATCACAATACCAGCAGCGTCTCAGGTGAAGACTGAGCCAGTTAGCGCCTCGTTTTTACAGCGCGAGCTGAACTCATGTGACGCAAATCAAGTTGCAATCGATCGACGGGTGCAAATTGGCGACAGTTTTTGCCGTGATCTCCTAGAAACGCCCGGGAACATTTTATGAACACTCACGCAGTAATTCTTTATTTCACGTTTGGCGGATCAGTCTCCCGTGTTAGTGGACCAGCTTGCACGTGTTTGCGAGCGACGTAAACTTTGCACATTGAGCAGAGCTTCAGTGGATTCAGTTCCTGATACTATTTTCACATAATACAGTTGAAATAATGTTTCAGATAAAGCAAATTCTCCCATTTAGGTGCATCAGATGATTGTTAAGCTCACCGTGCCAACTTGATCTACAGAAACCGACCTCTTTACAGCGTCAGAAAGTCCTAATAACTTCTAATATCGCCATTGCCAACTCCTATCTTTGTTTATATCCCCTGCTCGTCTGATTAATTAACAGCAGGCCACTTGTCTTGGCAGTGTCACGTTTTACTTTTAATTAATGATTTACATAATGCAGCGGAGATGAATTGGGTGAGGGGGGGAAGAGGCGAAGGGGGGGGGGGTGTCAAAACACATGAAATATCCTCCGCCGTTCAGCCGCTAATTGCGCGTGTAGGTGGTCTCTTACCTTCGCAGCGCCGATTTGCTCCTTGCGAAATTTTTCCAGGGGAGTAATCAAAACATCATCTGCATTCTGGATCTGAAACACAAAGTGAAGGAGCTCAGCGAGACGGAGAGGCGTCGGCGCGAGCGAGGGATGTGAGCCGATACATTGTGGCGCTCTGAATGAGTCAAAATGACTATCAGACAGAGGGAAATATCACAAAAAAACCCCCTCTCATCTGGTTCGGATTCAGTTTCGTGACAAAGCGCTTCTTCGACAAACGTGTCAAACAGGAAATTATGACCGAGAATCATCCAGCTCGAGTCAAATACAGCCCAAATACACGGGGAGGATAGAGCAATCACATTCATTAATATCTCTTAAAGCAGTGACAATGAACAATGGCCGACTCTGGAGGGACCAAAATGAGTACAGCAAGAGATATGAGATGGAGCTCTCAACAATGGTCCTCCGAGGCAGAGGAAAATGGAGCCTTTTTATGTGCGCCGTGAAGCACCAGCATTGTCAAACGTGGCTGAAATATGATGCGGAACGGCAGACGGGGGAGTTTTACAAGTGCTGATTGCCATGCATTTGAATTTTTGGGGCATTTCCCCTGCATATTGGTGACCTCTCCCCCCGCCGCCATGACCGGAGTAAAAAAAAGAAGAAAAAAGGGTCTCACCAGGAGCCGTCCTCTCCCTCCCCACCCCCTTCTTTTCATTCCAGACATAAACTGATAAGGGGGGAGATATATTGAGCCAATTACAGGTCCTCGCTCCATCCTTGCGGGTGAGCGGTTCGAAAAAGGTGCCATTAAGGTGCTGGTGAATTTCCTGTGGATGGGCTTTTTACCCTGTGAGATCAGATGACATCAGACTGGCGGAGCCGCTCGATGGGAGGCGCTGTCACAAACGACATGGCTTTTAGGTTGATTTAGGGTGTTATTCGCCGAGGTGAGTGTATGTGATAAACTCAGGGCTGAGCTGTATAATACATCTATGATACCGGCGCTAATTTAGTGGTGTCGGCTCGGAGGGTCCATCAGCTCGTCTGAACGCAGGCTCTCTGGGTGCAGGTTTTTGTTTTGAGCCATTAATCACGGCGCCTTTCCATCGTCCAAAAATAACACCGTCGACGGCACCGCCCGACCAGACGGAGTGACTTCAAAAGGAGGCAACAATCTCTCTGAGCCCGCATTGTTTTCCTCCCTCCCTTTCATGCGCACTGATGTGGGATGTTGCAAGAGCTTGTAGTGTGAATCTGCAGCTTTGTTGTAATAATGCGCCGTAATTACACCGTGAATATTTGGTCCTTCAAATAGAGACGGAGTTTCTTTCTCTCCCCGCCACTCCAAAAACAAAACAACAATGTTTTTCACAGATTTTTGATGGTTACACTGCAACACGACTCCAAATATTTACAGTCTGATTTCACATCGCTTCAGTCAGCCTCCAAACACATAGGAATCAACCTCAGCGCTACGCCCGCCTGCACAGAATGGTGTAAATCCCTGGTTTGGTCCTTCTCCAAGAGTAGAATCATAAAGAGAGACTATCAAATCATGGAAATCAAACTTGTAAGAGGCCTGCGGCGTCTCCTGTAAAGGCCGAGCTGGTTTGCACCTCCTTTTTCAGTCTTGGCAAACAAAGGCACAATTTTCAGGTGGAGGAAATCACAAACAATCTGACACCAACACCCAATCTGAACGAAATGTCCAAGACAACACATTAAATCATGAAAAACAGAGAGTGGGCACCTGGTTGTTCTCCTGTTCAACGCAATCCTCAGTCCAACCTGTTCGTAAATCAGCTTCCGTTTGTCTTTACATGCAAAATCAAATTTGAGCCTTTTTCGACGAATAATCAAACTAAATCTTGGCATGCAGAGTGAAAAACAGATATTTCAGTTCTCAAAACTTCAAGCTTTATTGTTTCGTGTGCTGTCAGACAACTTTTCTGTGATTGGTCGGAAATGTGCTCGATGTAGCTCTTCCACGAGCGCTAACAGTTGCATAACAATGCGTTCCTTGGAGGAACAGTGTGGAGTTTTTTCCCCGACACATTCGCGAAAAAGTTATGCAGACAAGCAGCGAGACGAAAACAATGTCTACTTCCTCGAGCAGTCCCCTGACCTTCAGTGACCCGACGGTTTTGGAGCCACTCAGTTGTTTAGCCACTATTATTTGGCTAATAAATCCCCTTTGAGGCCTAAATTTTCACATGCTGTCTAATATATTTCCCCAATGTGTCAGATATCGTTGAACAGCAGCAGATGGAGAACCATTGCAGGTTGTCTCGGGGAAAAAAAACTCCTCGTGATTCGTCATAAATATCGGACGGGAGGTGAAACATTGGCTTTAACTCGTGTTCCGTGCTTGAAAAATGTGCAGGTGAGGCAAATAGTTGAGCCCATTCGGCAACAAACTGCGATAAGGAGTTGAGGAATGTGCAGCAGAGAGTCTGATATGTGGCGGCTTCGGCTCCCAACTTATGGGACTTAAAGGCTCTGCGGCCGAGGTCGAGGTGCCAGATACCGCGGGGCACAGCCACAAGCCGCTGTTCAGCAAGCCCGAGCTGGGGAGCTGGCTGGAGATATTCTTTGATGGCTCCATCTGTGCGTTCAGCATCACTGTCACGCCGCAGAATTAGTTTGGTGACAATAAAACATTTAATGTGTGGAAAAAAAGTCGTCCCAACGCTCCCTGCACAGTGGTTTAGGTTACGGCGAGCGTTAAATAATGAGATTTCAGATGCTTATGAATAATCATTTTGCTCATCGGCTGACAGGTGCACTGTTGCATAACATGTATTTATGCATATATCAGAGACAAAGCGTTTTGTGGAGTTTTAGCAAACAGTGGTTCACGCACCAAGGACACCTCAGAGTTTATTTGTTTAGTTCTGGAAATTTCCACCATGCGGAAACTTGCACGAAATAAAGACAATACATTACAACCAGCAGTTCAGGGTGAAGTAAATTTGACGAGGTTATCAGTCAATTTATTGAGGAATCTTTTGTTTGAGGTGTCGAGAGAACAGTTTTGTTTCTGCCATTCTGAATGTCAAGATGTACGAGCTGGTGGTGGAATTAGTTCTTGTTTGAGGAGTGTTAATTGGAAAGGAAATTAGGGTTTCTCGGACTGCGAGCCTCGACACGAGAGTTCACAGCTTCACACCAGAGACGTTTAAATATTCAGAATCAACACCTGAGACTTTTAAAATCCAAAACATTTAGGGACCACATGTAATAATTCATCCAAAAAGATGCGACGTTTCCCCAACTTCACCCGACACCACCTGAGACCACTTGAGCCGACCCGACTCCACCTGAAATCTACCAAAATCAATAGGAGTTGTCCTCGAATCAATCTTAATGTGCATGTAAACTATCAAAATGGTCGGTTAAAAAATACTTCCACAGTATTCCCACGAATGTTAGCTTGTACTTCTTGCTATTCTTCTTAAATGTTTTAGGCCCTGGCGACTGGAAATGGCTCCAACATACAAGCTCGTCCTTGAGTGACGCTGTAACGATCCACTGAAAACAGAGAAAACTTCATAGTTTTGGAGAAACTGACAGATTTGTTCACTTTGGGACTCAAAAAGTAGCAACCACAGTATTATCATTCCCATCCCTCATTCACCAGGTAAGAGCGAGTTACTCGGTCCAGAGTTGAACGAGATGCTTCGCTCCTAATTTGAAACACGAACCGTCATCAAGTGTGATTCAGCAGCAAAAGGATGCGAGATAAATCAAGGCAATTTGGTTACAAGTGACACTCCAGAGGAAGCGCAGAGGACAGACGATGGTCATCGAACCGGGCTGTTATAATCCTCCGGTCGCATCCAAGTCATCTCGTTATCAACTGTGTCAACAGCAAGAAATATGCTTCTCTGCCAGCGTGATCGTGTCATTTCCTCTGCCTTATCTCACCAGCTTCCAGTATAATTGAAGTGACTGGTTTTTACAGACACTTTAAATGTAGATTTTCTTTTTTTAATACCACGAGGGGGGTTTTCTGTTGTTTTTGTCTCTCAATCAATTGGACAGGATAATAAATAGACTTCTGGCTTTAAAAATCACAGATGGACATTTCAGTGCAACGAACACGATAATATTTCTTTTCTCTTGGCATAAACGGAAATGATGGTGAAGACAGAAGAATATGGACTCTTACTGTTGATTGAAAAATGGAGAATCATCTCTGATAAAAAATGTTTGGAGAAACATTTGGTTCTGCTTTGTAAAGAATAAACTAAAGGCATCTGTGCACATTTGAAACAACATGATAAATTAGTCATTTTAAGAACAATACCCCCCCATTCTACTCTCAAAAATGGTTTAGTCCACTTCGAGCAATTTCTGCTTTGATTAAGAGGTCTTGAGAGCAACGCAAGTGGCAAGTTGCTTTTTGGTGGTTTTCTTCAAACATACAGATTTAGTGGCGACTGAAAACATTTGACCACATTGACAAACCTAACAGTTGTTTATCTGACCAGTTATTCAGAAGTACTGCAGTATTATTTCTTGATTTTACAGTGACTTTAAGTTCACCATTGCCGATTGATCTTAAATATTTTTTTCATATTTTTCAACTCCATATTTCATGATTTTTTTCCAATGATGGCTGTAGGCTTGTGCTATTCGTATAAATATTCATTTATCAAATAGTTAAAAGATAAATAAATAAAAAACAACAAACATTTAATTCTCTGTATTGAGAATCAGCCTTCAATTTGGGCTTGGAAAAAAACAATTCAATTCTTGATTTCCAAATTATTACCAATCACGACCTGCGAAAACCACCTATTGTCTGAGTCTTCGGTCCTAATCAATGCAGAGGAGAGACAAAGGAGTAATCAGCATGTCGAGATTAGGAACATTAAGATTAGTCGCGATTATTAATTTCAAATAAGCCGATTCAGATATTTATACTCTAAAGAGGCCAACTTATTTAGGACTCAATGGATTACTTTCAAACTGGCATCGAGCCGAATGCCCTCAGCAACAGCCTCTCTCAACAGGATTAAATCCATACGAGTGAGCACAGTGTGATGCTTGAAAGGATGCAATAGCGCTAAGCAATTTCATTACCAGATAGGGGGAGGAATGTCAATGCGCTCGCATTTCCCTCCGCTCCTGCTTTTACCAGTCCAAATATCAAGTGGATCAAACGCGTTGCTCTGAGGTTAATTTGCAGCGACGGATCAGAATGCCACCAAGGCCCCGTCAAATTGAATAGCACCAAGTGTACTATTTCAAATTTGCCCTCGTCAAAAATATCTTTGGAAATGGTTTGAACTGGATTCTTTTTTTCTGCCTCGTAACAGTTTAGAGATATAACTTCTATCGTTTATTATCCTTCTATACAAACACATCACTGCTTCTTTGTTTTTCGGACTTTTCTATCGTTCACTCTTTTTGAGCTTCTCTCTGCATCCAAAGAAAGTCTTTAAAGAACCATTTTCCAGGTTGGCTCCTGTTACAATAGCGCCAATCAGGTTTACCTCATTGGCTCGCCAATTATCACTATGTTGTGCAGAGGCTTTAATCGCGCAGGCTGCCCGTCGTCGCCGTCTTTCTGAAGACACGTTTGTGTGTTTTCTGCTCTTCTATACGCCCGTAGTTCCTAATCACTGCGGCGTTTAAGTGCAGGATTTGCCCGCCCCACTGCTCACAGTCTGTAACGGTGCAGTAAATAATCTTTACCGGCTTTTTAGCCCGTTTGGTTTTGACAACGTCTTTGCAATGAGAAGCAGCCCTAAGACACGGAAAGCCCTGCATCCTCGCCGCAAATCAACGGAATCGCTCGCTGTGCGAAGACACAAAAACCAGCCTTTTGTTCCCCTTGGTCGAGGACGCGTCGTAAAAAGTCCTGCCCGGTCATCGTGCGGCAACATCATTCAAATGAAAAGGCACGTTTTGTTTTGTTTTTTTGGTGTGGAGTTTCAGCCTCTTCCACAGACGATCCGAGCCAACGTGGCTGCGGGCAGAGAACGGGAAGAGTTCTGGGAGAAAATCAACTGGGCTTCGACGAGCCGGCATCGGGGTTTTTTTGTTTCATAAATCTGTGCCTGCCAGTTTAAACCTGCCAACTGTGACAATCTGTTGAAAGCTTCTGACGGCAAAAAGGACAGAAAACTTCTGACATTTCAACATCTGACTGGGGCGGTTATATAAAGAGAAGCAGCACTGCATTTTGTACTCGAAACAGATTCCAATTTTCACATGTAACTCGAATATTACCCAAAAATAAAAGGACAATCGAATGCTGCAGTTTTTCTTTCTTCAAACGGAGTCGTTTCAGTGAAAGTTTCCATCAATACTGATCTATCTTGAATGAAATAGCTGCAGTACATGAGCCACGCCTGTAGGGGGCACAAAACTCAGTCAATGACAGAAGAGAGACAAGTTAAGAGGATCCAAAAGAAGCAAAGAAATCAAGAAGATGCTGAGACACATCCGACTTGCTCTTTACACGATTAACCGAATAATCTGACAACTACTAATAATGATCAGACTTCTAACACGCATGTAAACGGGCTGACCGATTGAAACAAGTTAGACAATCAGACTGACGGATAAAGAGATAAGAATAACACCAGCACGCACCCTTAAGAGATAGCGTGAGTAGATTTTCATAAGGGTTTAATCAACTTTCAATATCAGACAAATCAGCAAAGCCATAAATAAAACAAACAGAAGGCGTTTCGGCCGTCGGCTGCGAAAGTCCCGCCACATAAATCTGTTCCGCTATTTAATCACCAAAACACTCACAAAGGTTGTCTGTCCACCTTGAGATCTGGATGAGGACTCTGGGTGATAAATATTAATTTATTGACTCAGCTAAGCAGACTGAAAGTGGCCTTCATTCCTGGAAGTCACCCCCCCCCCACCTGATTTTAGCCGCCGTGTGCTAACGATCAACTCCGAGCCTTTGAGGGCTGAAATGCAGCTGATGTGATTGTGCAATCGTGCCTGTTTATTAGGTGTGGAAGGAAAAAACAAAACAAAAAAAAAAGAGCCAGCAGTGAGATGTTGACGAGCGCAGCGAAGGAATGTTAATAAGTGCTGCGGCGGCGGCGGCAGGCATCTGAGTGGGATAAGGCGCTCGTGTTTTTTTCCATACGTGCGAGAGCGTGTCGGCGTGCCAGACATCTGCACTCCTTTGTCTCGAGTCGTATTACAGCGCGTACAGCCTGCAGCATCCAATGAGAACATCAGCAACACTCACACCAATAACCGCACTCACGGCGGCGGCAACCAAAAGGAATTAGCCCAAGTCATTAAAGTAGGTGTAAGCAAAGCCCCTGCAACCTAATTAATGTGTTAAACGCATAATAAACGTTATTGCCCTCATCATCGCGATGGAAGAGAAACGACCTATATTCATGCTGCTGGTGTGATATGACCTTTATCAAGAGAGCACGCGTGATAGCTGCGTGTTTCTGTCACTTCTGTCTGCAGATTGTTTTGCAGGGAAACGTGTGTGTGTGTGTGTGTGTGTGTGTGTGTGTGTGTGTGTGTGTGTGTGTGTGTGTGTGTGTGTGTGTGTG
>JASSRZ010000016.1:16366065-16395723 GCA_032164315.1 Malacoctenus gilli
TGTGTGTGTGTGTGTGTGTGTGTGTGTGTGTGTGTGTGTGTGTGTGTGTGTGTGTGTGTGTGTGTGTGTGTGGCGCGAGGGGTAACAATCTCATTGCGGAGCTAAATCTTTATCTGGTGCAGCACTGGCACCTGCAGCAAAGCTGGAGTCATCCTGCCCTAACTTTTATGAGCCCTGAAATAAAAACAAATCTGCCGCAGACACAGTCAGACAACAGTGTGAGAGGAGATGTGACATATTTGCCCTGCACCTTTATTGGAAAATAAGCCGTTAAGCAAGAAGCAGCTTACGAAATGGAGACGGCGGCTGGTGCTGCGGTTCCCCAGAGGAGCCTCTCTTGTTTGTTTTAAGCGCAGTTTGGTTTCGCCCGTGATATTTTGTGATCTTTGTCGGGACACGAGTTTGTAGCAGCCTCGGTCATCGTCTTTGTATTCAGATTCCCGACATTGTATTCGGCTTGCTTCAAATAAAAAGCACTCCAAGGAGAGAGAGCTGCTTTAATGAGGTAGTTTGGCAACAAAAGCGCTAACGAGCGAGCTTGAAAGATATATAAAGTTAACCAGTGAAAACAGAACTAACATACTAACTACATAGCTCTCTCTCTCTCACTCACTCACACACACTCACACACACACACACACAAACTATCTACTCGATAGATGGATAGATGGTCTGAATGGTTGTCTAGACAGAGAGACAGACAGATGGACAGAATGTTAAACAGACAATAATCCAGCAAAAGTTGAGTACTTTCCCTGCGAGATGTTGCCGCTCTGAGGCTCTGCAACAGAAACCTCATTATGAGACATCATTCAGTCCTTTGTGCGTTGAACGTGCAACAGAGGCACGACGTAACGGAGATTTGTGAAACAGTTCACCAACAGCTGGACTCTGATCCTGCATCTTGACCTCACAAACATCTGCTGTGGCTTACTTCAAACTCCAAACTAACATGGTGTAAAGTTTATGAACCCAGAATGTGGGAAAAAAACAACAACATGGCGACTCGAAAAACAGTCCCACTCATCATGCCTGTGTCAAAACAGGGCGAATCTCCTGCCAGTCAGGTGTGCGAGTACACAACGTTATGTGGAGCAGGTGCAAAAGTGCAGATGTCTTCGAAAACATGGTCCCGCCGCACGGAGAGAGACGGACCGTTCACAACACCAGCGCCACCTGAAAAATGTAGGCGGAGCTGTCGGAAGGTTGGTAAAAGTGGCACAGAGTGGGACAATCGGTCGGCTGAGACAACATGGATATTTAAGCACCTGCATTTTATGTATCAATTATTGGAGGTCTAGCGAACCCTCAGGTTGATGTAGTGGGACATTAAAGTCCCCAGCGTGGAGAAGTATTTCAGCACGCCTGGCCGGCCGTCTCCACAGCACGGACTGGCGACGGGAAATACATTAGATCAGCAAACAGCTCTCGAAGAGGCTGTCGAGACGCCCGCGCTGCTTTTCACACTTTGCGAGACGCCGCCGACGTTTCCAGACGTGGAAGGGAAGAAAAAAAAACCAAAACGCTTTTCCATCAGACGAATCTGTGACCTTGTTTAACTTAAAGCAGCGCATAACGCGCAGGAACAACGGACGCAAGTGGTGAGAAATAAAAGGAGTCAGTGGAGCGCATTTACAATGAGGCGGTTTCTCACTGGTTGTTAGTGATGTGGAGCTCATAAATACAGCAAAAAAAATATCAATAAATCGCGCTTCGCCTGGTTGAGGAAAGTTAGTTCTCCCGGACAGAAGCCGTCTCATTCCTCGACTCGCACTTTGCTTCCAGTAAGGGTGACAGTCTCACATAGATAAGTCGAACAGCGAGGTGAAAAATTTAAAGTAAACTTTCTTTCTGCAGCCCCCTAAACGGCGTAACAAGCCATATATGTAATTCCATGAATCTTTTATAAGCGAAGAGGAAAAAAAAAACCCCTCTTGCATATTTTTCGTCTTCCAGAGTGGATTTTACACTGAATCATGCATGTCAGCCAGGATTTCCTGAAAAACAATCCGGTAACCCGAGCAAGAGTTCAGATTCGGCTTGCGTGTGATATGCGAGCAGCCTGTAGGATTACTCTAATATTTTGACATTCCGCGTACACGTGTCGGTGGAGAAAGTGAATAATGATGCACAGGGTGGAAATCTTGGCTGCTGCTAACCGAGGCTTTTCGCTTTTCGGAGGAGGAGCGGCACCGAGGTTTGATAGCGTTCCTCCCGTGCACTTTTACGGACTTTCATTAAACAGGCTGGCGAGGAGGTTGTGGCGGAGAACAATGGCCGCCTTTATTTCACAGTGTTGTTTCAGGGTCAACGGGACATTCCTCAGTTCACAGGCCAGCACACAGATACCCGCAGAGCAGAGTTACTGTACTGTTAAATCCAGCGGATACAGCAGCAGCAGCAGCAGAGGCACACCATGTGCCACAGGCACACTGTATCGCTCGCTTTTAGCCTTGTGGCAAACAGAAAAATTATATGCAGTTGCGAGTGTTTAAGTGAAACGTAAAGCTGACGGGAAACTTCCGACGTGGGAAATAAGTGCAGAAACGCAGAGCAGCAAGTCAGCACTTGAGCTCCTCTGAAGGATTGCGCTTTAAGAAAGATGCATCTTGGTCTTACAACTGCAAAAAATAAAGACCTTACTACCGCTCGCTTGGAAAAATGAGAAAAACAGGTACTTTGGGGTTTTTTCTCCCACGTTTTTCGACTCAAATGCATTCATAACATCATTATTTCACCAGTCACACTTGTGCAAGTCGATCCTCTAAGTAGCAAAGCAAGTATATTGCTTGATATCGAGTTAAAGCAAACTGAATATTCTCCAGCAGAGAAACCTAAAGTCTATCTCGGTGCAGAATCATCATTCTCGGAGATGCACGACATGCATATTGCAAGAGAAATGCTGCACTGCAACGAATTGTGCTCCCATGCACGGCGCGTTCAGGCGCTGCCTGAAACATTTCCGGCCAATCAGACGGAGTCGTGCTGTCCGAGGTGCCAGTCATCGATGCAGACGCAGGCGGCTGTGGAAGGCAACGTGCGTGGACGAAGCGTGATAAGCGCGAGAAGAGTGGCGGAAATGAGTTCGTTAAACAAACTGGAGGCAAAGAGAAGCAGCATGACGGTTATTGGTGACGAAAGCTCAAAAAATAGAGGAAATTAATGTCAGAAATTGGGCTTGAGTCATCGTTTGTTTATTCATCGTGTCAGTACAACAACATTCTGGCAAATTGGTGCAGCCCCAGTCATCACTGAATGCCACAAACAAAACAATCAGTCCCGCTTGAGATCTAAATTCAATTATTCGTCCATTGTTTGCTGGGTTTGATGAAGGTTCTGGCTCTAGTTCGTCCAAAAGGTTGATTTTAATTACAAAAGGTGCAATTAAAATCAGGTCTGGAGACAAACTGGGGTCCAGTTTCTGAGGCAGCAAAGCACCTAAATCATGACGCTCCTCCACCGTCCACCTCTTCGGGTCGAGTCTCGTGTTGCTGTTCACCGCCAGCGATGTCAGCCGTCTGATTCAAAGACTTACACGTGTTTTTGAGCGGAAAAACATGGAAGTCTCTGATTCATACTTGAAAGACATGAGGAAGTGTTGTGTGTGTGCTCCCGGTGCAGGACGGGCCGTCGGGGGTTCGCCCTTAATATGAAGTGCGGTCAGGTACTTCGCTACCTCGAGGCAAGAAAGAGCAATCGCACGACGGCCCGGCAGAAAGCGGATCATAAGTCACAGCGTTTTATTGTGATTTCTGGGCATGGTGCGCTATGCTAAAGAAACACCGGTGGCTCACAAGTCCTGTTTAACAAAGTGCTTCACACACAAGAGTTTAGTTGAACTATTATCAGGAGCTGAAGTTGTTTTTGTCGCTTACAGCTGTTTGTCAAAGTATGTTCCTCAGACTTTATTGTTTGTGTTTCCAAAGCGGGACGGCGGGCGTTCGCGTACGGGGCGGCGGCGGTAACCCCGTCGTGAGGACGGGATCAGTCAGGATCTCACATCAGATAGCTTTTTTTTTTTTTTCTCATTCCAGACGACAAGACGGAAGCAATATAAGATGGAAAAGAAACACGACGCGCGGGAGTACGGAGCAGCGAGCAGACTCCCCGTGAAGGAGCGGGGCGAAGGCAGACGCGTCTCAAAGGAAGCGGAAGATGGAAATCCGATAGGTTTATTGGAAAGGAGTCCAAAGATCTGGATGGGAATCAATCAATGATCGCTTACAACGACTTTGAGGACATAAATTCCATTAATTATCATTATCGTTGACTGAAGACGAGCTGGCGATGAGGCAGTTTAGGAGAAAGACATACAGAAATCATGAGATATAGAGGAAGACAAACCAGGCCTAAAACTACATACGATATTTACTTTAACAGACTGTGAAAAAGTAGCAGCAATCACATTAAACAAACATATCTCAGCATGTCACACGAGTCTTGAAGAGATGTAAACTGAAAGCAAACGATCATGAATCAAACTTGATTGCTTTTTGACAGCAATTCCTGAATTTTCCCAGAAGCAGAGCCGCATTTTGCCGGGATCGGTCGGAA
This sequence comes from Malacoctenus gilli, assembly GCA_032164315.1. Lineage (NCBI taxonomy): Eukaryota > Metazoa > Chordata > Actinopteri > Blenniiformes > Labrisomidae > Malacoctenus > Malacoctenus gilli. Next base: position 16,370,620 of record JASSRZ010000016.1, read on the forward strand.
CAGAAGAGTCTCCACCTGCCTCTCTGGGTTCGCTCTCTAAAAACAACAGGAAAAGCCAATCTGTTTCCCCCACTGTAGCCATAAAAGGCTGCGTCCCGGGGGGATCTGATCATCACTCCAAAAAGCCACAACACCAGGGCACTGCCCTTCCTCTCCTAAATGCCATCCATGCTCAGCAGTGCTGAACCCTCTCAAACCATGCAGAACTTCAACCACTTTTGCTTTTTTTTGATGCGGCGGGAAAAGGATTATCGACAGGGGAATTATGGGCCCGAAATCGTCCTCTAAGAAGATGGAATTTAGGAAAGTTTTCATGTGGGATAAAACACCTGGGTGGCAGACGGACCAATCAGAAAAATGCCAAGCCGGAAAAAAAGGGAAAAGAAGAAGATTTCAGGCCTGGATAGCTGCCAAGCCAACAGACAATAAAACACTTCATGCTCGACAAAGCCTGCAGAAACCGGGGCCCCGGTAACAGTTTCTTCCTCGCAGCAGAGGCAGCGCTCATATACGGCTTCCTAGTTAACACTCGGCGCGGCGCACGGGGCTCCATTTGAGGAATTCAGGTCTCCTCTCCATCTGCTTGAAAATGTCTGCGTGACATTGACTCTTATCGCTCTCTGGACCTTCGCTTTTACTTAAGAGCTTCGCTCCAGATGCAGAAGTGCGCACGCTCGCGGAATCTTGATTCGATAGCAGAGGGCTCGCTTTTGAAGGTCCACACCCACTCGCTCGCAAAAAAAAGTGACAAGTTTTCTCCTCTTGTGATTTCGACCAACAATCGCCACGTCTGTCTGTCTGCCGCCATCCATTAGGAGTAATCAGTTTCAGCATAGAAAATGCCATCTGGCAGCGATTGTGGTTTAAGTGCAGTGGAGAGTCAAGTCTCAACTGCCAATCTTTCATGTTTTGAAGCGGGTACGCTTCCCCTTGTTACCAAGAGCTTTCATACATTTGGTGAACATGTGGAGGTGGTTTGAGAAGCGCTAATTAAGTTCTGCTGTCAAATTAGACAAAGAGGATAGGATGGTTTGGTCATCTTTTCTTCCCCCCACTCCCCATTGAGCCAGATGTACACATCGTAGGAGCGTTGATCCTGAAAACAGCCCAAATCTCCACTTTATGTTTCTGCAGATCATCGTGAGAGGTGTGTATTCCGACTCTTGTCTGAGAGCCTAATTTCATATTCAGGCTACAATTCTAGCTCAGCTACTTTCAATCCCGTTCATTCGTGCCAACAAAATATTAGCATTAACAAAGATTCAAATTCAGTCTGTGTGTGAAAATTGGCATTAACATGATAATACTCAAGACATGGCAACTGATTTACTGAAGGGGTGGACTGAGGATTGCGAAAGATAGACCGTAAAAAAAAAAGAAAATTCCCACATTTACCTCTAATATAAGAAATTCCTACCAGATCATACAAAAACTGATGAGGCTTCATGAAAAAAGTACTTTATTAATGTAGTAACATTGTCTGAAAACATTTGTTTAGTTAATAATATGCTTGCGTCTACTATGCCTTGAAACATGGCGCAAACTAGCTTGGCCTTTGCTGGAGACGTTTCCTCAGCAGGGACGATAAACAGGAACTCATCTTTCCATGTCAGACAGACGCTGTCATGTTTGTAAACTCCATTTTCTGATCGACAGGTAGCGCTGCCTGAAGCATGGAGGCGATAAAGCTCCAACATGGCCGACATGACGGCAACTGACGCAAAAAGATTCAGCTTGTCTGCGTTCTACCACGAGCCCAGGACAGGCAGACGGCTGACTTTTTGACCTTTTCTCTCGTTTTCAAACGTTTTGCAGCACACGTGAGAATGCTGCGTATCATAAAACTGTTTCAGCTTGACATATAAGCTTCTTAACTTTCATAATTTAAGGCTTAGCAACACTCCAGACAGTGACAGATAGCTGATCGTGCATGCGCCTGGCCTCTCTCTCTCTCTCTCTGACAGTCAAACGTGGCTCCTCTTTCTATTGTGCTGTCGATGTTGCCGTCACCGCGCTCGCGTCTTCGATATGCGATGCATGCCTGTCGTTCACAAACGCCACATTAACAGGACCGTATATAACAGCATTACAGCTGTCAGTGGCACGCACAAACAGGAGCCCACATTAAATTCACTGCAAAACTACATGATAAACGACAGGCAGTGACTGCTCTATTTATACCCTGCTTGACTACACGTATTTACTGACCACCGACGGCATCATTGCATCCACAGAACGGCTGGATTTGTTAAGGATGCCGTGCACAGTGAACACGAGCCACGTTTAGTTAAATAAACAAGTCATGAAATGGGGACAGTCTGTTGTGTGTTTGCTCAGTCCTCATAAAAAGCAGCGTGAGGAGACCGACGTGTATTTCCCAGCAAAACAATGAATTATGGAATAGCCGGTTTGAAAACATAAATACTCAACATATTTGGTACCATCAGAAAGGCTGTGGACCATGTCCATGAATATGGATCAGAGCCTTTCAGGGACGCGACTTGAACTTTTGTCGTTTCCTTCGTCTGACCTTTGCTGTGTAAATAACATGTATGTTAAAGGGCTTGTTTGTCTTTTCTAGCCTCACGTGCTTAAAGTGAGAAGTTGTCGCCTTCTCCCGACGTCTCGCCGATCGCACCTCGCGATACAGAGTCGCACAATGAACAATTGCGCGACGCCTCGCGTCGCTGGAGCTCACTTGACAAACTCAATTAGTGCAAGTGGCGCTTTTTTTCCATCGTTCTTCAATATATAGAAATTATACCATATGTAGATTGTAATTGGAAAGGTTAATGAAGCTGCAACACTCAGTGGGTGTTTACTGTATGTAATCAGGCAGTGTACTGTATTATGAAATGCAGCAGGAACATGTGCAATAACTCCAGTATTTCAATTTAGGATCCCATGAGATGAAAACCACGTTTTCTCAGTATTTGTCTTTGTTGTGCCAGTCGATTCATCCCACATCTCTTTATGCCAAATACTCGTTAAAGCCTTTATCATTCATACTTTTTTAACGTCAGATTCCCTTTTAATTCTTACTGTAACTCATGGTGAGTGTCTGATGACTCATCCTGCCCAATACGACCATTTTTTAAGCCCCTCCTCCTCAAAATGCGGCGTTTCGACACATCTCGCCGTCTGCACCGACAAAGAGTGAGATGTTCTCCTAAAAGAAAACGTCTCAGGTGTGAGATCTGATCATTTTCCAGTCTGAACATCTGCAGTTCGAAACCTGAATTTTGTCCCGTCTGGGAGTCAAAGTGTCCTCGAGCAAGACCCTTAAAAAAAAGAAAAGTCGCTCACATTTGTTTAAAGAAAGGCTTCCTGTCAGCGTTGACACAATCTTGCTTCAATAACAAACATTATTAGGCTTCTATTTTTTTTAATATTACATCATCAAACTACAGCTTGATGGTAAACTGAATCCAAAAACAGCCGGAGGCGATCGCTGGATTTAAAAAAAAAAGAAAAAGAAACTGTTTATCAAACTTGTTCCAATTAACGTTTCGCAAGAGGGAGAAAAAGGGCAAAAATGACAGTAATGAAATGTTTTGAATCTTCTTACTTCAAGATGAAATATTATGTTATACTTAAATTAAGACGCGATCACCTAAAGAAGGAGAAAACCTGCCTATTCCAAGATCTGCATGTCTGATTTCAAGACATCCTGTCAGGAGAGTTTTCCACTTTTTCTGGCTGATTTTCACCAAATAGCTTATTTTAAATGTTTAAAATTTAGTTGTAGAACTCTAACTCACAAGCTTTGTCGTTATGTTGTGTTTTCCTGCAGATTTGATCAATTTCCAGGGTCAGAAGAACGTCTTTTCTTCCTTGAATTCGCAGGATGGAGTCTCGCGTCTCGATTTTCTCACCTTTGAGAAGCCGAGACCTCGACGTTGACCGAACGGAGCTCTGGCCACTCGAAAGGCTGTTTATTTTGCCTCGACTATATAAACGGGGGCCTTTTTAATTATTTACCTTAGATCTCAACTTGTGCTGAAGCGGCACAGCGGCGGAAAAGTGAGGACGACAGCTGTTCTTTGGAAAACCAGACTGAGAAGGATGAGCGGCGAAGTCTGGCTCCTGGCAAGCTGCCTAATAACACCTGACCGTGGTGTAACCGGGGCATGTTTATATGAAAAAAGGGGGCTTTTAAACAAGCTGAAGTCAATCGCAGTCGTTTCAACGGCAGCTTTGAGATCAGTCAGAGGAGCAGTGAGGAAAGCTTGCTGAAATCAAGCGGCAGCACGCAAATCCGTGCAAAAAAGTTGAAAAAATACAAGTTTTATATCGCTGGTTTCTTAGACAAAACAATAATGTTTACTAGTGACTTTTGCTGATATCTTTTGTTTCCTCAAGAGGTTTGAAGATGCGCAAGCGGAGAATGCTTCCCCCCCCCCTCTTTCTGGGCCACGACACCAAACCGGTCGACCCAAAGCGCCGAGATCAGAGCGCCTTTCTCGCCTATTTCCGAGATCTGATGACACTCAAGTGAGCGGAGTGAAGAGAGGAGTGTGTGGGCGCACAGAGGACGCTTTTCAAGCAAACAGAGAGGGATGGGGGGGGAGTGTAGGCGTGTGTGTGTGTGTGTGCGTGTGTGTGTGTGTGTGTGTGTGTGTGCGCGCGCATGCTATGAATATCTTTTCACCTATTAAAGCTTTCACAGATGAATGAGGAGCCGCATCCTAAAGCTTGTGTGACGAGTCACACCTGCGATTCACAAACTTTTACTTCCTTCGCTAAGTGCATCCTGCTCTCGCCTCACAATTCACTCTCAGCTCACGCTCGACGTTTTCGGCATTTTTTTTTTTTTTTGCGACTCCCACGCTGAAATTAAGCGATCTAAAGTAAATAAACTTGCGAACGGTGCATCGTGTTTCCATTAGGCGCGCAGACAAAGCCGTAAAACACGGCTGCTTCTGAGACTCTGTTGTGACGAGCACTCAAAAAAATCAACAAATTAGATTACAATGACAAGACGCGGCCGTTTGTCAGAGCCTGGTTTGAGACGCAAAACAAACACGGATGAGTGTCTGCAGGGTTTAGAGTTTCCATCGGTCTGAAAGCATTTTAAATCAGGTGCCCGACAGCCACACTGAGACTCAAAACTTTACTTTTGTTAAAAATACCGATTGAATTAGTTGCCGACTTCTTGCTCCACCGCAGGTGAGCAAACCAACACGGGCATCATGTAAAAGCTAGAAAAGGTCAAGTAATCAGGCATCCCCTCTGTATTCGTTTTAGGATGATGCAGATCACACAATACAACTTTTTCTCTTGTATCTTTTCTCTTTTGCGAATAAGAAACTTTCAAACGAAAGACGACGGAAGCTGAATCTTTTCTTGCAGAAGTGAAGCACAACTTCTCCTGTGGTTCTGCATCGTCTGCTCATTCATTTCTCGCTCGGCACACATACCGACAATCCTTCCGTCTGCTCTCAGACGTGTAAAATCACCGGGGGAGTTTTTTTTTTAACATGCGGTAAAGTTATGTCGCACGCACAGAGGTGACCCACATCTGAGGAGGAAACTCTTCGTTTCGCTGCACTTTGAAAAAGTCTGCAGGGAAACGCCAAGATAGAGACGTCACTTTAATTCACTTTACAACGACAGTTTCCTCCAAATTTTACCTCCGAGATAGACTGTCGACTTCCTGTTTGATGTGTACAGACAAACACATGCTCCCACCAACGTACGAAAGCCAGAACCTTCAAAATAAAAGCAAATTGTAGCCTCTCAAACCGTCTTTTTGTGGTTTTGTTGATGAACTCTGTGCAGGCAAAGCCTCGGTTCCTTATCTCTGGTTGAGATTCAGTGTGTTTGCGTCGTGCAGTAACATTACAGGTACAGAAAACTATTTTAGAGCCTCACAAGATGAATCTGAATAATCTCAAAATAAAAACATGATCTCAAACTTCAGAGTTCTTCATCTAAAATGCAAATCTGAGAGTTGTTCCTGCGTGTATTTCTCCCCCAGATATCAAACTTTCACTCCCGGTTTGAAGTCACTGATAAAAGACTGTCGCCCGTTTTTTTTTTCCTGCACTGCGAACGGAGTCCGAATGAAAATGACTGTGGAAGCTTAAAAAAAGCTGCGACTCCTCACCTGCGGCTGATCTCATCTGCATATCACACTTGGCAAATCAGACGCGAAGTATGAGGACTGAGGTAATTGCCGTCTTCAGATATCTCCCTGCAACGCCGTTTTCGATGCAAAGCGTGCTCCCTGGGTTTTTTTTAAACACTGCATAAACTGTGCCAGAAAGTTGAACAGGAAGTTAAAACAGGAAGAAAAAAATCAACACGAAAGATTTCTTTTAAAATAGTTACAAAACAGAAAAGTGTTCACGCAGCTTGGGGAACACAAAAGTCACTTTTTCCGCGCTCTGGGCCTTCTTGTGCGGTTTTTAATTTGGCTGTAATAAGATCTCAAAACGAGATGACTGAGCTTCAAAAAAATTATATTGCAAAATATTTTGTAAATAAATAAATAATAAATAAATACATAAAAATGTGGCCTCTTGAAATGTATTTTTAAATAGAATAAAAATTCAAAGAAAATAAAGAATAAAACAGATAAAAAAGGGGGAAAATTTAAAAAAAGGAAAAAAAGAAGAATAAATCAATTCATATTGTATTGATTAAATGTCAGATCTGGGTGGTGTTTGCTCTCTTTTCCATCATATTTTGAGGGTCGCAGCGCCCATCTCGAAGCCTCCTGCTCCTCAGTGCTGCTGGTTTCAGTCACTCTGCCACTGCGACGCATTTAAGCTCTTCTCGGCTCACCCGAGTCCTTTTATTCGCCGGCAGATTTCAGCTCCCTCCAAAAGGAATGCTTTTTTTTTTTTCTTCTCTTTAAAAATTCGATTTGGGTCAGTTTTCACTGCTCGTCAGCCGATAACAGCCCACCTTTTCCCTTTCAACCTTCCCATTGTGCCGCTGGATGTGTGCTTTGGCTCATTGTCCCGCTTAAAGACCCCCAGACCCCCGACTCTAAACTTCATTTTCTCCTCCTGCATTCCCAAAGAGCGCCGTTTTGCTCTCACCTGTACACAGAACATTAACCCCAGCAGATCCCAGCTTTTCTATTACACTTTCTGCAAATATTAGCCTGGCAGCTTGTTGCCCGTCTTCTTAGTGACGCTTTCTCCTCCTTGACCTTTAACCCCCTTTTGGAGCCACGCTCTGGTTAATTCGCGGCGTGTGACACCAGCCCGAAACCGTCGCTCCAGCTTCTCGGCGTGAAGACGTCTGATGTGGTTTGTTTTCGCCTCGGAAATTCGCTCAAACTTTTGGCTGATTTTTTCCTCTCCGCTTCATGTCCTGGAGGCGTCTCGGCGGTTTAATGACTGTGAGAAATTGTGATAACAGCGCGGGCTGCGGAAGCCAAATTGACTTTGGCGATTCCCCCCTTTTCGCCTTTGAAACCGTCGCGCTTTTCGTTAATTGGACGTTTGATCAGCGAGCAGAATAAACAGGCCAGCGGATCAGGCGTCCTCCTCTCGTTCTTCAGATACGATCACGGCAGCAGGTTGAACTTTTGGATTCTTTTGTGCATTAGTGTCGTGCGTGACGGCGTTTGCCGGTCGCGTCTGCGGCACGCCCCCCCCCCCCCCTCCACTTCAGCCCCTCACCATCCTTCACCTCCACTTGCCCTTGCCCTTTATGTCATGCCTGGTTTGTCTGCAGACGCTCGGCATAGTTGGAGGCTTGTTTCTCGACCTTTAGACCAGCCAACCACAGCCGTAACTGCCACTTTAGTACAACACACACAAACCCGCCGTCCGCCGATTTAAAGTCATTTGAGCTCAGAAATCCGTCACAGAAAGAAAACCCCGAGAGGACCTAATTGGTTTTGTCAGCGTTTTCCCGTTCCTCTCGCCCTCTCATAATATTTTCAGTATTTTCATATAATTGAACACATTTCCAGACATTAATCTTTGTCTTTGTCCATCATTTGAAGAAGAAAAAAATGACAGTTTCTAAATTCATCCTTGACTCCCTCTTTTAAAGTCAGTTTTGCAAAGTTGTAAAAACGGTTGTGTGAATAAACAGGGAGCAGCCGAGTCTGAAGGACTCCGCTGTCAATGACTCACAATTTATTGGGAGGAAAACGTTATAATTACTTCTTTTTTTTCCGCAAAGAATAACAAAACGTTCATTTGTGTTGAGGCAAAAAGTGTTTGGCAGCCGTCACTGCAGCTACAGCGACTGTCTGCTGATCCGGAGACAGACACCACGTTTAAAATGACAGTATTTAGACAAATTAGGAGCCGATTTGTGCGTACAGAAGGTTTACAGAAATGTAAACTAGATAACAGGCAACATGTGCAACTGTGAGATCTTTTTGTTGTACAGTGACGAGCAAAAATGCACTAAAACGAGCATTTTTTTCTCCCTTTACAACACGATTTATTTCATAATGTTCATTAAACGTGAATCTGTTTGTTCGGAGCTCATCGAGTGATGGTTGAATTGAGTCCCGTTGGTTTTAACTGCACAGTTCTGTCTTTGTGTCTTTACTGCAGAGCGATTACAGCAGAAATGTTGAATTCTTGTCCAGTGCTCAGCTCAAGAGCACGAAGACTGAAACATTTGAATATCTCCGGGGTCCTCATACGAGTGGTCACGTAAATCACAAGCATCGTATCGCCTGATATGGACAGTTTGGGCCTGAGGACTTAAACGGCTTCCTATCGACAATAAATAAATGAAAATACACGATAATAAAAAGGGACTCTGTGCCGTTTTTGGGGGCGGAGCCGTAGATGGAAGTAGAAATGATCCAAAATTTGAGGATAGATAAATAGCGAGAAGTTTCACTCGCCTGTGGATGCAAATGCTGTTCCAATCACGATAAGTTAGCTCGCTTTGGTGTCACTCCTCTGCTTTGTTGCCACCTGCTGGTCAGTTCTGTGCCTCAGTGTTGCCCCCAGTGGACAATCAAAGAACAGCAGTTACATTGATGGAATATTGTGGGGTGTTTTTCTGAACTTTACTCAGTCAGAGGGGCTGGTTTGGATGCCTGAGTGAGAAGGTTTTGGACCACCGATGAAAAGAATGGATAAAAAATAAAAAAAACGCTACATTTCCATCTGGAAGTCTTTGTCGTGTGTCACTGCGTGTCGTTCTTACCAGACGTCGTCTCTCCTCCTCGACGGTGCTCAACAGCTGGGAGAACTCTTTGAATGACTGAGCTGAAACAGAAAAAAACAGAGAGAGGAGCGTTTCTATCACACCGTACGAATCGTGGATACTGAATATCTGGTCGATAAACGCCTCGTCGCATACGACGCATCATCCGACAACATGTTCCGCGCGCACGGTGAACCTGCTGTGCTGCGACGTTCGCGTGGTAAAATTTTTAACAGTTTTTTTTGTATTTGACCAAAAAAAAAAACCAACCCTCGCCAACACAGTGGCTCAGTTGTTAAACCTCAGATGTTCTCGGCACCCCACAAGCACTGTAGCACGGTGCTAAAATGTTTATTTGCAGTGCAGCTTGAGACCTTTCACTGCACCACATTTTAGAACCTAATAAAAGCGTGCAGCTGTCCAATTTAAAACCAGGACGGGCAGTAAAAACAATACTTCAATTGAATGGAGCCCCCTGATTACTTCCCCTTTATTTCCTTTCCCCCCGCTAGGCGCTCCGCCGTACGCCGTCAGCCCGCGGGAGAGACGGATGCGGCGCGGATACGTTCACGCCATCTGGGCTATACTTCAAAAGCCTATATTGCATTTTCGCAGGGGCCGGCGTGCGCGCGAGCGCTGCATCGAACCTTATCTCGCAGAGAATTGTGTCGTGATAGCTCCACGGTTCCATTAAGCTCCCCCCCTCCCCCCCCCGCCAGGAACGACGTGGCCTCTGCCGGTCAGCCCCGGTGTCACCTCATGTCCGGCCATTTAGCAGCGGTTGAGCCGCTCCGCTCGCCAAGACGGTAACATCATTATCAGCGCTGCGTTGGGGGGGGCCATGCATCATCTCAGACACTTTTGGTCCATTTACACACCAAAGCTTTTAAAGACCGCCGCGCAATGATTTTGTGCCAGCGATCCCGCAGGCACGCCGGCCTCCTATTAACGCTCGCAGCCCCCTTTATCAACAGCGCCAACCTCTCAGGGGGTAAAGGGCACAGCTGGAACCACTGATGGGACAAGATTAGACTCCCAAGAAAGGAAATAGGAGTCAGGCTGAGGTTACGGCTTGCATATCATTCACTGGCAAATGGAGGGAAGGTAACAGACCTGATGAATCCCGCTCGCAAATAAAATTTCGAATGCGGGGGGAAGATAAGCTTGGGTACATTTCCTGTGTATAAACAGGGTGGGTTTTTTTTGTTGCTGTAACACAAGTTGAACATTCCCGATCGATTCTGTGCCTTGAACGTTGCCCGGCTGCTTGATATTTAACTCTTTTGGTCTGGGTTTGCGCTCATCACGACGAAAGAGGTGGACGAAAGGATTGACCTTCTGAAACAAGATGCTGCAACTTTTTCCTTTTTTTTCCCCCCCGTCTTCCAGCCTTAAAATCTAAATTTCTGTAGCCGCATCAATCTTTTGGCCCCATTGATTCCTAGATAACTGCTGTGGAATGTGAATGTCACTGCAGGAAGTCATAGAGAAAAATCAATACGAGGTCGGCTGAACCCGTCTGGCAGCACATACGCCACCGCGGCGTTATGGGGGTGAAGTCAGGAGCTTCAAAGTGAAATCTACCAATACCGCGTCGCGATGGCGGCCTGGCATTCAACGCCAGGGTCCGGCGATGTCAGTCAGAGGAGCCCAGTTTCATTGATGACTAGATTGATTTCAACAGGCCATTTCATTTTTTTTCTCTCCCCCCCCCGAAATTGTAATCATGGCCTTTTCTTTCCGAGACGGTCAGCGGACATGAGATTATATAGCTGAGAGTGCAGGAGAGGGGGGAGGGGGGGGAAGCGACACTGGACACAGCTCAATATCAGCTAACTGGTTCCAATTTTCCAGCCAGACATTCTGTTGTGGACGCGAGCGAAGCCTCTTTCTTAAACTGTGGGTTATGATGCGAGACTGGAGCCCTTTTTCTGTTCGGTCCAAATGTTTTCATCAAGTTGTCGCGTTGTGTTTACGAATACACAGGGTGGGCCAGAACGTAGGAGAATGAATAATGTATATTTTTGTTGTATTTCCGATACCCAAGAAGAAGCGTTCGACAAAAGAGCGACGACTTGAAGTCGCAGTCTCGTTGTCGCACGAAACTAACAGAAAACGTGGAACGAGCATCACACGACACTGTGGCATGTGTGGAAACTTGTGACCCACACTGTATTACGATGTTAGAAAACTCTCTCACGGTGCCAGTTTTGGACCAACTTTCAGTGGAACAAGGAACCAGTTGCTTTGTCAGAGAAGCGACAAAGCAACAGCCCAAATATACACTTTTACTAATGTGGTCTTCCCCTTCTTGAACCCCTCCCAACACCACCAGACCCCCGCCCACCCCTAAAACCACCCATGTGCACAAACTCCTACAATGTTTATTAATGAGTTATTTTCTTTATTATTACACTTTATGGTTCATGATTTAATGCCAAGCCAACGTTAGAAATCAAAACAATACTATTCCAATGTAAAAAAAAAAGAAAGAAAATACTGAAATACTTTATTTGATATCATAAAAATTTTACTGGAATCCTTAAAATTATTTTTATTCAATTTCTTGTTTGCTTAGAAACAGGTTATTTAAGTAATAAACTCTTTTTATGAGCCCTCGTACTCTATTCTCTCCAGACGATCGTCGTGACCAAAGACGGCCCAAATGACCAGCAACACCACACTCCATAAATCACGACCAAACAGATGGTCCATCACTGTTTTTAATGTGCCAGCGGTTCACACTGGGAGCACTGAGTGACAAGTGGGCAGCCGCCAACACACCCGTTGTTTAATCGGAGATCAACGTGTTCCCCCTCCCCCCCCTCCCCCCCCATTTGAAGGCCGGCGAGGAGGAGCGCTGCCTCGAATTAAAGTGGCCTGATTTTAATGAGGCCTGGATTTTTTTCGGTGTGGCTTTTTCCAGTGAGCGTAATTGCTCTCCGGCACCCCCGTGGCAATCAAACCGTCACTGCAGCTTTGTGAGGAGGGGCGATGGGGGGGGGGGGGAATGGGGGACTATTCATTTTGCATTCAGATGAACGTTACAGACCCGTGTTGAGGGGGGAGAGGGAGGGGGGGGTCGATATCCAGCCTAGCCCTCACAGATGGACAGTAATTCAGCAGTCTACAGCTCCGCAGAGCAAAGGACTCAAGCTGAGGATAATGAGGAGTGTGGAAAAAAAGAAGAAGAAGAAGAAGAGGAGAGAGGAAGAGGAAGAGGAGGCCAGACTGGGAACCCTGCCCATTAGAGCCAACACGGCCCCGTGCGCAGCTGCTTTCATACTCCTGCAGGAGGCGCGGAGGTTTCGCACCTCCATTAATCTCTGACACTGATCACAATTAGTGTGTTTGATCCCTTACAGGCCTGAGAAGCTACAAGGGAAGCATCATAAGCAAATCAATACCATTAATTATACATGCACCACGGACGACGCTCAGATCTATACTCAAAGCCAAGTTCCATTCCAGGAATTTGTAGCCTAAGCTGATTTTTTTTGTGTCTGATACGACTGTACTGTTACCCTAAAAAAACCCTGCTTCCACTGATTTGAAACTGCTTCAATATTACTCATATTTTATACATTTCCAGCTTTAGCCAGAGGACTCCAGCTCTCGCGGTAAACGCGAGCCCGGCTGCCAAGTGTTCTCCCATGAGAAGCTTCACACGGGTGTCAGGAAAGGTTCTGATTCAGGTGAGCGAGGAGATGAAAGAGCGACGAGAGACGTCTGCCCACACCAGCCTCGGCTGGGAAAAAAAAAAAAAAAAGGAAAAAAAGAAACCTGAACTCACCGATGTTCACCTCGTCATCCGTCTCTGCGTCACCTATGCACTCAAACTGGAACTCCTGCAGGGACTGGGAGAACTTCTGGACGGCAGCGGAGAGATCTGCGGGAGGGGAGGAAAAACAGAAGAGGTTGAGCTTCAGGTGAAGCACGACGCCGCTGAAACAACGCAGGTCACACGGGTGGAGTTTAAACACGTCTGTGCTCCAGAGTGGATTCAGTGTAGCCTTCATGCACGCTACATGCATGTACACAAGAAGGGATTGATGTGGGAACCACAGAGGGAATACAGGAGGTTCGGATTGTCATGCCAGATGTCAGATTTCTTTCTAAAAGAGATTTAATTCTTATTGTTCGGAAAACAATAGTAACTCAAAAGAATAGTTTGAAATAGGGAGACACTCGAAAGTCCAACTTGACCGAGAACTTTACCAAAAATCCTCGTCCTCTAATCGCTTCCGATGTCCCAAACAGAGAATCGTAGTCTGGAAAGCGTTCACAAGAAAACCCCTGCAGACGTCGCAGCAGCGAACGATGCGGTGGCGAACCTGAATCCGTCGTAATCACGAACAATGCATCCTGCACTGCGTTTTTATGCCTGAGCCAAAGCAGCAGCAGAGTCGTGGTTCAGTTGTGGGTCAGAGAGGTAGAAGAAAACTCGGCCATGTCAAAATGAAGCTTTTAATCACAAGCAGCCTTTTCCATCAACACATAATCGCACAAAAAATGCAGATCAATATCATGATCCACCATCATTCGTGTGAATTTTTCATCGTTTCTCCTCACGTGAACGAACCTGACAGCAGCAACAAAAACAGTGTAACTTAAGAAGACTCTTACTTGGCAACTTCTGCCAGCAGGAGGAGGAACAAAAAAGAGCCAAAGAAAGCACTTTTTCTGATGTGCTGACTGTCCAACTTCATGTCCACTGACATTCATACAACCACCTCAGTGTAGGTGACTATAACAGCGGCTATATTTACTCCATCACTCGTCCATTGATCATAATACTCGCCTCTGTCCGGATAAATTAAGGCCCGATGAACTGCGTAACCTTTGCGTCAGAAATGATAAACAACACGAAAAGAGTGAAAATCTTTAGAAAAAAAACGCCACCTTTGGATACGACTCGCTGCCGGGCAGAAATCTCCGATGTTTATTGCGTCGCAGGAGTTTACTTTAGTGATTTTTTTTCCCAGGGTGACTTTTGACAACCTTCACAGAATACACCTTTGTGTGTTTTTGTAGCTCTCCGGTGGAGAAAAGGCCGAGTCTGCCCGGTATTCAAACACTAAAAGCTGGTGTCAGTGGATGAAAAGGACGAGTGCGGCCTCAGAAAGAAGCAAATCCTGCGTTTGACGGTTCAGACGACTTTAGCACAGACGGACCAATGACGAGACCCGACTCGATAGAACAATATTCAACAGGCTTTGTCCTCTAACCACCACCATGAGCATAGGAAGTACAAAAGACTGTAGCGTTTCCAAGAAAGTCTTTAGAAACCCAGCTGCCACGTAACATCATGAATCTATAGTACTGCCTTGGTCTAATGATACAGTTACAGCAGATCATACAACAGAACTACAGTCAAATGTCTGCATTATCCAAGTCTCTCTTTCAGAGACTCACTTCAACAGACATGTTGATTGACCTTCAGATTGTACGTCTCGTTTGCGCTGGAGGCACTGAACGGTGCAAATCTTTCATGTCATCTGACGCCTTTCCTTTCAGTGTCTACTCAGCCTCTTGCGACTCGATTCCACTCAGTTTCAGAGCGTCTCCATTAGGTTTAGTATCAGTAAGCAGATACTAATTTCAGTCCCGACTTAAACGTCAACGGAGCAGTGAATACAGGGCCTCGATCCCAAAATAAAACCTGCGGAGAAGATGAGACACTTGTAACTTGAAGCACTTTGTCACGCTTTTCCTACTGTCTGAATTCTTGCTTGTGTTGTACGTTGCTTCTGACAAAAGCGTCAGCTAAATAAAACAGCAGAACTGTAGAACATAAAATAAAACAGTGAAACAAGCAACAAGTGTAAAATCCCCTTGGTGCTCTCCATTGTTGTGGTGTGTGTGTTGGAGACGGCGGCACGCGAGTTTTTTGAGTGAACGGAGCCGTGCCGGAACGCCAACTGAGCCGTGTCAAGCCATGCTGAGTAAAGTTGAGACGGTATTGTTGGAAAAGTACCGGAACTGACGAACGGTACCGGGCACTCTCTCGCTGCGGGAACGAACTCGTGATTCCAGACAGAAGTCGGGTCGGTTTCAAGTAGACGCAATGAAGTCGAAGCGCCTTGAAAGACGCTCCAGCAGACTTTCACTTTATTCTCTTTCTGTGTGAAACTTTTGACATCAGTCCTCCTTCACCCTATAAAACCTCCTACATTATTTCTTCCATCAAGTGTAAGAAGAAAAACACAGAGCACCACTTAAATGGGCCTCGATATGCCAAGACACCTCATCATGACCTTTAATTACCAGTGTTTGCTTTCGCTCCACCACGAAAGCTTCAACAGTTATTGTTGGAGAGACGTAACGTTTCAACCCGTGTTCAGGCCTTTTTTTTCTCCTCCCACTTGATTAATGTTCGCCGGCGTTCGAACAGTCGAGTTATGACTCAAGATGTCTGCGGGTGAACATTTTTCAGAAGTTTATGCGGAGTAGGAAGTAAAAAAAAAAAAAGAAAAGAAATAAATAAAGTGCTTAAACTCCCCAATTAGGCAACATCAAGGCAGGACTGTGAAACTTTTCAGCAGCTAATTTTAAGAGTTTCAAAGGTTTTTTTTTTTCCAACTCCTTTCTGAAGCAGCATTATGAGTTCAGCAGTTACGAGTTCAGCTAAATGATTCGGTATTCTATCAGAGGAAGAGACCAGTTTTTAATTATGGATTACATCTCGGTACGACTGTACAAAAGACGGCGAGTACAAACGTCACGAAATTAGCAAGCGAGAGGAAAATTGGACTGTAGTTTCAATCTGAAAACACAGATTCCGTGTAAAAACCACAGAACGCGCTGTGTGATTTGCATTGTCGGGAAGATCTTGCTGCACGTGTACAGAAAAGATGAGAAGATTTGAAACAATTAGGGCGCCTTTAATTCCGAGGCCTGAGTGGAGGCTAATGTGTTGTGGGGGGGGCAGGTGAAGTCTCGGTACGAGGGAGACTTTCAGCTTCTCATAATTCAGCCGTGGTAATAATTAAAAGCAGCGACTGTGATGAAGATCGTTAACTCCGCTGGCGTCTGAGCCGTCGGCCCACTCAGCTTACGTGTATACGTTTCTTTTTTTTTTTTTACCTCGCAGCCACTGTCGACAATGACTCACTAATTGCTTCCTCACCTTCTTTCTTCTCACATCATCGCGCACGTCTTCACTTCAAACGACTGCGATCTTAAAAACCCGTCCGCTAGGAAACTCAGAAATCCACACGCCGATGCAGAACGGGCGAATGCCGGCGCCTTCCTGTGATCGGAGACTCATTAATTATCGGGGGGGGGGTGGGGGGGGGGAGTGGAGGTTGTTGTACAACCAGGATGCAGAAATGCTACAGAATGTCTTGTGAATGTAGGCGAGGAAAGTGTCCAACATTAGGTGTCCATCTCGCCCAACTCAAGTGTTTGAGACGGGACAAATACCCAAAAAATGACCCTGGATTGTCCCACCAAACATGGCGACGAATCTGGACGAACACAGAGGATTTACAGTTTTCTTACAGATTGCCGTTTGTAAACAACAACAACAACAACAACAGTCAATGCTACCCACTACACGTCATTTTGCTGTATGTGTCATGTAAAATTTGTGTGTATTTAAGTGTTTTTCTGTGTTGCGTTGCAGTAGAGCAGCTTTTTTTTCCAGGCGTGCTGCTGTTTTTAATTCATGTTTACAAGTTTTTTCAAGCTAAACAAAAAGACAAAGCAGGCAAATGAGTTAAACTGAGTGAAAATGACTCAATTGCAGCAGAACAAGTCCAGCTTGCGGCCTCGTACGTGCCCCCCCCATGACCCAACGTAACCCGCGATCGGCTTCATCGCTCTGCAACTCCTGGAAGAAGTTGTTCAATCGCTGGGCTGATATCAATAAAAAGCTGCCGACGGGTTGATTACAGTGATCACAAATGTTCGAGAAGCAGCTCGTACTTTATCATTACGAGGCGGATTAATGCGCCGTGAGCCGGAAAAAGTGCGGGGCCTTTTAATTCCCAGCGTCAGCCACAACTCGTCGGTATGAGGACGTCTGACGGGCCGTAATGAACCCGGCGCTGAAACCCATCCAGCTCACACAGTGATAACAATGGTTCATCTAACAGACATCCCAAAGTACAAACCGCTTCTAAAAGCCCACAAAGAAAATCAATCATCTCATCTCCACAGGAACACAAATTGCTCGGAGAGCCGGATAAAAGAGAATCATGTGATATTTATCAATAAGTGTTTCTCCTCCACAGCCGGCGTTGCTGCACTCCATTTCAATGCATCCGAGGGGGGGTTGGGGGTGGGGGTGGTGGAGGGGGGGAGCGGGGGGGAGAACAAGGGGACCTCTGCTCGGGGGAGACCACAGACGGAGGAGCTCTTACGGGACTCAGCGCCGTCTCGGTCAGCGTCGCGGGGCGAGCGCGACCGCGCGCAAATGTCACCGAAGACGCCCCGAGAGGAACTTTCCCGAAGACGCGCTGCGGCGTCGATGCGCGCCCGTCATTTCTGCTCGGACTCCAAAGCTGCAGATTCCGGATCGATGCAACGCCGCGGTTGCCTGAATGCGCTTGCAGGACCATCAATAATGGATGGTTTTTTTAGCGCTGGCGTTGGAACGGGGGGAGAGGGGGGGGGCGCCTTCACTCAGCCGTCCGGCGCTGCGGCGGGATGGATTGTTTCAGATAAGCCACCACACCTTCAAAATACTACGGAAATCAATGGGGTGATTGAATCGCTGCCGTTTTGGTGAGATTCACCCATTTATTACCAGCACGGCGCAATTACCGGCTACTCAGCTGAGACGTGTCCACACAGACCTTCCTGGAGTTTCGTACGATTAAAAGTTAACACGAATTACTCCAATTAGAATTGTTTACTCACTTTCTAAATGATGTTTGTGTTTGGAGAACCAAATTTGATGGAGGTAGACTCATTGTCTCAAGAACTAAAAGTGCTTTTGATTCGTTTCATCCCAGAAAATAAATGTTTGTTTGTGATGGAGACACATGGCGGTAATTAGAAGCACAACTGCAAAACTGTTTGAGACTGTTAAACAAAAAGAATCTCAGAGTGAGAGAGAAAAAAAACTGTTTATTTCTGGACTGACAGCTTTCTTCCGGGGTAGTTTGCATGTTCTGCCAAAGGAAGGAAGGAAGGAAGGAAGGAAGGAAGGAAGGAAGGAAGGAAGGAAGGAAGGAAGGAAGGAAGGATGGAAGGAAGGAAGGGCAGATGCACAGATTGATGCCTTGCAGCTTATAGTTCTGGGTCCACTTTGGAACCAGCAGACAAAGTTGTTGGCTAAATGCGTTAGTTTGTAGTGTGAGCTGAGCTGCCTGAGAACATTAGGAGTTCTTCCCTGCCCTGACCTGCTCTGTCTTTCCAACTCAAGGTGTCTCCACCTCTCAGACCCAGCAGGCCTACACCTCTCAGGTACTTCAGCCCGAAGAAGCTCTCTACCTCCGCAAGAAGAAGAAACGACCCATCCTCTACGACCCGTACACACGTTTCTCTGCCCTGCTGTACCGCCGTCCGCTGCGAGAGGACCAGAAGGCTATTTTGGCTTGTATGGACAACATAGACTTTGACAATGCCACTCTCCTCTGAAGGTCACCACCACGCAGTAGTGCCCCACTCAGAGCCACACCCCAGCACATCAGTTTTAAACCAACTGTCACACCGAGGTGTCAGTGGGTTTAAAAGGGGGGTGGCTCCTGATTTTGGCATCCTGGACTCTGTCCTGTCTGCTCATTCAGCATTATTTAGCAATCCTGCCATCTTTATGAGAAAAACACAGAGGACCATAAACAGGGCTCCTCCTCACAGAGCAAACTTGTTTGTCGCCACATAAAAGTGTTGATCTCCATTTTTATTGGCAGTTATCATCAAGTATCATTGGTACATTTAAAGGTTTTCCTTTGACTGGAGTTCTGGTTGTTAAGGTTCTCCTGCGTAAAAGTTTAGATTCTTGGTACTTTCACAGCTGCTTGGGATGCCCAAAGCCACGAGAAAATTGCTGATGCCTGTAAATTGAGTAATATCTCCTTCAAAAACATGTTTAGATGTCTGGCAAGTCAGTCAACACAGTTACAGCCATACGCTTTTGAAGTTTTACCCGAGAGTAACGGGATTCATTCTGAAAAATGAGCCGAAAGTCGAAACAATAGTTCATGTTGCTGATTCCCATTTAGGCTTTTCAGTTGAGAGGTTAATGGCAAACTTTGATCTTGTTCCTTGTACTGAGCCCCCCCCCCCGCCAGCTATGTTAGAAAATCTGCCGCAACAGCCGTCTATCAAAGATCGGGTGTTCTTGTTACTTCCTCTACCAAGTATACCTCAGTGCACAGGACACAAGACCACATAACCACCAGGATCAGCCAGCTGAACAAACGAGCCTTCTCAGAGTGGCAGAATTTATCAACAGCCTGTCATAGTGGAACGGCAGTTTGTCCACACGGTGGGAGATGATAGGAACGAGGGCTTGCTGCTCAAAGAGAATCCAGGGAAGATGAACCGTTACTGTACTTGCTACATGCCTCACAATCGTAAAAATTTTTCAGTTGGAAGAAAAAAAATTCATATTGAGTTACACGATGGCAACAATAACCAGCATTTTGGATTTGTTGGAAGCTTCTTCCAGTTCTAAACAGTTTGCACTGGAGCAAATCTTGTTTTGTCTTCTCAACTTCTTCCACCTCAAGCAGCAGACAGCAGTAGTTCCCGACCTGGTGTCAGGGAGCTTCCTCAGGTTGGAGGGGAGAAGGATCCGTTTGCCTGCCAATCTGATCTTAATTGAATCAGAGTAGATTGATCCCATTGATAGAAGTGACAGAAGTTATGGGATGAGGTGGCAAATGGTAGAATCGGATCTGCCAGTGAGAGTCAACGGAGTCAGAGTGACAAGCAAGTCACTGCTGGAATCGACAGAAAATGCATGAATCTTCTCATGGCTTTTGTCGTGAAGGCGTCTGCCTTTGTGTTCATCACTGTTTCTAACAGTGGGTTTGGAATCGAACAGGTCGATGGTCCCATAACAATCTGGGGACGCTCCAGGACACAATGAGGTTGGGAACCATTCACACACAGGTTTCATAAACCTCTTCCAGTAGCCAAGAAACAACATTTGTCAAGAAAAGGATTGGATTTAGTGCCATAAGATGTGATGCTATCACTCACTCAAGGGCATAAAACACAATTAAACCCTGCATTTTGTTTTGTTTTTTACCTTAAGTGATTTCTGGATGGTTGCCTGCTTCACTTGTGTCAAAATTTGCATCTTTTGTTTGAGTTTGTTTTTATGAGACTATCTTTGTGTGTATGAGTACCTGCCTCCAAAGGCAGTGAAATGTTTCTGTTTGCTGGATCCAACTAAAGAAGATGAGTCTGTTGGTAGAAAGTTTGTTTGTCTCAACTTTAACTGGCCTATAGATTTGGATGCAATTAGCGGTCCTCAGAGTTTTTTTTAGTTTGAGTCTGATGACTGGATGACAAAGTGCCATAACATCAGCAACACCATGTCTGCTGCCGCTATGTCACATCTTAGATACAGCCAACGCGCGTGTGTACTTGAACTTTTTTCACTTTTGTCCCTTTTTTCTTTTTGATGATTTTAAAGTGCTCCCTCCCTTCAAGTGGAATAGGTCAGACATTTTTGGAGTTCTGTACAAGCAGTGATGTGCGTTTGTTGCTTCTGTCAGCCACAGTCCTCTTGAAGTTTAAGCTGCCACCTTTCAGGAGGCTAAAGTAAGAACTGCGCAGACACACACAGATCTATTTTCAATAAGTTTCCTGGACCAGGTGTCAAATAGGATGCATCTCCTTCAACACAAAACAGAGAAACCACTGCAACATTCGTGTCCAGCCTTGCAGTTGGTGAGTAAAGTGCCACAACAGAGAAACAACTCTTATTGCAACTCTCGTCCTTCGGTTCCCCTTGATAAGGACTTTTCCCTTCATTTTGCTGGGGATGTCTCCGCACTACTGTGGGCTCTTTTGAGCAAAGCTTTGGAGAAAATTGTGTGAGGTTGTTGGGAACTTACTGCTCACTTTTTGGCGCTAACAAGACACAAAGGACAATAACTGGTCAACACATGAAAGGACAGG
The DNA here is from genome assembly GCA_032164315.1 of Malacoctenus gilli. Taxonomy (NCBI): domain Eukaryota; kingdom Metazoa; phylum Chordata; class Actinopteri; order Blenniiformes; family Labrisomidae; genus Malacoctenus; species Malacoctenus gilli. The sequence continues at coordinate 16,391,842 of JASSRZ010000016.1, forward strand.
TTAAGTGCATGAGTGGATACTCTCCTTTTGGACGAGTCATATCACAATTTAAAAGCTGATTCCATTATTTTTTGGGGGAAATAACTTGAGCATAATACTTTTTCAAAATAAAATAGGAACCAAAACAAACTTCCGTGTTCATTCTTTTATAGTAGCGTTTCCCAACTGGCAAACTGCTCCTGTGGCAGGATGCCAGTGTTTACAAGGGAAGCGCCAGGCTTCGGAGGAGGCAGGGGCAGTTGGAAGGAGTTAGACATACAATTCATCATTCAAAAGAACAATAATAATCGTGATCAGACAGTCTAAAGCATCGGGTTGCAAACGAGGTTTCAGGAACCCTTTGGGATGATGCCAAAGATTTGCCGGGGAAACAGAGTGGTTTTCTGGTCAGAGGTTACAACAGGTGAGTCAAACCCAGAGCAGAACTGAGACCCCTGATTGTTGGCTCCAGGGAGGAGAGGTTAGCAGCCACTGGTCTGTGGTTGCAACATTATTCAATATTTCTATACTTCTTACTTCCTCTTTCCTCTTGGGAAAGTAAGTCCTCTATTGTATCTGCAAATTCCTAAATGATCTACTGTGCAATGGTGCAGTGAGCTCATTGTTTTATGGCATACTTGAATTACACTGAAAGACAATTCCTGAGGGGACACTCGAATCTTTGAGGTCTGATTATTGGACTCAAAGTCCAAATATACCTTACAATGAAACCGCTTAATTACAGTTGGTCAATGATTGGCATAATCTATGACTGGAGAGCAGACAGGCTTTTTTCCAATTCTTTTGTTTTTGAGACGTTCTTTGTACCACCTTCACGTTAGCTTTTTGGTGGGAAAATGAAATGGGCTGGTGTCCTATACTTTGAAATGACAAGTCCATTTTAATTTGAAGAGAGTTTATATGTCTGATTTATCAAATCTGAATTTGAGGGAGGAATGTAGATGGGAAGGACTGATTTTTTTTGGGAGGGGGGGGGGGCAAACCCCGGACTGTTTTACCAGAAAAAAGCATCACAAATAAACTATATTACCACACAATGATTTGCCCCAAATACCCTGCACACATACCCCAAATACCCTGCACACATACCCATTGCTCCGGTTTCTGATGAATGTGTGACATAATTGTTGCGTCGTTGCTGCGTGAGTGAGACAACAAAACATGCAGCAGAAACCTCCTCAGCAGGCCTATTTGCACCCACGATAGCAGCTAAATCTAAAGCAGTAGCTCTCAGGTGAGTCTTGCAACACAACATACAAACTCCAAAAGTTATTCCAGAATTGACTCAAAAACAAACCCCTTTTTTTTGGATTCTCAATGAGTTAGTTGAATGTAAACTCAGAAGAATCTAAATTATCAGTCTGTATGGTTTAGTTAATAGGCTCTTGTGAAAAGTTGAAACAACAAAACAAATGTGTGAGTTACCATTTGGGATCCAAAGTCCCACAAGAAGGTGTAGTGATTATTTCTTTGAGCTGAATAGGGACAGCTTCCTCTCTTTAAACAGCAGAATGAGCAGATGAGCTCTTGCCAAAAGAGAACCGTAGTTTCGAGTTACCATTTCATCACCAAGGGCAAAGTAAGGGCAGCATGGGCTGTTTACCTGACCAGTAAGGCCTCCACCAAGAAGTACTGTATACCTCTAAACATGCCACGGAAAAGCATGTCTGTGTACATAGTGCATAGTGAAAGATGTGGTTTTGCATGTGTGGATGCTACTGAAAAGAAGACAAAAAAATGGACAAATTTTATTATTATTACGAAATAAAAAGGTGCTGCTGATGCAAGGCAGCAGTGGTTTGTTTAGCGGAAGCGCATTCGTTGTTACCAGGTGTGATCAGGTGGACTTTTAAAGTCTTGGCTGCACCGGTACGTACTGAATGCTGGTCTAGCATCCAGTTACATGGACTTCAAGCTGCTGCTTTTGGTTTCAGCTTGATGTGCTGACTGGAACAAGTCTTAGAGCAGAAGCCTTTGAAGGCTTCGTTCACGCTTCGGAGTACAAAACGCCACTAAAGTCAAGGTTAAAAGAAAACGTCAAGTTACACATCATGAAACATAAAAAAATAAATCACAATGAGCAGACCTGAATAAATGATGAAATGATTTCAAAATATCCAAACATGCTTTGACTCAAAACAGACCAGCGACATTAAATCAAATAGCCTTCTGATTTACATGAAATGCCACTTCTGCACAGAAAGCTGAGAAATTGAGAAATAATTTACATTTATTGTGTATTGCAAAAATAACAACAGAATTGAATTGATATCTTGAAATGACAGTCCCCACCCTCAGACATTTGAATAAACCTATTTAATTATTTCATTTTCAAATGTCTCTTATTTAATAATTTGCCCCAGGCACTTTTTGCTCTTGTCACGACAACAAAGGGCAGAAACAGAAGGTTTGCTCCAGTTGTAGATTGAATGGTGCTGCACATGGCAGGTTTTAGGAACATAATCCACATACATTAAGCATTAAAGGAGGCTTTTCCAGAGTGGAGTCTGAGTACTGAATGGCAGCAGGGCTGAGACTTGACGCACTACTCTGTATTGGAAAGAGGAGCACGGATCTCTGGTGCTAACACACATGCTGTACTAGAAAACTGTACTTTTTCCTGACTCAGCAATGTTTTTTGCTTTTGAAATGCACTTTTAGCGCATGTCACTCAATACCTCCATCTACCACATGCTGAACAAGCTGTCATTAAAGCTAATATGAGCCCAACTGAACAGTTTACTTGTGTTGTGGTTGTAGAAATGAATGACATCACTTTTTCAATCTTTTTAGTCAATATCACTTTAGCTCTTTGAGAATGATTTGTGAAGTAAATATGATGATTTTCAAAAAAACAAAAAAACTCACAGTGAACTATACCTGAACAGTCCAGTGGTTCAGCGATAGCTCACTTGAGAAGATGGGGAGATGAAAATGGAAGGTGGAGAGCAGCAGATTGAGGCATTCAGGCTGAGACCTTCATTCAAATTCAACCCATAACAAAAATGATTAGAAATCTATCTTTTGCAATCTTTTGGGTCCCCACAGACACTTTATAGCAACAGCAGGGAGTCAAGCATTGATCATGCAACAGATGCTGCCCAGACCTGACTGTACTCAAAGGCATTACAGATATGGAATTAAAGGGGACCTCGTATGCTTTTGCATTTTTTTTCTGTCATCACTTCCCAGTGTGGTCTGCTCATCATAAAGAGTCTCCAATATTTAAGCTAAAGTCACCTTTCAGTCAATCTTTAAGAATAAAACAGAAGGCTGGGGCTTCGAGACAGGCTGTCAATACTTATGATCAACAAGCTGATTCCAGCTCATCACCAATGTCTTTATATGGTCATCTGCTCCAGGCACCGGGCCACCAGCACTTGCCTGCATCTTTGCAGCCTAAGCACCGTCGGCAAAAAATTAAAGCCGTCTCGTTGCTGGCCAATCAGTAGCAAGTATGGACTGAAGAGGCTCATCTCGGGAAAGGAGGATAAACTCTGTATGGGATGCGTTTTATAAAAAAGAGAGAGAGAAACAAAATTTATAAGAACTACTTGTGTGGAGTTTCAAAATAAGATGCCAAGCCTATAAACGGGTGTGAAAAGGTCCCCTTTAAAGTAATGTTTCATTACCACTGTAAATATTATAATATCTTTAATGAAGATACCTTGTTTTATTTATATATATATATATATATATATATTGGTAGAGAAAAATATAATGCACACCAAGTAAAGACTGAGTGACAACCGAGTAGTGTAGGGTCTGCTTCAGTGACACATTAAATACCATGATGTAACAGACCAGTGTCTATACTGTATGTGAGTGGTGGAAATTTTGAAATGCTAGACTTTAGTTCAACACTTTAATATTATCGAGACA
>JASSRZ010000016.1:16399080-16421775 GCA_032164315.1 Malacoctenus gilli
CCCCCCCCCCCCCCCCCCCCCCCCCCCCCCCCCCCCCCCCCCCCCGCCCAGGAGAGGAGCCACACTGCAGCAGCAAATACAACGACAAAGCCCAAAACACGCCACACGTCCCAGGGAAAATAGGGTTTGTTTGATTTCTCTGGAGAAGCAAAGAATCTGGAGGATTTCTGATGAACAGTCTGTTGTTTCGCCTTTATATTGGTGCCACTTAAATAAGGATGGTGCATTTGTGGGATGAGCAGCAAGAACCACATGTTCACAAAGGATGAGAAACAGGACATGGATCCAACATCCTGCTGTGTTCTATATTATACTTTTCTTTGTTCAAATACAAGGAAATTTTATTCTTTATTTAAAATTTTAATCTATGAATTTTTTTAACTACAAAAAATCCATTGTTTTTGTTACCAAAAAAAATACCATCAAAATATTAAAATTTGCTAAAACTACACGTCATGAAACAAACACGAGGTCGATTAAATTGCAAGATGTTCGTAGTTATTTGTAGTTTGCTGTTAAAGAGTTATTGTGCTGTTGACGTTTGTTAGGTAGATGGATTTAACTGAGGAAACACGAGTTTGTAATTGAACGTGTCAAACGTGACAGACAATGTCCAACCACAACAGCCCCCCACACACCATGCTGTTCATCAGCCTGTGAACGTGGACAGTAGCTGTGGGACGGATCCCAATCCGTAACCAGTAATTGTCAGCCGAGGTTGCGACGGCGGCTCTCACAGCGAGGCCGACCCCACAAATGATTAATGAGGTCGAGTTCGGGGCTCCGCAGTCCCAAACTCTGCAGCTGACCCCGCAGGAACCTCGCTCCTTGGGGGCGAGCGCTGACATTTTGGAGGATGGAGTTTTAGGTCCCAGTGTGCGGAGATACGGGATTGCCAATGGCCGCAGGATTGCCTCTCGGTTCCTCTGCGTGATGATTGGCCTGTGCGACGTTCTCCCAGCGAGGGAGAAAGAAGCTGCATCGTGACACTGCCTCCAAAAGACCATTTGGACAACGTACATTGGTTCAGACAATCTGTCAGGCGCTTCAATTCGACTTCTAACCGACACAGCTCATCCCACAAATGCATCCTGATGTCATATGATGCTGAAGCCAGACAGACTAGACCCGAAACAGGTGTGTAAGTCCATCACACACCTCATTTAGAAACACCAGTTCTCATGTCTATGTTTTTTGGGCTGCGTGCGGAAACAACGCTTCAAGCGCGGACCACCACACCACAGAGCAGCCCCCCCTCGTGAACACACATAAGTGTGGCACCACCTAAAAGGGGCTTTCCAATAGTCAGATCCACTGACGAAAAAGGTCATTATGAAAACTTTATCGATCGCAAAACGAGGACAAAATTTGCATTTGCAATCCTCGTTTGCGATCATGTAACTGATAAATGCCTCCATGTCGGTGAGACGTACAAAACTGCAGCGGTTCTACAGTACGTGCTGTTTTTGTGGTATTATTTATTAGCTGGAATGACCTCCAGGGCTTTAATATCCTAAATCATTTGCGAGGTCGAAAAAAACCCAAACAAACCTACCCGGCAGGACGTCAAATATTGCTTCATTATCTCTGAAACGCTCCGCAAATACCGCCGTAGCTTATATTAAGTTGAACTCCATTTAGCAACTCTTAATTGCTTCATGTTTCAACGTAATGTGAGAAAATGCCTCGGAGGACACCGGAGCGTTCGGACTCCAATTGCAGGGACGCCGGTCATAAAACTATTAAACTGCAAAATTGAATCATAGAAATTGCTTTTAAAGCAACACAGAAGAGAGACAACAACCAGGACAATACTTCGACGCCAAAGTTTCAAGCGTTTTTAAAACTAATTTGCATATTTACTCAAAAAAAGACAGGGTGTCGAAGCCATCGACTAAAAATAACGTCTTAAAAACATCGTGCTGTTTACTCGCTGGGATTGAGGCATGTTAACGTCAGTGTGGCGCTCTCGCAGCACTCTGTGTTGTGTGACTGACATACTCATTACCGCACTAATTACTCAGCAGCATCCTTGTTGTGCTTCCCATCCTCCCAATATTTCTTAGGGCTTTTAATGAAGTGCTTTTACACAAATTAGTGAAGAAGAAGCTTTTAAAAACAAACCTCCAGTCGCCGGCGCAAATGTGCTTCCATTAAAAAAACTTGGATGATAAAGGATCCGTCTGGCGTTCGCTCGGCGGTTTCGGCGACTAACAAGCGGCTCAGTTTACCAGGTTGCAGTCTTTACCGCGCTGCTTTTGCCCTTGAAGCGAGACAAACAAACAAGCCACCGCACGCTCCGGTGGCGCACTTCTGTCGGAGACGCGGCACGCCGTCTGCCCGCGTGCCGGCGGCACAGCGAGGAGGCGCTGTAGCGGTAGCGGCGGCGGCGACTCCCGTCTTGTCAGCGAGACGCAGCCGATTTCACACGAGAAGGTCTTCAAAGGGAGAGCGGCTCCAGTGCAGCGAGCTTAATGAGAGACGCGGAGATCCTTTTGATGCGGCGGCGGGGTGCATCGGGCCACTTTGATTCCATTTGGAGGGATTGTAACCGGGGAGCAGCCCTCCAGGTAAGGCCCCCTTCCACCTGCTTGCTATTACATTTGCCTGTCAGCCTCACAGCAGGGGGGCCGGAGAGAGTGGCTGTGCATCGAGCGTCCTCCCCACCCACCCCCACCCCAGAAGTTTTTCGCACCTCGTCTGAGACCGAGCCCGCTTTGATACCCGACAACCGCCGCTGCTACAGCTGTCAGGCCCCGTCCGTGAGGGGACGCGCCACAGAGAATCCACGTCGGTTCTTTTATTTCACATCTATAGGTGATCAGGATAACCCTCGGATACCGAAAACGATGCGCTTTGAAATACGGCTCCCACAGTCGCTAAAGCCCCAAACCCCCCCCTGCTGTGGCCCCTGGCTGGATTTCAAAAGAAAACGCTGACGTCATAGTCCTGACATTTGAGTGCTTAACCCTTCAAAAAAACCTCATTTTAAAGCAAATATGACCCGAATGCTGCAACTTCCTGGTTTTTCTTCTTCGGCTCTCCCATTTGCTGAATTTTTGCGTACACACCCCCTACTGGCCTGATTTAAACACTCCAGCTTTCATCCAAGCGTTGTTTAAATCCACACCGATTTCTGGTTCGTTACCCGTCATCTCGTTAATGTTCAAACAAATTGTGAAGTGAGGAAGGCTTGCTAATGTGGACAGATACGACATGGATCAGGTTATCTCTGAGGTGCAGCTAATGTGATGATAATAGAGTTGGATTCGCTGCTGCTGATCCCTCAAGATGTTATTAAACCTTTTTTTTTTTACACTATTTCATTGTATTCTCTTCATGAGAGACTACATGAAGGGTGACACTTGTACTTGTCAAGATCAGCGTGTCCTCTACGTTTTTTGATGGATTCAATTACATTAGCGATCGGGAATGACGACGCAGCTAATTAGTCCAATCAGCTGAACTAATGCCAGGAAATGACAGGAAGGAGAGAGATGCTCAAAAATCATCAATCACAGCAGGGAAAAAAACACATCTGGACCGTTTTCAGCCAACGTGAAGGAAGCTGAAAAGATTGAAGTGTCGACGGGATGAGGCTAATGCCATGCTACCACCTATTATTAAGCTATAGAGGCAAAGGTCTGAGTTATTGTGCTTGAAATTGTGCCGGAGCGCGCGGGGAGAAAAAAGCCAGACGTGGCAGCCGCCGCCATTTATCACCAGTCTTCAGCCTTTCGACCGCGTTGAGAGATTTCCTTTCAGGAGACACACGAACACAACACATCTGACAGAACTTCTGACAGAGATTAACTTCCCCCTCCCCGAAAGCGGAAAAGGAAAAACGGGGAAGAAAAATATGCATTTCACATTTTTCCAAGAGGACTTTTCCAAAGTAAATCTTTTATATGAGAGGCCGTCCTGCTTTAGCTGACGAAAGGTAGAAGAAGCGAGAAAGATGAGCTCAGACAATGAAGAGGTGCACAATTAAAAACTCTCCAGTTTACAACATTGGAGATTATGCAACATGTCATTTCTGAATTTAATTGCTGCTCAGGTGAAATCTTTGTCCTCTAAATAGAACCAATGTTCAGTTAAAGTATCGAAAAAAGACAGTGAGGAATTGCAGTTTGTAAAGCGTTCACAAGAAAACCGCACAGGTGAACCAAGACCCACGATCTCCGGTGGACCAGACTGCTCGGATGCCCGTTCAAAGTGGAGTGTCCAGGACAACGACCGACAAAAAAGAATCCATCCTTTTCCAGGTTTCTTACGAAAATGGCAGGAAACCATTATAAAAACTTGAAATGTTAAGACAGCCTTTTAAGTTCCATTCAACAAAACTCTAAACTCAATTGTTTTACAGCTGTTCTCTACATTTTCTCCTGTTGATAATTCAGAAATTCATCTTTCCAAGATCACGACAGCTGGAGCTAATCCCAGTTTACACTGGTCGAAGCCCCATATTCTGTATCATCTGCCGTCTTCTGATGTGCCGCCGTGTGGATGGGAGGCCGATTCGTTGAAAAAAAAAAAAAAGATACTGATACTCTATGGCCTGTTTCAAGTGGATGAACAACAACCCCTTCTAAGAGTCCCTTCGGACACGTAAACTCGTCCTGAGGAAGTTCTAGTTTTGTCTACAGAGATAATTAGTCACTCGGAATATCCCCGCTGCATTTCATTAAAGGGACTCAAACTGACAAATAATAATACCCCCCAAAGCATGTCTGGCTGAAGAGCACCAGTGAATTTCTCAGTGTTGTGGAGAGGAAGGAAAAAAAGAAAGAAAAAAACCCCACTCGTGTGCCACGTTATCCGTCTCCATTTGAAGAGGCAACAGAAGTACCCGCGATGCCAGGCGACTGTAAACCGGAGAATGATGTGCTCGGTGTGACAATCACTTTGACTGACAGAGCAACAGCAGAGCGCTTCAGAACAGACCTCAATCTGGAGCCCAGCACACATTTCCCTGCACAGTCTGAGGCGGGAAGCGGCTTTTAGGAAATACAACGTCTAATCCTTTTATCAAAATCGGCCCACAAAAATAGCCCAGCCTCTCGCAGGGGCTGCGCCGAGCGAGCCACATAATGTGCTCCTGCATTTCATTTCCATTACACCAGTTAAAATTCATCAAAGTCGTCAAGGCGGCGGCGGCAGTGGCGGCAATGCATCGCGAACGGTATAATCCCGCAAACACACAGTCTGCCTTAGTCACAGTCCGGCAGACACAGACACTGAGGGAACACATGCACACGCCCACACGAGCCCAGCGGAGTGATGTCAGAGCAAACGCTATCTGAGGGAGGAGTGGGGGGAGGGGGGGGGGATGGTTATACAAGCGTGTTTACAGGACATTTCCTCTGGCTGAGCCTTGGGAGCATCATCTGTCCTCAGACAAACAAACGCTCAGAGTTCCCAAAGCTGAGAGAGAGAGAGAGAGAGAGAGAGGAGAGAGAGAGAGAGAGAGAGGAGAGAGAGAGAGAGCGAGAGAGAGGAGAGATTGTAAAAAGACCCCAAAAAAAAGAGTCCTGCACGTCATCTCTCTAATTAATAAAACAACAGTTGCTAATTGCCGCTATATTAGGATGCATAAACGTTGCAGAATCATGCAGGCTGGAGTGGGAACGAGTAAAGGTGCTGTTTACAGTCTTTGCTAAATACCACGGCTTTATGCTGGGGTTTTTTTTTTTTCTAATGCCACCATCATAACGACCGCTGTGCATGTCAGCCATTCATTACCGCGGATATCCCAGGGATAGCATCACGACACAGCTCGGGAGCAAGCGTGGGCACAGGCCTCGGTGGACAGGGACACATTGTTAGGTGGCCTAATGATGGCCCGTCCTCAGGCGGAAGATGAAGCGACCGTGCGTCCGCGCCGGCTGCGAAACATGACAGGTTACCGAATCAAATGCTTCTTTTAATGACTGTCAGAGAGAAAACAAGCAAACAAACAAACAACGTTCAGTCATTGCTTGTTTTTAATCACGACATTGCTGTGCATACTTCAAAAAACGTGCAACGCGGCGGATATAATGCCGTTTTCGCGCAGCCTCCGAGCCCCCCCGGGGCTGCGGCTGCAGCGCGGCGGATGAAAGGCGGTGACGCACGATTACACAGAGTGCATTCGCTACCTGCTGACATCATGCGTGAAGCATTCGTCTCATTGTTTCGCACATACAAATTATGTATGAGGGACACAAGGCCTCACCCACAGGCAGGGTGCAGCAGTTCTAACAGGCCTTCAGAGCCGCTGCGTCCACAGTGGGAGCAGCCGAGGGTCTTCAGAGCCGGCTCTTCGCGTGCATTCATCACTGTCATCCGAGTGGAAGACGCAGCGAACGTGGCGTGCAAATACTTGAGGTAATTGTGAGAAATGCCACTGATGGATTACGTCACGTCGTCACAGAGACGTCCGACCGTTTCTGCATCTGAATTCATCAGTGGAGCTGCAAGAAACGAGTCAAACTGAGGGAACACACAAGTCAAAGAGCCTGATTGATGAGTTAAAAACATGAAGAGTAGTGGCGTATAAGATCATAAGCAAGAAGTCCTTCAAATCGGTTGAAGACACAGCATGTCTACTTTTAATTAAACATCTAATGACTCATATTTCAAGTTTTATTTTAAAAGTTTGTCTGATTAGAAATAAATAAAACAACTTTCCAACATTTTCTTTTACTTTCTTTTTGACTTTCTTCACCTTTTTCAGCTTCACTCTGCTCAGCTTTCCTGTACGTGACGCTACTCTACACGGCTCCAGTCATTCCCCGTTGCCGTGACGACCTGCCTCGGCTCGTGTGGAATCGTCACGGCGACGCAGCTCCACACAGGCGGCAAAAAGCTTCGGCTCGATTCTACTGCAGTGGTTGGCTTCGCTTGAACATCCTGAAAGGTATCCGAACGGAGAGGCTAGAAACAAGTGGAGCTGAGTGAGGATGATGGAGAACACCTGACAGTTGTAATCCTCTTGGCCGCAGCCGTTTCGTAACATCTTCAGCCGGCAGCTCAATTCTGAGCCCGCGAGCGTATATATGAACAAACGGAATATAAGACATCTCCCATCGCTGACTGAGGGGGATGTTGCGGGCCTTAAATCACCAAAGATATACAAGAGTGGGCACAAGTACGCACACACAAGCAGATTTGTACGCGGCAGTCTCAAAGTGGAATAACAAAAGCCAGCTAAACACACCGCAAGTGGAAAAAAGGTCAAATATTTACCGAGCCGAGCAGTCATAATAAAATATTTTTCTCGGGCGCGGGCCAGGCAGCCCTCGCCGGTACACGACAGGTGGTGAAACAGAGGAATCGCAAACAGGATTCCCACGGTGGTCTGTGTCTGATTTATCTAACTAATAATACATGACGGGGTGTTTTGATACACAAATACAGTGAAGAGGGGGCCGCGCCGCGGCTCCTGTTGCTGCACTTCGTCATCTGGGGAAATACGCTTGTTTGCTTTCTCGCAGCCGACTTGGATGAGAAGATTGATACGGTTCTCATGCCGCAAATATAAATATGAAACCACAGCCAGGGGCTTGTTGGCATAGCTTTGCAAACACCGCAGCACCATCCAGCTGCAAGAGCCACTAAAGCTCAATAATTAACAAGTTGTCTTGGATCCGTTCCGTCCGTACATAAGCAGAGGTGTCGAACGACGAGCTGTGGCTGCGCGCGCGGCGATGCGTCACAACGCTTTCTCGTCAGGGTGAGATCACTTGTTTATCGCCACGCGGGCGCAGGAAGTTACAGCGTCGGGCCGAGAAAGAGAGAGACAGACCGGGCACATAACCTTCCCGGCTTCCCTCGTAACACATAAACCAAAAGCTTTTACAGGACGGGGTTTTATTTCAGTGATTCCCCGTCTAAATATAAACCGTGATCACTTCGTCCTCAGAGACGTCTGGCAGGTCTGTGTTTGGGAAAGACACGGGTTAGTTGTGTCCTCTTGTCTTCATCACAAGTTACCCAATGCATTACATACAGTGTATTAATATTTGTCTGCTGGCTGTTGTCCATCTCTGATCTGATTTACTCAAAGTTCAGCTCAATTACGTGGGAGGAAGATTCTCTTTAGTCTGGCTGTTATCAGTTTTTGAGAACAAAACGACCTAACGACCACGAGAAGCTTCAACAGACAAGCCGAGTTAAACTAAACGCAACGCACTGCGAATGCTGAACACAATGTTAATCACAGCGGAAACGCTGATGTCAGGTGGAGTCGGTGCGGGACTTTTGAGGTGGTGAGAGTGAATAATAGTTCAGTGAAATAGCAACAAGCTGCTTATCCTGTGGACTCAACACGGGCAGAACATTGAGACAGCAGCTCGACAGCTCGCTTAACATTTTCAAGTTAAAAAAAAACACCTGAAACTTTATTAAACACAGATGCACAACTAGTTTTAAGACAGTTATTAGAGCCTCGGTCTTTACTGCCAAAAGCAGGAGTGAAAGTCATTATTCAGATTGTAAGTTTAGCACAGTGACCCCCGGCGACGCCTGATAGCTACATGCCCTCGATCCTGCCTCAGTAAAGCGAAACCAGCCACACCTAAAATGTATAATTATCTCTTCCGTACGTGCGGTTCCTTCCACGCGGCTCGCTGAGGCATAATTAGCACCTTCAGTCGATTCAATGACTGCAGCCAAGCGGAGGGATTAGTAGAAGTCAGCCGTTGTTATTTACACCAGGTGGGACTACAAAAGCCTCAATCAGGAACAGCGAGAACCCCTCGGCAGCTACTTACAGCATTTGGCAACACAATCCTGAGTGCATGCGTCTAATAATTACCTCCAAAAATAATGCGAAACTCAAACTATTGATGCTCTATCATACAGTCCTGAAAGCAGGACTGCTGTACCAGGTACAGCCGTGTAGTTTGTGCATGATGGCTGTCATAGCGTCGAGCTTCGATGCCATTCTTGTGTGAATTCAAGCAGCTTCGGCATCCTCCATCTCTTCGTATAATCTCGCTTAGACTCCATGATGTGGAGATCACAGCTCAGCAGGGGCCGCCGCCATCTGTTGCTGCGCTCGTCGTTTTGCCTCCGGGTCTTTGTCGCTGAAAATTTGGGTCTGTTCTCATGCAGCAGAGTAAATTTGGGGCTGATGAGACGTCTCGCCGAAGAGAGGAACTCCGGCATCAACAGTGTCTGTCTATAAGCGGGAGCTTTGTCGCGTTGACATTGTGCGATTGGATAGAAAACGTAAAGTCAACTCACAGCGGGTGTTGAAAGTGAAACTCGCGCAATGACGTCATGAAGTGAATTTTGGTTGAGACCTAGGATTTCAGAACCAAATACAGAGGCGTCAACTTCTCATCCATAGGCACAGATCTTATTAATCTTTGGGTCCCTGAGAGATGCTTTTAACTTGGCTTTCTGATTGGTCAATATTACATAAACTTTTTAACTAAAATGCTATTTCTAAGACTTTGTTTCAGGACAAAAAGACAAAGTTTTGATGGACAAAAACATAAAAAACAAACTGGGATGAAGTCAGACTTGTTTGAACAAACAATCAGGCCTTTGACTCTTGTATTGGACACTTCCGATACTGTAAAACCTGATCGAGTAACGTAACATGTTAACTGCACGCATGCGAGCAGCCAGGAAGTAGAGCTTCGGTCCACACGGGACAGTTTCCAGGGAATGTAATAACAGGCTGGCTCGACAGGGCTCATTCAAACATAGAGGACACGAAGTCCGATAAATTTTCCCCCACATTTCAATCCGGAATCCTGAGACGATGACTATTAAGGGGGGGAAAAAATGGCCCGGTAATGTCACTGCTGATGGCAGGTCATAAAGGGTCATAAACCTCAGCGGCGTCCAAAGTTAAAGACCATCAATAATTTACTGCCATCTCTCCGCTTCCTGCACTCTTTCTCCACCCCCCAACCCCCCCCCAACTGAAACTGGGCTTTCCAGTCAGAGGACTGAGCCGCTCATCACGACACGGGAAAGACAAACACAGCCCACGAGTCCCTCCACATAGTTTTTGGGGATGTTTATTTTGAGGCTATTTTTAAAAGATTCCTCGGCTGGAGTCCCAAAAAAAAAAGTTCTGGAGAACGTCTGAAAAGTTAGAGGGGAAAAAAAAAGCTAATTCATCTAATTCATCTTCAAGCCTTTAATTACAAAACAAGTGTTTGACTTAAGAGAGAAAGACAAAAAAATCTATTTTATCTAATCCAATAAAAGTCATTTTTTGCTGAATTTGATCATCTTGTAACTGGTGCAGTACAAATAAAACTGGACTGAATCATGTGTCGAGAACACCACGTTGTATGTGATAATCCTGACAAAAGATGCATTGTACTCACTCTTCTCTGCAATGTGACACTTTTACAATTCATCCTCAAAGGGGGCGTGGCCTTAGGGCAGCACACCCCAATCTGATTGGCCAAAAATATCAACATGGAAACGCAAATTCTTGCAGATTGTCATGCGTTTTTCACTAATTGACACCAACCTAACAACAGGGGTCCGAAGTTCAGCCCTATTCTGCATACTAGATGTATCCACAGTTGTGTGTTTCGGTCACTGGCAGGAGTTGCAGGTGAGACACGCAAGAAATCGCCTTCGCTGTGCAGTTTGTTTCCATCGATAAGCCAATCGAAGGCAATCAAAGCCAGCAATGTCCGGGCAACATCCCCGTATGCACGGAGCAACCTGGAGAGTTAAGGTCTTATTTGGTATTAAACCATTTGCGCAGACCTTTGGCATCTCATACGGAGGATCCTCGCCGCCATGAATAAAACATCCTGCAGGGCATTCCCGGCCGCCGGTGGAGCCCGGCCTACTGACACAACAGTTTTACTGCGGAAAAAAAAGCCCGAAAGCGGTTCGGCAGGCTGCTGCTGCCCTGAGCGATAGTCGAGTCAGGAATACGGCGAAGAGGAGCGACGATCCGAAGGAGCAGAAACGGAGACGATCCGGCGATCTTTGAGCCACAACAATCTGCGAGAAGAAGTCGGTTCATCGGTTGAGTCGAAGTTTCAGCGATTCAAAGGCAACTCGCTGTTTTTGATAACCAAACAAAACTGAGGCGAGGAACTGAAACGGTAAAAAAAAAAAAAAAAAAAAAGCTCAATTCCTCAAACGTGTGACGGAGATGTTTTCCGTCGAGCCTTTCGGCCTCGTTGGCCTCTTGTGAGAAGTCGTTTCTCGGGGCCATTCCTTCCCCGGCGTGAATAAAACGCAACGCTTCCTTCACCAGCTCGCGAGACGTTCAAGGCCACAGCGTGCCGAGGAAGTTTATACGAAGCTTGACACTGAACACTTCCACATTTCAAATCTGATGGTTCAATGCAAAGATTTACACAAGAACGATGCAAATAAGTGAGGAATGCTCCGCTGGAAACTTGGAGCGCCGCCACTTTTAAGCGTCTGCATGAACCGAGTAAACAGCGTCGCTCACGACAACCGAAGGAAAGTTTGACCTTTTGTTACACTGACGAGACGGCGTCACTGCCTCAGTCTGACCGCTGACCTGCAAATAGTGCCAAACCTACAACCTGCAGCCATCCATCTCCGACACCTGACGTGTCCAAACGGCCCAGCCGGGCCCAACAAAGGAGGCGAAGCGCGTCCCACCCTGACCGGGTCGCCAGGCGGTCAAAGACACAAACAAACCCCGCCTTGCACACAAAACTTCGCTCAGAAGCATCTTCTTGAATTGTGAGAACGACCGTAGGAGTGCCGCTCACCCCAGGCAGAAGAGGCAGCGGTGCAAATCTGTGCGACGCTCAGTGGTCTCGAAACGATTTACAGTCACGTTCACGCTTTCACACGCACGCTACACTGCGTTACGATGTGCTCGCACATCACTTGATGCAATTTTCAGGGTCTCGCTCAAGGATCCATCGACACACAGGATGGAGAATCGAACCGTCGACCTTGGGATTGAACGTTGAACTTCATCAAGACATTTTCACATGAAGAAGATAAAACAAGCAGATGTAGAACACGCAGACTCTTAACGGAAGCATCGGAATCTGTGTGGCCGTAGATCAAACCCACCGCGTGACGCTTTTATATACATTCCCAATGTTTCAGCCATCATTGAGCTCCCTGGCAATCGCCGGGCTTTACATGAAAACATGATTGACTTTTAAAGTGGCTCGATAATTTCACAGCAGCCTGCATAATAATGTATTTAATGTGTAAATTGCTGGATGTGGCGGCTTTGAGCTGTCAAGATGTCAGTGTGGCATTTCGGCTCCGCTGGCTCGACCGCCGTGGCGGCGGCACAGAAAAAAGCTCAAACATGCAGAGTGCACACGCTCGGCAGGAATGGTGATTAAAAGAGTGAAAGCATGAAGAATGAAGCCCTCTCCCCAGTAAAGGTTGACGGCACAGTGTTATTCTGAACTGTGAAAATACGTATATATTACGGCGCTGAGTGATGAGCTGGTGGGTTCGCCGCCGAGCGCTCCCCACGCCCTTCCCTCTCCATCTCAAGCCGGCTGTTTTCCATATTTATTACGGGCCCATATTTCTAATCTCCCCCCATTTCACAGACACACTTCTGACGTTAACGGACCAAACCGGCGTCCCCGTGGGGACTCGGCCCCCAACAGGAAGTCGGCTTTAATCAGCGTGGAGGAATTTGAGGCTGAACTCCAGAGGACAATGACCCCGCCGTGATAAAGAGCCTGGCATCCTCGCCGCGACAGCCGTTGCAGCCCCTTGTGCATGCAAGTCATTAAAAAGAGTGAAATAAAGAGCCAAAAAAATGTTGCCGTTTCCCCTTTTTGGGTCACGTGACCTCCGCCAGCAACAGAAAAGTGATTTGCGTTGATGCAAAGGAGTCAAAGGGGCACAAAAAGCTCCATCTGACCAGTAAAAGGAGCCTCAGAACGGAAACGGCGACTCCTGAGTTATCGCTTTATTTTGGTTCAGATAGTTTGAGAAAATGCACTTTTAACTGCTCTCTATTTTCATAAATTCTCCAGCTCAGGCTCGATTCTGTAGATCAGTTTGTGTGGACACAAGTCTGAGCTGTACAGGCTCCCGTAGTCCAGTAAGGTTTGGAGTTTGGGTGGTTTTTAATAGGAGGGATTTCAAGGTCAACAGGTACACAGGAAAAACTGCCATCGACCAAAAACAAAGCGAGAAGCATCACTGAATTGACTGTGACGTCATCATGCACAGTCGCCATAGAAACAGTGTGTGTGTGTGTGTGTGGTGGGGGGGTGTCGGCCTTATCAGGGCAGCGCGGTGGAGACGGAAGCCGAAACTCAGACTGGTTCAAAGGGAACAACGAGAAAGCACCAAAGTGGACCCGTTCTGAGTTCTGACCCGTCTAAACTGCAGTTTTTTCTTTGTATAATTTAAGTTTTGGTGAAGCTTTGGGTCCACGAATGACCAGCGGAGCCCCCAGGTGGGACACCACGATGGTCTGTAAAACTGACAGCTTTCTCTTGGTGGTGGTCTAAAAGGTCGTGTTTTCTCTCTCACCCAGGACCCTCCGGTGGGCCACTTTCAGCCCCCCCAGGCCTTATGTTTGGCATCCCCCTGCATGAATGCAGAGCAGTCAGAGCACTGGGCACTAATTAGATCCACATGTCTGTGGCCTTTTGACCCCCCCAACAAACCCACTCAGTTTGCAGAGGCGGGGGTCTGAAGAAGCTCTGTTGGGGGAGCCTTTGCGTGCCTGCAGTTTAGTCACCGAGGTCTGAATAAAAAGGCAAGCAAACAAGCAATTACGGCAATCGCAGAATAATCAATCACAGGTGGTCTCTGCGTTCATGTTTAATGTAAATGCGCACCAGCGGGAGACCGCAAGACTCCCCGCTGACTGAGGACGGAGACAGGCAGGAGACAGAGACAGACTTAATGAATGCAACCACCCCCCAAAGGACCTTTCAGGTGGTCGCACGTCTTATTTCTGGACTCGAGGAGAAGGGGGAGGGAGGGGGGGGGACTACTTACTCCTGAGCGCAGTGATCAGCATGTTACCATCCTTGATGAGCTCCTTGATGAACTTGTTCGTCCGCTCCAGCTCGATTTCGTGGCATTTGAGTCGCTCTCTGAAGTCCGGACTGTCCAGGAAAGAGTCGCTGAACTCCAAAGTGGGGAGCCCCATGGTCGTCGTCCCCCCCTCCTCCTCCTCCCCTCGCTATCTCGCGCGTAACGCAGACTTTCGCGCTCTGTTGTTACGCACGCAGCGACGTCTCACTTTTCATACCGCGGACTCGACTGAAACTCCCCCCAAACTTCCCCCCCCCTACTCCGTCCGAGTCGCTCACTTCCGCCTCGACTTTCCTCCGCGTCGTCTGTGCGCCCACCTTCCTGGCTCAGCGGCGGTCTCGTGACTCCTGCTGGTTACTCTCAGTCAGTTTACCGCAAACTTTGCTTCTGACCATTTATAGAGCCGCGGCGGGCTCCCCTCAGTGAGGGACTTTCTCCAGAATAAACCCCCCAAAATATGGAGCGTGACGTGCGAGAAAATATTAAATAACAAAATAAATAAATTTTAAGGCAAGACAGCTGTTCAGAAATGTGTTTACTAAAAGCCACAAGTAAACTGAATAAATTAAAAAAACACGATTATGACCGAAAAAATGACCAGAAATGACAAAACAAAGTACAAAATGGTAGAAAAATACATTAATTTATTTTATTGTTTTTTTGAGGGGTTGAAATATTCATACTCTAACTAAGAACAAAGCTAATCAGGCATTAAATTGAATCAATTTCTGATATTAACTGTCTGTTTTCAGACTCACTCACATCAGACAGCATAAACTTTAAATCAGAGGACTTGAGCCAAATCAAAGGAACTTTTACGAACCAGAACCAACTCTTTCGAAGGTTCCTGACCCAAGACTGTCTTGTAGTTGGTTGACCAGACAAAAAACATTGGATTTGGCTCCAACAGTGGCCGACAGTGAGCCTGGACTGTTTTCTGTCAGTCAAATTATCTAATATATTGCGATACAAACTTATACATCGAGTGCGAATGGATCAAATAGCACGAGTTCTCTTCTGCACTTGTCTAATTTGTGTGTTTGTGCTTTTTGCGGTGAGCGCTGACAGTGAAAGTCCCTCTGAGGATGCATAAACGTTGCTTTTCCACCGTTAACAGTCGAAATGAGCTCAACAGTCCCGGTCTGAATGAGGGAAAATATAGAAAATGGACCCATAAAAAGACTTTTAAAATGTTTATGAACAGCTCGAATGAATAAAAGTATTCATACTCCACAAATGTTGCTTCTTTCTCAAGTGCAACATGTCATTATTAATCTAAATCCGATCACTGAACATGTTCAATGTGTGTATGTTCTGGTTGAAATATGCCAGCGGGACGACATCTTCCCGTTGTGATCAAGTGCTGGAATTATACACGACAATGCATCAGACTGGAATTAGCCAGGCCTGGAAGAGAGGGATGTGGATTAATACCTTCGTAAATGCAAGTAATTAAACGGAGTCTAATTGGAGTCTGAATTTGTCACATTCTTCTGGTGCTACAGGGACGGGGAGTGATAATGAAGTCGCACTCCAAATGAGTATTTTGGTACGAGTGCCGGCTTTGTCACCAGTGGCACTAAGTCTTTTGGATGACTCTCTCTCCGGCTCGGGGCGCCTCGCAGCATCGGGGGGGTTGGGGGGGGCCGTGAAGGGGGCTTCGTCCCCGAGCAAAGAGTCGCAACACAATCTCAGCGGAGGGGCAGATGTGTGCAGCATTTGGCTACGTCGATAAGTCAGATGTTTCACACCTTAAGCAGATGGGGGGGGGGGGGCGGAAGTGGGCTCGAGGAGGCGTCGTTCACGTCTTCCTTGGTAACCAACCAGCAACTTTCCTTCCTTCCTTCCTGCCTGGCGGTACCTGCTGCGACTCCGGGCAGCAATGAGATAAATCATCAGAGACAGATAACCTTCTTGCGGGATGGGGGGGGGGCTACTTCACGTGGCTGCAGCCGACTTGTTAGCATGGATCAGGATCAGGATCAGACTGGAACGGTGGCCGGGCGACCGGTGGGCAGCCTGCATCTTCGAAAACACATGACAGTGATATTACATTCAAATGTTAAGATACTGAAAAAACTGATGGGAGAACAAGACTCACAAAGAAGACGCAAATAAAAAACAAAAAGTAAAAAAAAACAACCTACAAATTAAGAAATTTATCATTAACAAAATCAGTCTGTTAAACTCTTTAAAATTCATTTATTCAAACTGTTTTTTTGTATTTTTCTTTCAATCTTATAAAGCTTAATTCAAAATGATTTAACTACATTTACCTTGTTGTATTTTATCTAATTTTTTGTATTTTTCATGTGTTTTATTTGGATTTGTTTTTGTTTTGCTTCAGTAACATAACAATCTTAAATCTAAAAATTATCATGAACAAAATCAGTCTGTTAAACTCTTTAAAATCAATTTATTGAAGGTGTTGTTTCTTATTTTTCTTTAGATCTTATAAGGCTTAACTTCATCTGATTAAAACTGGATTTATCTTGTTATTTTTTTATACAATTTTTGGTATTTTTAATGTGTTTTATTCGGATTTGTTTTTGTTTTGCTTCAGTCACATAAATGGTCTTAAATCTAAAATGATTGTGTTTCTCATAAATGTAAAAAAAACAAAGTTTTTTGCTGAAAAAACCCCAACAAGAACTTATGTTTTCTCTGCTGACACTTGTTTGAATAAAAAGGGGGAAAAACAAAACAAAAAATAGAATAACTGATTAAATTAAATCAGAATGAAGTTATTATTAGAGGCAGTTCATTGTACATTTTTAGCTTGAGTTACTCAGAATTTGTTCTGCCGAGCAGAATCTGTGTTTTTCACGTCACTGTCGATGAAACACCTCCAGTTTTTCCGCCGCCATCTCTGGAAGGTGAGGCGTCGCGGCGCCGCTCCCTGACAGCGCGCTCTCCTGAGCCGCGGTAGAAAAAACAGCTGCGAGGACCTGGAAGTGGAACAAAGGCTGGCCTCTGGCTGCACCTGAGGACGCCGCGGCATCTGTGTCCTCACCCGCAGCCGCTCACGGTGATGAAATCTCAAGTCTGCGAACGAAACCCAGCCGAGACCCCGGGTGATTCGTCGGGAGGTGTAACTTTCGTCGTGGCCGCCGCTCAAGCCGTATTAAATTTGCATGCGACAAGGCGGCGCCCGGTCCTCCCGGGGCCTCGTGATTACCGCGGCCACCGTTCAGTCGGATATATGTCCGTGGGAGAAGAGGCGGTTCAGAGGACAGGTAATTCCTCCCCAAAAATCAAGCCTAATACGCCGAGCATTTCAGTAATACGCAGTATTTGGACGGATTACGCTGGAAAGTACCGGCCCAACAATACACCAGGAGAGAGTGGAGAGCGAGCGCCAGGCTCCGAAGCGTGGCTAATTGCGATCTAAAATAGCTGCCTGTAGAGTCTTTGCGGGAAATTCGGTTTAATTAAGACGATACTCAATAGAGAAGTGCAGCCCTGCTCTCCGTACTCATGGAGGCATTCACACGTTCATATTAGTCATGCAAACACGGGGCTGGCTCAGGAGTGGCACCGCTGATGTCTTTCTGTGCGACTGCACCTGTGGAGACCAACCGAGGGGCTGAGAAGACACTGCCTGCAAAACACACACACACACACACGCACACACACACACACGCACACACATGCACACACGCGCGCACGCACACACTTTTTGATCACAGCGAGTGCGCCAGACACCTTTCACACATATTCGAACGAGAAATTAGATGCGAGACCCCCCCCCATCCTCTCGCTTGTTCTCACCGCTTTAAACAGACCAGCCACTCCGGTCTTGCGTGATGGAGAATCAGGAAAAAAAAGGACTCGGATTTGACGACGGATATCGATAATCCGCGCCGAATAAGCATCGATCGGCTCGGCGGGGAATCGCGCGCGAGTCGGCCGACTTCTGATTAGATTTCCTCAGACGTCGCTGCATCACTCCGTGGGGGGGGGGTGTGTCTGTGTGTGTGTGTGTGGGGGGGGGGTGTCTGGGATGCTTGCTGGTGGGAAAGGTTGTGTGAGGCGTTGTCGGCTTCCCAACACGAGGCCCCTCGTTAATCCCGGCCGGCGCGCGATCATTCTGCGGCGGGCCGCCCTCGGGGGTGCAGTTTGTTACACTGACACACTGAGCAGGGAAATGTGATGCATTAGCGGAAACCCTGTTGCTCCAAGTTAATTGCCGTGTGCACTCCGCAGTAGTGAACTGGGTTACGGGGGTGAGAGATGATGAGTGAGATGAAACGTTGATGGTGGTGGGGGGGGGCAAGAAAAACGACTTTCTGCTCGATTCTCGCGTCCCCGTTTTCCATCTTGAGATTACGGAGTCGCAGTCGAGTCGCGGCTCTGTCGGAGGGGGAAGGGGGGGGGCGCTTCACGTTCGGGATCAGATAACGGCGCGCGACGTCGGGGGAACATTGGAATACGGGCGCCGGCGTCGTGGTGATTATGTCGGGGGGAAAAAAGGAAGGAGAGGATGAGATGACAAGACTTCTTGTGACGGCAATTACCTTTCAATAACATGAGCTGTTTTCCCCAATTAACAATTGACACAGCCGTGCGCGCTCTTCATTTAAATCAGGTATTAAGGTAATTGCACAATTTCCGGGTGGCACTCAGCTCAGTTCCACAGGACAGCTCTGGAGACCTGTCAGTGTTTTTCCAGCTCATGATTAATGACCCTAATTTAGACGTCCCCCCCCCCCCTTTTTTTTTAATCCAATCACGCTCTGACATTTCCTATCAGATGAGCCCTTCCTCATTCTTTCCGTTGTTTACCTCCTGACAGCGCAATCTGCCAGAGTGGCAAGTGCCGGCCTCGCGTTTACGACTCCCGTTGTCCGGATGACGCCGGGCAGTTATGCGCGATTACCTCGTCCGCGCGGCGAGCGGGAGGCATCGGCCGGCGCGCGGCGCCTCCGCGGGGATTTCCTTTATTGCTTCGACTCCGGAGTCAGGTAAAGGACGCGTCCCACGGAAAATACTGGAGTAAATGCATCCCCGTGTCCGATTTTGACTCACAAATCCTCTCAGGCCTGCATGCGAGAGTGTGTGTGTGTGTGTGTGTGTGTGTGTGTGTGTGTGTGTGTGTAAATAATAAGTAGGGGAGGTTTGTCCTCAGGAGCACGGCGCTCTTATTTCCTCGCCTCATTGACCTTCGCGAGGTTGATGCCTGCCCGGGCGGACCCCCACGGGCGCGCGTTTAAGGTCGGGTGATGAATTACGGGAGCCGCGCCTTCTGGCTTTGTGAGCCGACACTTTTGTGTGCCTTTTGTGGGACTTTGGCTTTGATTCGGTGCAAAACAGAAACTCTCCCCCCCCCCCGCCCAAAAAAGGGGAAGCGACCCAACCGCGTCGCGACCCCCGTCGAGGCAAATAAACAGCTCATCGTCTGCAGGCCGCACGCTGTGAGGGTGTTTACCCCACTCACAGGGGCCGGGCGTGAAAATCTGCGGCTAAACTGCGGCGCCGGGAAGAGTGCTTATAAGATTTGAGAGCGGCTGCATTAAAGGCAGGTCTTTGTTCTCCTTTTTTAAAGCCACACGTCTGATGCAGGTTTGCACTTCAAGCCCCGGCGGCGGCGTCTGATTCCCTCCGAAAGGCGGGCGAGGCTTTGATTCCGCTTTGGCTCAAAGTGAAATATTTCACATCTAATGTGTCACTGAAAAATGAATGAATCACTCGTCTCTCCGATTCCTTCCACCTTCTGTTTTTTTTTGACCGAGGAAGCTGCAAATCTGTGGGGGGGCGGAGAGAGACAGAGCCGAGTCAAACCGGGTGTGAATCATTTATATCGATACGCCGGGAACTTCGAACTTATTACCAGAAGTTATAATAACCGTTGCCTCTCTCATCACTCCAGAAAAATCCCCATCAGAATAGTTTAAACTTAAGTCGGAGCCAACCAATTTATCAGTGATTTAAGAACAACGATGTTCAAATCTAAACATATCTCCTTTAAAATCTGTACTTCACCCAACGCTTCCTGTCAACCATCTGGGAGGAAACACAGGATCCAGTCGGGAATCGCGTCACAACCAGAAAAACGACAGATTGCCTGCGGGAGCTGGCTGGTTTTATCCCATCTGGACTCATCGGACCAGGCGTCGCTTTGAATGCCGTTTTTTGGACGCAAGCGGCGCCGCGACGCTTCTTCCTGTCCCATCAGATACTTGGCTCGAGTGGAACCGATTGTTTGAAAAAGTTGCGTAAAGTTGATTTTTTTCATGTCGTGACAGGTTAGACGGTTTCTTTGATTGTTTCAGGATCACTTTGTTAACGAAGTTTTACGGGAGAAAAACAAGAATATTTGACCTTTTTTTTAATCACTTTTTGGACCTCTTTGCTTGCCGTTGGCGAGCTAGCTTTCACTTTATCCCTCTTCTGACAATATTGTGTCATCTAGAGGTCAGTTGTGGGTATTACATGCAGTGAAATAAGCAAAAAGAACAAACCCCAATGATGAGATTAGAAACAGAAGCTACATTTATTGAACTCGTTGATTTCCACTGACAACAGGTCACCTCATGGCTCTGATAAGACCTTCTGGAGGGTTGTTTTCTTTGCCCCGCTGTACTTTTGACACCACCGAGCGATCCTGCATCTCCGAATTTGTCCAATCAACAGTTTCTGGTTTGCTTTTTTGATAAAAAGTCTCCATAAGAACCAAAAACTGCATCTTACATCATGGCTCATTAAAAATATGTGCAGAAGAAAGTTAACAGATCTTCTCCCTGCTTGTTACTTTGTTTTAGGGTTCGTCTGTTTTTTAACAAGGGCTTTATTTATTTTGTGGAACCAAAAATGTCAGCGACAGTAAAAAAATAACCAGGAAATGTTCTTAAATTCAGCGAAAGCGGCGATGCACGAAAGTTAAACGTGGCGTCCTCCAGTTAAGTTGTTTGTAAAGTCCTTATGTTTATTTCCTCACCCGGCGAGCCTCATTGAACGGTTTATTAGTTTTGGGGGAAGATGTTGAGACACTGTTGATCAGATAAATCAGTATTAAAGGTTTCCAACAGAGAGAGAGAGCCACATGGTGCGTCGGACGCCTTCCTCGGAGAGGCCACGAGGCGGTTTCACTTCCCAAAACACACTCAAAAGTTTTCAAATTGTCTCTTCCTTCTCATGGCTGAATTTAAAACCCATTAGTTCTTTTTTGTCACCTGAAGTTTCTCCATCTAATCTACTTCGTCTGCCAACAGATTGGGAGGAGGCACGGAGATTAATTTGCTCCAGTCTGAAGGAGAAAATCTCGCAAACCGCTCACGCCGAGCTCAAAATTGCACCGCCGCGATTCGACAAGTGAGGGATAAAAAGAAGAGGTATTGTGTTTCTCAGGGAAGCGATACAGTAAGTGAGCAGTTATAGAGCGACACAAGAAGCAAAGTGTGCATTTAAAGCGGCGATATTTCTCCACCCTGTCAGACATACGCCTCCGTTTCAACCTCGCACAAAGGCGTCGTTTTCCATAAGCGACCCCGTCGGTGGGACGTGACACGTTCTGTAAGAGGCGCACACAAAAAACAGCAATAGTTTAACCACCGGCAATGAAACAAAGCCGCCACGGGAGATTATTTCATGTCGGAAAGAGGAGGGAAAAAAACACCTGCGAGTGGAGGAAATCATCCAAAGGAAGAGATCACCTTCCATTCCCTGAGAGGTGTGTGTTTTGAAGGGAATGGCTTAATAACTACGTGGTCTTCAATTTTGAAGGCACACACCTATATGTCAGCGCCGGCGGTGATTGACTGATAGAAGCTTTGTTTGCGCTCGCCGGGATCCCGAAAGCTGCATGCCGGGTAATTGAAAAGGCAGGAGAGGGAGTGGGGGGGGGGGGGGGACCTCGGCGTGGGTCATATCTGAACCCCTTAAAGGCGCCATACGTTCGGAGGGGGATGCCGCAGACCGGCGCCAGGAGACTTCCCGGAGGGGACGCAGGGCGCTGACCTGCCAGGTTAAACGGGGGCTCGATCCCGGGGTGACTGGCACCGATCACGGACGACAAATCCATAGCGGCGCTGCTTCATCAGCACTTACACGCCGAGGCGACTCCGCCTTCGACGCGCCGCCGCAGCGCCTTTCAATCAGGCTCAGGAGGGACTCCAGCGGCAGGACGCTGATCGTCCCCGCACACCAAGACGTCCGTTAAACAACCGCTGTGGAGAAAAAGTCCAAGAGAATCAAAGGGCGACGTCCTGCATCGCTTGTTTCTCTTTGTTTACATTTTCTGGAGGTTCACTAATTGCGGTTTTCAGAAACGCGGGAGGCCTCGCGAGGACGCGATTCTCATAAAGGGCTCACAAACAAAAAAGTGGAATGCATTAAAAATGCATTGATATCCTTGCTGCTTTTTGGACCTTTGGGGGGGGGGGGGACTGAGAGAACGGAGCCGTTTATTGTGTAGCAGCAACTGCAGTCACACAGAGCGATTACAGGGCAACAGTTTGCTCTGAAAAAGTGGCAATTAAAGAAGCTCTTTAAAGTTTTTGTGGCCTTTTTTGTACTTGTGTTACTTCTCTGTGTGTGTGTAAAGTTGTTTTCAACATAAAAACTTGACAGGAAGTCTTTCAGACCACTGGACGGACATGTAGTGGACTGTCTGTCTGTCTGTCTATCTCTCTCTCTTTCTCTCTCTCTCTCTCTCTCTCTCTCTCTCTCTCTCTATCTATCTATCTATCTATCTATCTATCTATCTATCTATCT